>CM056052.1:143145217-143527827 GCA_029574335.1 Rana kukunoris
TTCTATACATCTCTATTTCTGGTATGCGGTTTTCAAATGAATTTCTTCTATTACTGGCTGCTTTGAGGAGAGCCAATTGAGGAGTCGGCTTCACACTCTGACTATTAAAAATATTCCAAAGCACTTTAGAAGCATAGTAAACCATATATTAATTGCCGCCAGGTTAACAATTACTTCCAAATGGAAATCGACTTTCCTAATACCACTGAAGTAATTCAAAGGGTTACCGTGCAACACTTTTATGAAAAACACTTTGCTATTCAATCCCACTCAGTACTTTCCTTTAATAGCCAATGGGCTCTGTGGACATCTAGATTTAGCAATACAGTTTTGTTTTCCCAATTCAGTGTGACCTTCCTTATGGTACTACCGTTTGATATTGATCTAGAGATCCCTACCCTGCTTTGGTACAATTATGTCTCTAATTGTGTTTTATTTTATTCTTTATTTTCTTTGTTCACTGTTGTTTTAATTGTCTTTATTCTGTTACATGGTACTCTGATCAGTCAATCTTTGTAACAATAATGTGTTAGCCAAAGTCTAGGATCATTTATTGATATCCTTTCCAGAGACTAGTATGTATCTTTCCTGCATCGTACCTATTATAGGGATTGGAGCATCCACATTTAGCAGTAGAATGCACATTGCCTTCTACTAATACAGGCTTATGCAGCAGGTACGTTTTACTCTTTTTTTGCTTATGTTGTATGTCAATTTACAATCTGTGCTCTGTATATCAATACTCTACTAAAAAAATAATAAAAACATTTGAAAATAATTTTCCTTTCAACTCCTCTGGCCTCCTTTTTCCTCCAACTTCTCACCTGAAAAAAATATTTTAAAACTTTCATCACTTTCCATTACTCTTAGGCTGGGTTCACATGCGGCTCACAGCAGGGGTCCGGTGCGTCCCTGTTCACTGTTTCTGATCTGATTTCAGCCATCATTTTGGGCTGGATTCAGACCTGAAACAGACAAAAAGACACACAGGGCTCCTGTCCAAATTTGCACTGGACCTGTAACAGAGATATGTGAACCAGCTCCATAGAGAGCCAGTCAAAATCTCCTGGGAACCCACATCCAATTTGCAATAGTGTGAACCCAGCCTTAGGGTCTTCATCTGCTGACCCTAGAAAATACTTTCTTAGGTGTTCTGCCCCACAACTTATTTTTGCATTCTTGATTTCATTGACAGTATCTGAGTCCTAGGTTTTTTATCAAACCCTCGCATTCTAGTCTTCAGCTTGGGGTCACCAAATCTCATTTGTTTGTATGTACAAAGAAAAGAGGAGGGGGTGGAGGCGCCAACTCAAAAAATTAATTTTAAAAGAGCATTCTACTGAAATGTGAGTATAAAAGTGTATACTCACAGGTTCACTGGGAGTGGTAGTCCATCGGGGTGTCTGTTAATCGGAGTGTGCCATTCCACAGGGTCTAGTTATGTCCGCAAGGCTTCTCAGTGTGGATAGGTCCTGGAATCTCCTTGTTGACCAGCGTGGAATGCGGAAGCGGAACAGGCAGTGACGTCACAGGGCACAGCGGGGATAGCAGGCATATGACGTCACCACCTGTTCCACTTCTGCGTTCCATGCTGGTCAACAAGGAGCTTCCAGGTACTATCCACACTGAGAAGCCGTGCGGACATCACTAGAGCCTGTGGAATGGCACACTCCGATTAACAGACACCCCGATGGACTACCACTCCCAGCGAACCTGTGAGTATACACTTTTATCCTCACATTTCAGTAGAATGTTCTTTTAAAGTACATTTTTTGAGTTGGCGCCTCCACCCCCTCCTCTTTTCTTCAACTGCCGACAGAGGTCATGGACACCCTCTATAGGATGGCTGCCTCCTCATAGTTCATTCACCCGTGAGACCCTATCTATAGGTACAGTTCAAGTTACCACCATCACTGTTGCTTCCCAGGCATCAAGTCATTACGAGCGCTGGAATATCCCCCCTTCTTTTGTTTGTATGTACAAAGTTTATCACAGTTTTATATATTTTATTGTATTTATTGGTTGAAAATACAGCTTTATCACATTTTTTCATGGAAATTTTTTAACCTAACTGATATCCAAAATAGATAATAGGGCATTACCAAATTTTTGGTCACACTAGGAGACTTGTGCTTACCATTTCAATTATTTCATTGATTTGACTAATGCTTTTAGAAGTAAAATAATTACAACAAATTTAAATCATTCCCCTTTGGGATTAACAAAGTATTCTGAATCTGAATAGTACATTTTAGATTCTTCTACCTGACTTATTGCTGTTGCTTATTTCCAATAAAAAATAAGAATCCACCAAAAAAACAGAAACAAAGTGAATTTGTTTGAATGAAATGTAGCACCCCCTTACTTTCAGTACGGGCACTACGCTAAAGTTAGCGGGTGAATGGGAGAGTTACTTTGCTCCCATTCCTAATTTGTCAAATTGCAGGCTGCTGCTATTTCAGAAATGTCCTGTAGGCCGGTCTGCGGCCCCGGGGTGTGATTACACCCCTGGGCAACAGTTGGCGCTAGAGGGGTTCTGACAGAGCCACTGTTCCCCAGCAGCCAATTAGAGGAGTTCTTACCTTGCTGGGTATGCTGGGGAGGGGTATATCTGTGGCAGCTGCCGCGTGTTCTGGGTCGGTGGTCGGTTCCTCTTCTCAGCGCGGGGTCCACGTTCCAGGTGCAGCATCCACCTTCAGGGTGCGCGCATTCACGGACCCTGCTCGCATGGCCCACCTGGCCAGAACCACCTGTTCCATGGAGACCCAACCGAATGTCGATTGGGCCCCATTGACTTACTGGGTCCCCAACCTTACTGAGAAGATCCCAGGCTGTGTGCCGTTCAGTGGGGGATCTACTTGAGGAGAACCCGGAGGCAGGTTATCCAAAAGGGCTTGAACGAACTATCGGGGATCTGGTTACTGGAATGGACAGGTACATGACAGCTGTCAACCGATCATTGCATTTATTGGGAGGATTCGCTCAATCCGAATTGTTCTCTTGAGTACTGAAGTACTAGGCCTGTGGCAGAGGCCCGAGCCAGGACTGTCATAGAGACCTGTTCCTCCCTTCAATTTAAAAGTGACATTCCAGCTGCCAGGCTTATAACAGGAGTCTGTCCAGGGGCACTTCACCCACTCTAACGGGAGTGGCGACGAACTGTATCTACTACTACTGAGAGCGAGACTGCTCTATTTCATATCCAGGCCTGATACCGCACTGATGTCTATTGCTTCATCAACCTTTCCTATCTCCTGTTGATGTTGGCCGTTGTTGGGCCCTAGAATAAAGCATTTAAAAATCCATTTGGTGACTGGACATTCGCTCACTGCTACTACCCCTAGACACACTGCAAGGTAAATTAATACGCCGATCCCAAACAACAACCAGCGGCTCCTGAGGGGGTAGTGCTACAGAAATTTAAAATTAAGCAAGCAAATCAGCATTATGTTATTTTCCTAACATATACGGGCCTATTTATCAATGTTTTTACCAAAGACAACTTTAACACAAGAGTCACTAATTTCAATACAAGATTCAGTTTTAAAAAAGCTATCTTGGGTGAAAATTGCATAAATCTGACATGCAAACATTGATAAATAGACTAAAAAAAGAAAAGTTCTGTTCCTAAAGCCATTTATTTTGTAGCCTAAGGTCCAAAAACCTTTTACAAATTGTAGACACATTTCTTTTATGTCTTACAAGACTTGGAGGTTTATTTTATCATGTTCTATGACTTTTTCCTGCACTTCTGTTAAGTGCTTTATTTAACTACTTTATATAAATTGTGTCATAGGCTTGTTTGAAATCAATTAACAGCAGATAAAAATTCATGCTATGCTAACAATTCTTCATATGGGATGTGATATTTTTCCATGCTGAAGTCCAAATTGGTATAGACTATATTTTTTGTACACTAATTACAGTGCTAGTGGAATTATATCTTCTCTTCCTCTGTCATTCACCTCATCTCACATATTCTATAGCATTTTCCTCTTCACTTCCACCTTTCATTTAAAAGTTCTGCAAAATGTTTTTTTCTTTTCCCCAAGCTACCTGATTTGTTTGTAATCTCCTATCAGCTGTACATCCTTATGACAACAGACATTAAGCCTGGGTTCACATTGGGGTGGTTTCTCATGTGATTTGAAAGATCAAATCGCATGACAATCACAGCCTATTGGAGGTAATGACGCTGTTCCAATCAGTGTGAAACCGATTTTGTGGCACCACACCGATTTGCAAAAGTAGTTCCTGCATCCCTTTTTCTGATTTCAGGTGCGCCTTCAATAGACATCTGTGAATGAAGCCACACAGATGTCTATCAAGTAGTACCCGAAATCGCACTGACCTTGCTCTTTTGAAATTGCGCTACGTCAAGTGAAGTAGCACGATTTCAAAGTAGCAGCAATGTGAACCAGGGCTTAGGCTGGGTTCACATCTATGTAGATTGCAGTTGATGCATTATTCTGGCTCTTTTTGCGGTGTGTTTTGCGTTTTTGATAATGTGTTTTTGATGTTTTTTGCATTTTTTTTAAATAATATGAAAGTATGACAGTTCGTGTATGTGCGACTTTGATGCTACGCGAGTGCCAAAGAGTGTAGAGTTGCATCGAAGTTGCTATACGTGAACAGAATTGTCATACTTTCCTATTCGCCCCCAAAAAAGTGAAATGCAAAACACATCAAAACGCATCAAAAACACATCACTTGCTTTTTTGGTGCGGATCTATTAAATTCTATTACCCACAAAATGCATTCTGCTGCGGGAAAACCAGTCTACAAAAAAAAAAAAAAGGGATTGTGATGCTTTTTTTGCAAAATGCACATAGGTGCGAGCCAAGGGTAACCCTCAGTTGAAAGCCATCTCTTTTGTACTTCTATCCCTTTATAGGAATTTCTGTTCTTCCCTTCTAGTTTTGTTTTTTACATTTCTTGGGATTGTATGCAGAATTGTAGCTATAATAAAATAATGACTCTGAAGCATGAAAATGGGTTAAACTTGGCCGCAGGCCTTTATTACTGGTATTGTATTTATTAGTTACCAACAAACTTTATTAATCCACAACCATTGCAATATAATGCATAAACACATCACTCATTAAACTTAAAACCACCAACAGTCCTCAACCCAGTTGAATTTAACTCTTACTTAAAACAAAACCCCTAATGTTTAATCACAAAACCAAAAGGGGGTACCGCGTAATATTAGGCCACGACAAGGAGGGGGGGGGGGGAGTTCGTCGGTCAGGCTTCCAGGTAGGCTGGTCACCTCAGCTATGTTAACCCTGCCTTAAATAACCTTCCTGGCTTCTGGAATGTTCTCATCACCCATGTGACTTGATCCCTAAACCTGATTGGTCCCTGTCCTACCTCACCTGATGCCCTTACCTTACAGGTGTGAGCAAAGGGGGAAAACCCTGCCCCCTTGATGCCTGGTAACGCTACCCACTGCTGAGAAAGGGGGGGAATCTGGAAACAAATTTGCCTCTGCAAGCACTCCCATGGCCTGGGGGGGGCTTAAACAGCCCCCTTCGCTTTCATTCTGCCATTTTTCCTCCTTCCCCATGAGACAATGGCAAAAGCCTTATGCCTTCATGCATTTATAGCTCAGTGAATATGAAGTAAGTGTTACTGATAATAGTGATGAACAATAACAATTACCAAATGCATCATGGTGTACGTTTATCAAACATTGATAATTTATCTCATTTCAGTTCTCAGAAAAAAATCTTCTCCTCTGGCACCCTGTTTATGAAGCAGGGAACATTTGTTCTCAGAAGGAGATGAGAGGAGAAGTTTTTCCTCTGAGAACACCTGAGATCTGAGTAGAAGGGGGAGGGGCTGCCTGTGATCTCCTGAGAAACTTGTGTGATTACAGAGCAGCTGAGTTTTAAAAGTGAAACCAAAGTTAAAAAGGCCGTATTATTACATGAAAATAATAAGCGCTTTTTTAACTCAGTTTTTTTTACAGACATTTTGGCACATTCTTTAAATGTGTGTTTTGGCCCTTTTTAATTGCTAATTTTGGCATTATTTATGCATATTTGGGCATTTTTTAACACACATCTGCCCGTAGGTTTTTTTTATTGTGCATTTTGGCGCTTTTTTTAAACACACATTTTGGCCCTTTAGCACACATTTTGGCACAGGTTATTTTCAGATGCATTTTGGTGTGGTTTGTAATGCACACTTTGGAGCTTCTTTTAGCATATAGTTTGACACCTTTTTAACTTGCATTTTGATTTGCTTTGTATGCGTGTTTTGGCAAACCGCACATTTGCTAGCCATTTTTAGGATGCAATTAACAATTGACACCGCAAGCATATCATGCATTTTGCATGTGTTTCTGGAACGCACTCCAAAACGCAGGAAAATAAATGAGCCAAACTACATGTTAAAAAAAGCACCAAAATATACATAAAAATTTGCTAAAATGCATTTTAAAAAACAAGCCAAAATGTTTGTTGAAAAAAGCAGCAAAATGTGTATCAAAAACAGTACCAAAATGCACATAAAAAAGGCACAAAAAGCCAAATTTTTTATTTTTTTTGGGCATGGAGCGTTGTGTATTCTTTCAATGCACATTTTGGCACATTGCTAGAATATTTGTCAAATGACAAAATGTGTGGCAAAATGCATGTTTGCTCACTGCATTTGGAGTGCCATTAACCACGTAAGGACCGCCTACTGCACATTTACGTTGGCAGAATGGCACGGCTGGGCACATCAACGTATATATATATGTTGATTGTAATACCCCTTTGTGGTCACAGGCGCGCCCGCGGCGCTCTCCCGTGACCCGGTCCGAAGCTCCGGGACCGCGGGTTTCGCGGACCCGATCGCCGCTGCGGCGATCTGTCCCTGGAGCTGAAGAACGGGGAGAGCCGTGTGTAAACACGGCTTCAACCGTGTTCTCTGTGGCCGCAGCATCGATCGCGTCATCCCTGTAATAGGGGGACGCGATCGATGACGTCACACCTACAGCCACACCCCCCTACAGTTGTAAACACACACACAGGGAACACTCAAAGTCACAGCGCCCCCTGTGGTTAACTCCCAAACTGCAACTGTCATTTCCACAGTAAACAATGCAATTTAAATGCATTTTTTGCTGTGAAAATGACAATTGTCCCAAAAATGTGTCAAAATTGTCCGAAGTGTCTGCCATAATATCGCAGTCACGAAAAAAATCGCTGATCGCCGCTATTAGTAGTAAAAAAAAAAAAATAATAAAAATGCAATAAAACTATGCCTTATTTTGTAAACGCTATAAATTTTGCGAAAACCAATCGATAAACGCTTATTGCGATTTTTCTAACCAAAAATATGTAGAAGAATATGTATCGGCCTAAACTGAGGAAAAAAATTTTGTTTTATATATTTTTGGGGGATATTTATTATAGCAAAAAGTAAAAAATATTGCATTTTTTTTTTAAATTGTCGCTTTATTTTTGTTTATAGCCCAAAAAATAAAAACCGCAGAGGTGATCAAATACCACCAAAAGAAAGCTCTATTTGTGGGGAAAAAAGGACGCCAATTTTGTTTGGGAGCCACGTCGCACGACCGCGCAATTGTCAGTTAAATCGACGCAGTGCCGAATCGCAAAAAGGGGCAAGGTCCTTTACCTGCATTTTGGTCCAGGTCTTAAGTGGTTAACAATGAATGGCACCCAAAAACGCATTGCGTATTTTGACAGAATTTTAGAGCAATTTTGAATTGTGGAAAGAATTGCACAATTCTGCATTGCTCAGATGTGAATAAGTACTAAAAGAAAATACATTATACTGTGTATGTGTGTGTGTTTTTATATATATATATATATATATATATATATATATATAAAATCACCTATATACATAAACATATATAGTTATTATTTATATCAATCTTTAGGCCGGGTTCACACTATACTACAGGACAGCAGTACAACTTTCATCCTACTTTGCTCTGCGACATCTGTCCTACATCCATCGACTTTCATGAACAGGATACTACTTTGAACCGACTTTGTGACAGTCTGACTTGTTCTTTGACCAATCAAAACAGTCCCAGAGTGAGATAAATTCCTTTTACTGCTGCTGTAATCACATGCCAGATGTCTGATAAGAATAAGGCTCCTACTTTGGTCCGACTTCAATGATATTCAATGGGCTGAAGTAGGATCAATGTCGGACCAAAGTAGTACAGGGAGCATTTTCAAAGTTGGACAGACTTGTGTCGGATCAGTTAAGACGGCTCGTATAGGGAAACATTCATTTTCACACGTCATGAGACATGAGCTCCTAATGTCGGAGCGTTTGTAGGACAAGTGTGAACCCAGCCTTAAGCTTGCTTTTGCTGATATTAGGAGGAAATAAACCTCCTTCTTCACATCACTGCAGCTTCTCACCCATATTCTCAACCTCTGAGCTGGAGAATCTGGATGGAGATATATTACAGACATAGCCAGTGAGATCCTCAGATCTCATTTCATAAACTGGTCATCTGTGTGAAAGTGAATGACAGAAGGGTGTGTCTTGTGATGAGAAGTGAAACACGTGTTCTCCACTCCTCATCTCAGCTTCATAAACTGGCACACCTGAGAGATCAGCCATGATCATCAGGATCTCAGCTCTTTTCTGTTTGATAAACGTACACCTAAATGTGCCCGTGGAAGAGGAAGTGAACTCTGTGTTCCTGTGATGTAGTCATCAAGTGTTGTGTCAGTAACAAAATGGTGTGTATACACAAACCACCAAACGTTTTTGGGTATATGCAGCAAGCAAACTGACACAAATTGAATTTAGATATAAATCAGATTATTCTTCCCTAATACCATATTCACATTTCTAATACCGATATTATATCTTTTGGAATTGGTTTTAAACTTCTCCTGGTGGCTAAGGAAGCACCTTTAACCACTTAAGGACCGCCTCCTGCACATTTATGTTGACAGAATGGCACGGCTGGGCACATGCACGTACAGGTACATGCTGTGCTAGTACGCAGCGCGCTCCCGTGACCCGGTCCGAAACTCAGGGACCGTGGGATTTGCGGACCCGATCACCGATGGAGTGCGGCGATCGGTCCCTGGAGCTGAAGAACTTGTTCAATTAAGCTTTGACAAAAAACACAGGAAGCTGATTGATCTCTATGCAGAGCTGCACCCGAAATTTCACTCTCCAGTTTTAGTTAATCAACCCCAATATATTAATCTTATTTTGGTAAATTCTAAAATATGTAGACAAATGGCAAATATGTCAGGTCTTAAAATTGTGTGCCTCTTGAATATGTGACAAACTTTGGTATCCAAAATGGTCCATAGGCGATGCATTAAAAGCCTTTACAGGTTACCTCCTTTCCTGCTGACAACTTTTTTTTTGCCTGAAGTGAGGAGAACTCTCCAACAGCAGCTAAGACAGATATAAAAATATGTTTCTTTAGTAAAGTAGGAGAGGACAACCCCTGTCAAGTTTTTTTTCCTTGTTGGCTTGTCTCCTGTTCAGAGAAACCATTGTTAGCAGGACAGAAAGTGAGGTTAAATCTGTCTAATAAGGCCTCATTTCCACTGGCGTTTTTACAGCCACTTTTCTGAGTGTTTTTTGCAGCTTAAAAACGCCTGTCCATGTTAGTCTATGGCCTCATGCCCACCATGACGTTTTTGAGCTGTAGATGGCTAAGCTGCAAAAAAAACGCGGGACCAGTGAGTTCTGAAGCTCCAGCAATAGAGCTGTAAAAACGCCAGACATTAAAAAACGCTCATAAACGTGCATAAACGCGCAAAAACGCGCACAAACGCTCAAAAACTGTCAAAAACGTGGCCGCGGCCTAAAGCTTTAGGCCTCATTTCCACTGGCGTTTTTACAGCCACGTTTTTTACAGCTTAAAAACGCCTGTCCATGTTTATTTTAGAAAAAAAAAAAATTTTTTTTTTTGGAGCTGGAGCTTTAAGCGTCTGTGCGCGTTTTTGCGCGTTTATGCGCGTTTTTGAGCGTTTTTTAATGTCTGACGTTTTTACAGCTCTATTGCTGGAGCTTCAGAACGCACTGGTCCAGCGTTTTTTTTGCAGCTTAGCCATCTACAGCTCAAAAACGTCATGGTGGGCATGAGGCCATAGACTAACATGGACAGGCGTTTTTAAGCTGCAAAAAACGCTCAGAAAAGTGGCTGTAAAAACGCCAGTGGAAATGAGGCCTAAAAAGCAGTAAATATTTCACAGGGGTTCTAATCCTTCCCCCACTCAAATCTAAAATTAACAAAAATGACTGATGTGAATGTACAATATGCAAAACACAGAGTATATTGTTGGTGTTATATTATTACCTGTAATGAATACAAAATAAAATAAAAAATGTAAGTGGAATCAATTAAACTTTTTTTTTCTATCTGTCTAGAGTTTGGCTTTACTATAATTTACACATAGCTGATCTTGTTCATATACACTATAAAAAACTTTAGACATCAAAGACAACCTTGAAAGGAAAAAAAGAGAACATTGACACATTTCCCATCAGTTATATGTTCTACTACTTCTACTTTTTTTTCTACCAGCCACCAGACCTCACTTACTAATGACTTATTTTCCAGCAGATTGTACCTACAGGGACAGGTATCATAAGCTCTGTTTTACATAAGCAACCACACACTAAACAGCTTAAAATGGCTAATTTCTTTGATGAAATATGGAATGTTCTCCATTATATAAACAATTCAATCCTCAGGCTCCTGTTTATTCCACCTCACTCAGTCATGTAGTGGATTGTTTATGCCATGGCTCAGCAGTCTACTCAATACACGTGATATATGTCTGTATATGTAGGTAAAATTAGTGTGGTTTTACGCTTTCAGCATTATATTACACGCCTAGAGCACTGTACAGTATGGTTGGTTATCCTCAATGAGAATTTACCATGTTATTCTTTACTTTAACTGGAACTTGACAAAATGACTACTTTTTTCCAAAATAAATATTTCATGATGAAATGCAAAATAATACAAAGATGCAGTAGATGAAATGTGAAATATTTAATGACTACAGAAATAAAAATGGAATTTCTTGTTATGTTTACATGTGTAGGACAATCATGCTTTTAAAGTGCTAACCTACCAAGCTTGCTACTAATAAATGTAAAAAAAAAGTAATTATTTGATGGGGTATATCCTCACCTTCACCTAACATTCTCTTGTGGCCAATCGCCATTATTTTTGATTTTGCAGGTGAAATTGGGTATGGTGGCTTATTTGCATATTATAGAACCATCTTTCTCAATCTTTGTAACATGGAGGAAACCTTGAAATAACTTTGCAGGCTCAAGACACCCTTGCTGATAATTATTGTATCTGCAACTCATTAGTGTGAAGGTCACTGGGAATGATGTTCCTTACATTTGTGGTCATTAGAAAGAATTATTTCTATACAGATAGTTTAAAAGATAATTGAAGTTAGTAGGAACTTATCTGAGGCGGCGTACACACGAGGGGATATGTCCACTGAAAACGGTCCGATGGACCGTTTCAGCAGACATCTCCGCTCGTGTGTATGGGCTAGCGGACAGATTTCTCCACCCGACAGATTTCAAAGCAAGCTTTGAAATCTATCGGTGGGAATCGGTGGGAATCCGCCCGACATGTCTGCTGGTTACATGTCTGCTGGTTACTTACCAGCAGACATTCAGCCCCCACCGCCACCGCGCCGCTGCCGAATGGAGCCCCCACCGCCACCGCGCCGCTGCCGAAGTGTTTTACTTCCTGGTGCGGTGATGCGCGGAAGTGTTTTACGCGGCGGCGTTCCTGGTGCGGTGACGTGGCGGTGACGCGGCGGCGTCAATTTGATCGTCACCGCCACGTCACCGCGCCGTCCGGCGGCGGGGAACGCCATCGGATTGAAACTCCCGATCGGTGTGTACACGCCATCCCATGGAAACTCCCGATCCGCGGACCGTTTTCATCGGAAATGGTCCGCGGACCGTCCGATTTCACACCGCCTGAGAGGCAGAAGTTGCTCATGCTCCGATCGTGTGTACACCGCCTGAGAGGCAGAAGTTGCTCAATGCTCATGGAACCCCTAGCAACTTCTGTAAGGACCCCATGGTATCATGGAACCCTTGAGAAATTAGGCAAAATTATTGTTTCTATTATTCTAGAATATTACTTATGTAGATTTTGTTTATTTTGTAATGCCTTTTTGCACATTATACAACTCATTTAACTAAATGTGAATCAAATAAAAAAAAGGAAGACAATTATATCTCAGTAGGAGAAGAGATATCATATGAAACGTCACCATTACTGTTATTGAATGAAGCTTAGGTATCAGGATATCACTCTGTACTGCAATATAAACTGATCATTGTCTGGTTTGTTTGTGCTAAATCAGAAATAAATAATAGGTTTCCTGATACCAATTCAAATTAATTAAAAGATTAGGTTGGAGTACGTGTAAAACTTTGTTTAGCTTTGTAAATCCCTTAAGTTTTGGTGTTAAGCTGTGTTTACAAAGGAACGTGGGTAAATTCAGTTACACATACATGTATGCAAAGTAAAGGGACCTCTAGACACTATAATAATTGTAATGCTATGATAACAGAACTATTCAAAAACAAGAAGTAGAGATATGAAAAAGCAGCAGCCTAGACATATTCCCACTGGAAATCTTGGTCTCCTTGTCTGCCATGCTGATACGAATAGTAATATAGCACCATATTAGATATCATGTTATCTAATTTGAGCAAGATTTTGACTTTGAAATTCATATGTGAAGCAAAACTGCTGTTTATTGAAATGTTTTATGCCAGGATATGAAACACTCTAATAAACAATGTACTCTGGTTATCTGTGCAGTCTGAATATTCAACATATATTGCAGCAGGGCTTTGCTTATAAACCTGTCTGAACCGCTTTGTAATTTTTGTGTTGCCATACAATAAGAAAATACAAAAAATAATCTCAAGACTGTTATGACAGTGCAGAGCTATACACAACAAAAGAGACATAGGTCATGGCCAGATACACAGTCTAACAAGTCTTTTATCAAAAAACACATGGCTTTATGTACTGATCTGTCACTGTTAAGATATGTCTGCATTTACTCAGAGCCTACAATCTGCATTAACAAGAAAATAACAGTTGGGATCTGAAAGCTGCAAGTGGTTGTGGGTAATGATTGCAAAATATGATAAGGATTGTACATGTGGATCCTCCTAGACAGGACTTTTTTGTCATAAAATAGGTACAGGTACTCACCCCCCTCTCTTCACCCTCTACCTTCCTCCTAGCACCCCAAATCAGTATAATTTTGTGGTAAATACACGTGAATGGCTGTACGCAGCATGTGTAAACACCAATGGCTTCTGCATCAGATAGAAGGGGAATTTAGACTGGATGTATATGCATGGAAAAAGCAAGTGAAAAGCAGCAAGTTACATTTTTTTATGCTATGTAAATTGGAACATGTATTAATTGTATACTGTAAAACAAGGGGGGTAGTGGCGCTGTAATCAGGTATGCAAGACAATATGTCAGTTGAATGCTAGCCTTTTTATGTATTATACAGCGTGTGTCACACAATGGGAGAAATTGGAATGGGGAATGGAAAAAATGGGAAAAGTCCTATAGATTAAAATACTACAGTCCATGTTCCAGGGAAAGCCTCCAGGGGGAAGATGAGAGCAGGCTCCAAATATGCAAAACAAAAGAAAGAAGGCGCCAACAGGTCAGGAACAATGTGATTTTAATTTTACTATAGGTGTATTATCCACTTACATTTAAAATTAGAGAATTTCGGCATACAAGTCCTTGCTGGCCCATAGGTGGCGATCATCCACTGCAGATGTAGGCTGTGATGTTAAACTATACCCTGGGATCGTCATCAGCTGGAAAACCAGGAAGTCCGGGCGATGTGTGCACCAAGAGTGAGGCTTGAGACACAGACACAAACAGCGTGGGAGCGAGATGACGTCACGGGCAGCAACATTTCCGAGCATGCGCCGTAGGTTGCTAGATTCCATTGTAACCATAATTTTTTTATCTATACTAAAAAAGCATAAGCCCATATTATTAGAGGATATACACCTCAAAACAGTGTTACCCAATATCCCAAGGGTCACATATAAAAGAGCCCCAAATTTAAATAAAATAATTGCTCTAAGTAAACTAAAACCAAAATCCTCCAAATTTCCATCTCATATCAATATACTACCACTATAGGGTATTTTCCGATGCAACAAGGCATTGTACAAAACCTGTGATTTTGTACAGCGTGGTCAGAAACTTTTTTCCGAAGAAAAACTACAATATTAATGATTTTTATAATTGTCCTTCTGACCATGTTGTCTATTGTATAGTGTAATCAAAGTTTTCACTGTTTCAGCCAATCAGGGCTTGCAATGCACTGTTCAGCCCCACAATGCATTGCGGTCGGTTTGGGGGGGCAAACAAAAGGTCGAACGTTACAAAAGTTCGGCTGTTTCCCAAATGACCGAACTGTGAAAGTTTGGCCCGAACCTAGTTGTTAGGCCTCGTACACACGATCAGTCCATCCGATGAGATTGTTCCCGAAGAACCGTTGTCATCGGTTAACCGATGAAGCTGACTGATGGTCTGATGTGCCTACACACCATCTGTTAAAAAAACGATTGTGTTAAAACGTGGTGATGTAAAACACAACGACGTGCTGAAAAAAAATTAAGTTCAATGCTTCCAAGCATGCATCGACTTGATTCTGAGCATGCATGGATTTTTAACCGATGGACGGTTTTGAACTATCGTTAGGCGTCCATCGGTTAAATTTTAAAGCAAGTTGGCTTTTTTTTTAACCAAAGGTTAAAAAACCTATGGGGCCTACACACGATCGGTTTTGACCGATGAAAATGGTCCATCAGACTGTTGTCCTCTGGTTAACCTATCGTGTGTACGTGGCCTTATTGTAGTAGTAGTTAGTTAATATAAGCATATAAGTCTAAACTTTAGCTTTAAGTTTTGTACTTGAAAGGACGTATCTTTACCTACAGTTATGAAAGAAGTTAAAATTAATCTTGAGGAAGAATAGAGATATGTAAGAGAAATGCATTGAAGAAGGACTGGATTCTTAGCCAACAGTCAATCTAATTGTTATAGTAAAGTGAAAAAAGTAAATGAAAAAAAAAAAATTCAACATGCATCACAATGATAGATATCTCAGCAACCAACAGTTGCTCTTCAAAGACATTTTTTCATAGAAAGGAAATTGTCAGCAAGTAGGTCTGAACATTGTAACAGCTTTGGAAGGCCTAATGACATTCCACCCTCTTCTTTAGAAGGCTATATGACTTTCCTGAAAATATAAAGGTTACCATGATGACGTCAATACGCCTGGACATAGCACCTTAGTGTCCCCATGTCTAAATTCAAGCGGATGGAACGGAAAATGTTACCAAAGCTCCCAGGCAACACTGAGCAACACCAAGTACCTCGGTCCTGGTGGTAACACTTGGTACAAGTTACTTCAAAGACAGCGACGGATATACAAAGATTTGGCAACTCCCCACAATTCCTGCACCAGAAATCCACGCAGATCAGTGAGAAACAGTAGATAGCTGAAAGCCAAAGTGGAAGGTGAAGCTGTAAGTGAACAGAGACTGCAGCGGTGCATTTGAGTCCCATTGTTTCTCTATCACAATTGAACTTTGCTGCATTTGCTTTGCTGCTTTTAAATCAGTTTACACAATGCATCATCTTAAGCTATTGGAAGTTTTCCTTAACCCATGCTGCATGAGACAATATGGATGCATGTTGGATATGGTAGTGGAGTCTGATTTAATATTGTCAAAAGTAACATACAGTATACGGCTGCACCAAGACAATAAATGAAGGTGCTTGGCTCTTCTTTTATAAAACAGTGCAGTGTTTATTTTGATATTGATGGACTTTCACTTCAAGAACTCTTACAAGGCTTGGCTTCTCAATCGATTTGCAAAACTAACTGCTGCTGAGCCCTGCTTTCTATATCTTGCAGACCTGTTCCATCTGCTTGCTGCATTTGCCTTTTTTAGCTTTCTATATCTGCTATAGAGACCACTATAGGTGTGCGCAGGTGGTGTGCCAGGTTGGACTGCCTCTACTGCCTGGGCTTCCCGTGTTGCTTCCCTCCTCTTCTATCCTCTCCCCTTGGCTGCTGTGGGATGTTTCACGATGGAGAGCAGGGGAAAGGGCTCACTGTGTTTAATTACAAATTGAAACTTAGTAAACACAGTTAACTATGCTTCAGTGTGTTTGCGATTTGGGGTGCACACCCTGAAGTAATAGGCTGCGCATACCTATGGAGACCACCTAAAGAGCTAATTTATAAATATATCCCATCAGCAGTGTTTTATAGCTCCTTGGAAATGACAGACTTAAAAGGGCTACAATCCAGGATTGTTTTTATATAGATGATTTATTTAGTGGCAATCTATCTTTTGGAAGGTGTTGGTTTATATTCTGTATATGAAATTGTCCTATTGACATTTTTAATTGTCTTCAATAAAGTTTTGTATTACCTACACTGCTTGGATGACAATCATTATCTGATTCATACAGTCTGTCCCTTATAGCTGTTTTTTTTTTTTTTGTATATGAATTTCCACCCTGCTCTTTGGAAGACCATAGGACGTTCCACCTTTCTCTTCACAGGCCATATGATATTCCACCCTCCTCTTGGGAATTTAAATTGAAGAAAAATGCCCCATTAGATAGTGGGACAAGACCTACCTTTTAATGAAATAATCAATTTTGTACTGGTCTATTTATAAAGGAGGCCCGGAATAAAAGCCAAAAAATAAATGGTGGAGGGCCAGGCATGACAGGGGAGAGAGGAGACGGGAAGGCATGGGTTAACAGCTGGGGAAGCTGGAAGGAGGGAGGAGGAAGGAGTTTGGAAGGAAGAGGGGGAGGAGCTCTATATATAGTAGAGGGTGGCGGGAACGGAGAAGCACATTTTACAAGCTGAGTGCAGTGAGAGGAAGTTTGCCCACCCACCCACCCTGTGTTTATGTTATGCAGTGCGGTTTGTGTGTTTTTGACATTGTTTTTTCTTCTATTGCAGGACACATGGACTTGGTCGTCATAGCAGCTGTGGGATGGCGGTATCTTTGGTAGAGTTGCCACCTCATCCCTTTAAAACCGAACACATATTAATTACATAGGTTCTGTGGCTAATTAAGGTGGTAATTAAACTCACTTGGTGCTTTACCTGCATTAAATTAGCCTCAGAACCTGTGTAATTCATATGTGTTCGGGTTTAAAGGGATGAGGTGGCAACTCTAGTCTTTGGTCTTTGATGGTGACAAAACAGAGGTGATGGAATTGGTGGGGGGCTCATTGGTGGTATGGGTCCCTATGGTTTATTTTTAGTGGAACGGTGTCTGCTGGAATACGGTAATAGGTACACTGCGGGAAGGAGTTGTTTCCGCTGGAGGCCTGGTATGAAAAATTATTGCCCTGCAGTGTAGGGTAAAAATGGAAAAAGTTTGGGGTGCCGTGAGAGACCAACAGACTGGGTGATATATTTAAAACTGTCGATAAAATGGTTTAGAGGTTAATGGAAATTTTATTTTATTGAAAATATTTAATATTTGGAGTTATTTATTTATTTGTTAATAAAAAAGGATGTTATGGCCAGTTATACTCCAATTCTGGTGTGGTCTATTATTAAGGAAAAGGTATAGGGCTGGTTAAGGATGGGACTTGGTGGTAAGGGTTGGTATGGATAGTTGGGGGATTTTCTCTAAAACACTGGTCATATATTCATTAGTTACTAGGCATGGTCATGGTTTGCTCATTGCTTATTGAATTGCATTTGATGCATAGAAAGTTCCATTCCATGTTTCAATGGGACTGGACATATTGATTCTGATGAAAGGGAACTGCAGGACCTGCACACAACCTTTAATGCTACTTTCCTTTTATACCTTCAGCCTTTTTTTTTTTCTAAAATAATCCTGGAAACCTATAGTAAAAAAAAAAATGTTCAGCTTAGGTAAAAAAATCTGAGGCAATTTGTTATAAGGTGGTTTAACTTCACCTTTAAAAGCAGAATTTAAAAGCCACAACGAGAAACATATTTCCTAACTGGTGTTTTTATACACAGTGGCATTGAATTTGCTTCTATAGAACGAGGTCCACCTATTGCTTAATTGTTTCCACATTGCAACCACTCACTCCCCCTCTCCACGTGTTGTAAGGATAATAGATGGTCCAGAGGTTATGGCAGCTGGCTTTTATTGAAATCCATCAGTTTACACTAGCAGAGTAATGTACTCCGAGGTTAAAAAGGGTATCGTTGTTGAAGAAAATACTTCTATTTGATTGTTCTATAAGCTCATGGGTATTGATTTATTATTGGCAGGTCCAGAAAGCAACACATTAGATCAGAAAAAAAAGTTGTCTTGATTTACTTTGGCATAGACAGGACTTTTTTTTTTGAAAGTGTGTGGAGTAAAATAACTTGTGTAAGAGAAACAAAACCACAACTAGAAGGATTTTAATAGAGCTGGGATCTACCTGTTCCATTTCAGTCCAGTATTTGTGTGGTTGAGGCCATAGAAAAAGAAAATAAAAAAATGTGAAAAGAATGAGAAAAAAAAAGATAGGAAAAGTTAAAAAAAATGAAAGTGCCACTACTTTTTACTTGCAGTGAAATATGCCTTTTTCAGATATACCCAAATACAGTATACACAGTATCTTTATTCCAAAACTATTTCTAAGCTAGTACTTCAATAAAGGGTAACCACTTTCATGAAATAAAAGCAGCAAAAAAACCTGCATATATGTTGGCTACACAAGTCATATTGAACATTAACCACTTGCCTACTAGGCACTTTTACTCCCTTCTTGGCCAGGCCAATTTTCATCTTTCAGAACTGTCACACTTTGAATGACAATTGCACAGCCATGCAATACTGTACCCATATGACATTTCTATATTTTTTTTCACACAAATAGAGCTCTCTTTTGGTGGTTGTTAATCAACAGTTTTTTTTTTTTTAAAGTCTATTTTTTCTAAAATGTTAACAGGTAAGTTTCCTCCTTCACCGATGTGCACTGATGAGGCTGCACTGATGGGCATTGATAGACTGCACTGATAAGGCTGCACTGATAGGTGGCGCTGATGGGGTCTGATAGGCAGCACTGAGAGGTGGCATTGATAGACAGCACTGATAGATGCCATTGATGGGCACTGATAAGCAGCACTGATAAGCGGCACTGATAGGCAGCACTGATTGGCGATACTGATAGGCAGCACTGATTGGTGATACTGATGATGAGGCACTGGTGGGCACTGATTAGCAGCAAAAGTGGGCAATGTTGGGACCGATGTCCCTTTAACAGAATCTGGTTATTGGCTTTTTTCTTCTCTCCTCAGACAGTCAGTGTGAGGAAAGAAAAGCTGATAACGGGCTTGTGTTTCATCCTGTGATCAGCTGTGATTGGCTGACAGCTGATCACATGGTAAAGGGCCGATGGGATTGGCCCTTTACCCTGATCTATGATCAGCCAATTCTAAAGGACTCAGCGATCACAGCGCATGCCACCACGTGCAGCAGGGGGTGCGTGATCATGGGATTACGTCCATGTATGCCCTCCCTGCAAAGTAAGCCTGTGTTGTAGCCATCTTTCGTCTATAGTGTGGGCGGGAAGGGGTTAATGTTATTAAAATTACCTTTCCTTTTCAACCTGCAACTCTGTAATTTTCTGTAAAACACAATGCAAAATGGCAAGCTGGAGGCAGTCTGTACACAGCTAGTGAACAGAAAGCCCCCAGAAATGTAATTTCCTGCTTTCGTGATTAGCTCAATGATTTATCCAGAAGTCTGCATTAAGACATAAGTACATTTTAGGCATCCTTAGCAATAGGAATTGTATTTTTGGTAAAATACTCCCAAAGGATTAATTATTTCAAAAGGGATGCAGACACTGTTTCCTCAGTAGAAAACCGCAGCTGATTATATTGAACGCAGACACTCTGGAATCAGTATTCCTAGGACATACTGTACTGGAACTAATGCAGAGAATGCATCAAGATAAAAAAAATCGTTTACCTTTACAACAGTGGCGGCTGGTGCTCAATTTTTTTTGGGGGGGGCGCAAACAAATGGAAAAAAAAAACACAATTGCAGCCTCACTGTGCCCATCAAAGGCAGCCACTGTGCCATGCCATTAATTGCTACAACTATGCCCACATCAATTGTTGCCACTCTGCCCACATCAATTGCCACTGTGCCCACATCAATTGCCATTGTGCCCACATCAATTGCCACTGTGCCCACATCAATTGCTGCCACTGCGCCCACATCAATTGCTGCCACTGTGCCCACATCCATTGTCCCCACTGTGCCCACATTAATTGTCCCCCACTGGTGCCCACATCAATTGTCCCCACTGTTCCCTGTAAAATGCTGCCAGTCAGATTGCTCCCCCCCGCCTGGCACTTACATTTTTGGGGTTCGCCATCCTCCTTCCACTGTCCCTCGATGTCTTCTGCCGCCCTCGATGATGCTCCAGCCAATCAGGTTGAGGATAAACAGAATCACTGAAACCTGATTGGCTAAGACGGCGTCAGTCTTATTCAGGGGACGTAGCC
Organism: Rana kukunoris; assembly: GCA_029574335.1. Lineage (NCBI taxonomy): Eukaryota > Metazoa > Chordata > Amphibia > Anura > Ranidae > Rana > Rana kukunoris. Next base: position 143,165,797 of record CM056052.1, read on the forward strand.
CACTACGTTCCGAGATAAGACATCCGGGAGCTGAAGGACTGTAATAGGAAAGCCTATTAGAGCCACTGGTTCTGACAGGCACTTCCCCACAGCCAACCAGATGTCCTTAGTCAGATAATCGGCACCCTATGTCCGGTCATCTGACTAGGCTGGCCACAATAACATACACTCAGGCAATGCGTGAGTGTATGTTATTTGCGCGGCGCTGCAAAACGGATGTTTAAAAGCCTTAAAGGGCCCGTTTTTTTTATGACTACAGGAGGGGGGCGGCGCCCGGGCGCCCCCTATGGATGGGCTGCCACTGCTTTACATCCAATTTAAGAATCTTCATTCAATAAATTGAGGGAATATAGTTACTAAATTATACATTTAGGTAAAAAGCTAATTCCTGTTTATTTTATCTGTACTGCATGGGTATTAAAACTGAACATAGCTAACATGTATTGTGTTAACATTCTCAACTCCTTTAGTAAATTAAATACCATTGCTTCAAAAAGACTAAATATCAGGCAGAAACCAAAGCTACCTTGTTTTTGTTCCTAAAAAATCGAATTCTTAAAGTTACCAAATTCACTAACTCGTGGTTATCCTGATTTAAACCACTTACAATATGTAACTATTGTTTAAGAAAACCAAGATTATGCATTGCTATACTCTACCTCCTGGTTGGTGAAATATTAGAGGTTCACTAGAGACTGAACAAGGCGCAAGTTACAATGAGCTGCATTGGGTTGCCAATTGACCTCACACCTATCCCTTCCTGGGATCCTTGTAACCACATGAGCCTGAAACTCAGAATGACAGGTGGGGAAATCATGCCACTGCTGGGTGCATAGTGTGCCATGGTAAATTAGAAGTCAAGCAGCAGAGAAAAGTGGCAATATGAAGACAATATGCTAAAAATGTGGCAATATGTGGGCAAAACATTGGTAAAGGTGTTACAACTCCATGCAGCAAAATGGTAGCCAGGCTGAAGTGAATGTATTCTTTCTGGCAGTTGAACACTGGTACTAGACAAGGTAATTACTCTTTTTCAAGAAACTAAGGAATATTGGTTGATTTGGGTAAAACCAGATAAACTTTCTTTACTGGACCTGGAAAAATCAATTAAAAGTAGCTTACTTTTTTTTGCCAGAGGTCAGTGGAGTAATTTCCTAGTAATAAAGTCATTATATTTTTACATTTACTAGTGGTAATCTAACCCAAGACCCCAGTGTTGGAGGGCTATAGTGCTAGTTACTGAGCAACTGTGATGTTATTTCACCACAGCACAGTGAAAATGCACAAAAACAGCTATATTATTAACCACGTAAGCCCGTACCATTTTGTTGCTAAAGGACCAGGCCCCTATTTGCGATTCAGCACTGCGTCGCTTTAACTGACAATTGCACAGCCATGCGACAAAATTGACGTCCTTTTTCCCCACAAAGAGCTTTCTTTTGGTGGTAATTGATCATCTGTGCTGTTTTTATTTTTTGCGCTATAAACAAAAAATAGAGTGACAATTTTAAAAAAAAAACAATATTTTTAACTTTTTGCTATAATAAATATCCCCCAAAAAAAAAATATATATATATATATATAACATTTTTTTTCCTCAGTTTAGGCCGATACGTATTCTTCTACATATTTTTTGTAAAAAAAAAATCGCAATAAGCGCTTATTGATTGTTTTGCACAAAAGTTATAACGTCTACAAAATAGGGATAGTTTTATGGCATTTTTATTATTATTTTTTTACTAGATTTTTATTTTTTATTTTTATTGTGACTGCGACATTACGGCGGACACATCGGACACTTTTGACACTATTTTGGGACCATTGTCATTTTTACAGCGATCAGTGCTATAACAATGGACTGGTAATTGTGAAAATGACACTGGCAATGAAGGTATTAACCTGTAGGGAGTGTTGAAGCTGTTAAATGTTACCTAATGAGTGATTCTTACTGTGTGGGGGCGTGGCTTGGAGTGTCACGTCACTGTGACAGGGAACAGACAATCAGTGACAGTCTGACTACGAAGCACCGGGAGAGGTCTGTTTACACTTACCTCTCCCCGTTCTTCAGCTCTGTGACCCGATCGCGGTACATTGGTGGCGATCGGGTACGCTGGTCCTGTGGGCACGGTCACAGAGTACCCAACCAGGTCGCAAGCGTGATGTACATCGGCCTGCGGTGTGCAACGTGCGGCGGGCTGCGGGAGCAAAATGTGAAAAGCAAAGTGCATAACTGAGCTGGCAATGATTTGATTGGTTGCATTGAGCTACTGTATTTTACACATAGTAATTTAACTTAGCACTACTTTATAAAATAAGTCTAGATGGCTGCTCAAAACTGCCAAAAACAGTTCCTTTTATAGCTTTTCTTGGCAGCATCCCTCACCAAACTTAATGGGAGGGAGTTTAAAATGTAGCAACCTCCCTACAATCCACCAACAGGCAATGAAAAATTTGCCACTTAGGCCACTCCTCCTGATCACTGCCTATGTGTACAATAAAGAATGGTACATATGATTATTTGTCTGTGTACAATTCCTGAAACAATTCCTGTATATTTTTTTATATTATTCACATGATTTAATTTCTACCAGGAAAGCAGAATGATTAAAGAGAGCAGGGAAAACTTACAAAAGAGAAGTAGCACAAGCACAGAGACATGAAATACAATGAATACAAGGTACAAAGAAGCAATAATTACAAAGCTGTACAAAAGTCCCTTTATTTGACATTAACATCCTGAGGAATCTCACTGTATTGCTCCAAAATTAAAACACAAGCCATCTGTTCAGATTCATAATCAAAATGTCAACTGCACAACCCACATTTTTTTGCAGAATCTTGGTAATATCTGTTCAATCATAGAAGTCAGGATTTATCCTTTATTTAGCTCATACCTGAACATTAAATTGTATTATCCCATCCACCCCCCCCCCCCCATAAGAGCAGATGGCAGTCATCAACGTCAACCACAAAGAATAAAACGCAGAACTGGAATGTTGTAATTCAACCAATCAGCAGGTTCTGAATTCTGTTTTATTTGCCAATTAATTATAGAAGCACATGCAACTTTTTTTGTTTAAAACTCCCTTTGTGATTCCAATAAGCGGATGAATAGGTTCTATGGCCTGGATCATTACAAGGCAGCGCTCATTTGCGGCAAGCAGTAAAATTCATGGGGATAATAAAGTTCCACCGTCTTTGGACCTGTCTACTCCCTTTACGCAGCCATGAAATGTAAGACCTCTGCAGTTACTGGGATTTACGTTCCCCAGGTGATCTGCCAGCTTTTTCGGGCTGTTTTAACCCCTTCACAAAAGCAGTTTTGGAAAGAAAAGAGGTGAGCAGGTGTGAGATTCCAGGTCCGAAGCCCTGGCTTTCATTAGGTGAAGTTCAAGCCTCACTTAAGATAACTCCATCCTAGATGCAGACTAGTCAAACTTTTCACCTTTGTTGTCATGCCGTTGAGAAAATAGACTGTAGGTTTATCAGAAAAAAACAGGCTTCAATGGATTCAGAGCCCCAAGTGTGTGCTTATGTGGTCTGCAGCAATAGGCCAATTTGTACAAAAGTGGAAAGAAAAAAATGGGAATTTTTTTGCCCAAAGGAAATTTTCTTTTATACTACAGGAAAATGGAGCAGAAAAAAAAAGGTCACTTTGATCATTTAAGTCACCTTAATGTGTTCATTTCAGCACTTTTGTACAGTACAATATGTACTGTATTGCATCAATAATTGTGTGTACCAACTCATTGTAAGCTTGCCAGATCTCTCCAATATTTAAAATGTGGTTAGCCAGGGCAAGATAAACACTTAAGCCTCGTACTCACGACTGGTTTTCTCTGCAAAAACCAGCAAGAAAACTGCTTCTTGGCGAGAAAACCATTGAGGCTTTCAGGTTTCTCATCTGGAAATCTGGCTAGAATCTCGACGAGAAAAAAAAAACCTGCTCTCTATTTTCTCGTCGAGATTCTTGTCGGCCTGTTTCCCGACGAGTATACTTACTTGTCTCCGTGGAAACCTGTGCATGCTTGAAATGACTTAGATGTATGCACAGTAGATTCCACGGCATAGGTAGGGTAACACAATGGCATCAAATGTGACGAGTTGCCTTTTTGGAAGGATGGCTCAAGGAGGAGTTTGGAGTTGCATCATTTTCACCCTTCTTTTGTATAGAACGAGCCCACCGAGTCCCCACTAAAATCCGACAGGAGAGTGGATACCCGAGACCAATGCTTATGAAAATACTTAATTATAGCGATAAAGCAACGTTGCTTCGAAAAGCCAGAGAAAAGGGAGAGATCGCCTACAAAGGGGCAAAGATTTCATTTCACCAGGATTTTTCACCAGACCTTCAAAGACAAAGAGCGGCTTTTAGACCGATTAAGCGAATTCTTCAACAACACAAGATGACTTATGCTCTGCTATACCCTGCTCGCTTACGAGTGACCACAGCGGATGGCATTCGATTGTTTGACTCCCCAATAAGTGTAGAAAAATGGTTGGAAGAAAATAAGAGGGAGACATAGAATTTAAGAACTCGAAAATAAGAAATTATATGATTTTCTTTTTTTTTTTTTTTTTTTTTTCCTTAACCAAATTAATCAAATCACAAAAGGGGGTGGTAAAACACAGTAATGGGAGAGGAAAATAACAACAGAAGGTGGAATCCTGAAGGGAAGAAAAGAAAGGGGAAGAGGGAGCACTAGGATAATACCACCAGCAGGGGGGGGGGGGGGGGGGGTTCAGGGTTCTTAGGATGAATGTTACTGGGAAAGAGAGGGGGAGTGGGTGGTATGTAGTGGTCACAGTCCTAAGGGTAGGCCCAGCTGGGCAGGGGGGGGGGCGGGAGGAGGGGGGGTGGGAGGGAGATTGAGGGGGGGGGGAGGAGGGGAGGGAAGAGGGGGGCCACACCACCAATATATATGGATACACTGTGTAAATATAGAGATTGTTACGTAGATAGCATAGGTTTACCAGATGAATAGAATTAAGACACAAATAAGCACTGAAAGAAGGGGAAACACAAGATACTATCAACATTTTGAAATGAATGGAAAGGTTGCAGAGTTAAAGGGAAATATCTCTAAAGTCTGTTTATTAAAATCTTTTCCCTTTTTTTTTTTTTTTTTTATTTTATTTATCTTTTTTTTTTTTTTCTCTCCTTTTCTCTATGGCAGCGTATATAGAATAGCCTTCTGTGTTAAGGGCAATGGCGAATAGGAATAACAAGGGATTAATGTTGATGACATGGAATGTCAGGGGTTTAGGAGACAAGATCAAAAGAAAGGCAATGTTTAAATATCTCAGCGAAACAAAACCACAGGTAATCTGTCTACAGGAAACACATATGCGCCCTGACACGGTACACTTATTGAATTTACGAAAATACCCAGTGCAATACCACTCAACACACTCCTCCTATTCCAGAGGAGTGAGTGTGCTGATCTCAGCTAATGTAACTTTTGAGTGTCTCCAACAGCAGATAGATAGAGAGGGCAGATATGTTTTTTTATTGTGTAAAATTAATGGTCTGTTGTGTATCATTGCTTCAATGTATATTCCTCCACCATTCACGGCGGCACCACTTAGGAATTTGGCGCAATTTATGGCGCTATCCCCAGACGTTCCGGTACTAGTACTAGGTGATTTCAACAACACACTTGATAGAAACCTGGACAGAATATCTCTCTCATCTAGAGGAATAGGGCAGAGGGCTAATAAAACTGCGTTTGCTTCACTGCTTTCGGAAATAGGTCTTCATGATGTCTGGCGAGAGAGACATGTAGATGAGAGATGCTATTCATGCTACTCTGCCACACACAATGGACTCTCTCGCATTGATTTAGGGCTGGGGAATGATCTATTAACGCACCGGGTAATGGACTCGGCCTATGAGCCTCGTCTATTATCCGATCATTCGCCATTTTGGGTAAAACTTAATATTAATATGACACCGGATCATATGCCATGGAAAATGAACCCATATTGGCTGACCCTGTTGCCATCCACGGATGGTACAGGGGAAGCTATAAGGGAGTTTTATCACTTTAATATGGGGTCCGCCAGTGCAGTGATCGTATGGGATGCACTCAAAGCATTTCTGAGGGCTGCCTGATAAAAGAGATCTCGAGTATTAAAGCCCGATCTAAGGAATGGGAAAAAAGGATACGAGATGAACTGAAAGCTAGGGAACAAGCCCTGATCGCAGACCCCTCTCAAGGTAGGCATGATTCTTGGAAGGAAGTACAAACCCTTTATAATACTGTTTTATTAACGACAGCAGAGAAGAGCAGATACTTTCAACAACAAAGTTATTTTGAGGAAGGGGAAAATACGGGACGTCTACTTGCCCTTATAGTAAGGGGACAACAGGAATCCTCAAATATTACAGCAATAAAGGCGAATACAGGGGAGATGAATATCACAGGGCCTGATATCCTGAAGGTTTTTCAAAATTACTATGAGGACTTATATTCTTCTAAAGCCAGGTATAATACATCAGAAATGACTGATTTCTTGCAATCATGCACTTTTCCACAATTATCCGAAGTAGATAGGGAAATGCTAAACTTACCTATAACCATGTTAGAGTTGAAGAACGCCCTGCATGAGGCTGCGTTACACAAGTCCCCAGGCCCTGATGGTATACCGGCAGAGGTGTACTCTCAGTATGAAGAGACACTTCTGCCACCCTTGTTACAGACCTTGCAGGAGGTAACCGAAACAGGCACCCTACCAGAGAGCATGCAGGAAGCTATAATTATAGTCATATTAAAGCCAGGAAAGGATAAATTGTTGCCCGATTCATATCGCCCAATATCTCTGCTAAACGCAGATGTCAAGATATTGGCCAAAATACTGGCTTCAAGGCTATCGCGAGTGATAGGAAAACTGATACATAGGGATCAATGTGGCTTTATACCATCTCGTTCTACTGCGGATAATATACGGCGACTTTATCTGAATCTACAGATGCCGGTGGACAACCCGGGTGGTAGGGCCATTCTTTCACTGGATGCTGCCAAAGCATTCGACAGTGTGGAGTGGCCCTACCTCGTGGAAGTATTGGCAAGATTTGGAATGGGAGACAGGTTTATAAAATGGGTGAAGGTGCTGTATTCTGACCCCCGAGCTAGACTCCGCATTAACAATAGTTTTTCATCTGTATTCAAGCTCCATAGAGGGACTCGGCAAGGGTGCCCACTGTCCCCATTGTTGTTTGCTTTGGCGGTTGAACCTCTGGCTATATATGTTCGTAACTCCAGTGAGGTGATGGGATTCCGTAGGGGCCAGAGGGAAGAGAAGATATCACTGTATGCAGATGATGCGCTAATTTATTTGGGCGATTCCTCCGCATCGTTACATGCGGTGATGCAGATCATTGGGAAGTTTGGACGTTTTTCAGGGTTTACTATTAATTGGTCAAAGTCAACCCTGATGCCTATAGATCCAATGGAGGCACCATTGCCACCTGGAGCAGAGCAGATTGTTATAAGCAATAGATTCAAATATTTAGGAGTAGTGATATCGCCAGATCCGGCGGAATACCTGCAGTTAAATCTGGTCCCACTATTGGCTAGACAGAGGGAGAAATGCAACAGCTGGTGCAAACTTCCTCTGTCGGTAGTGGGCCGAGCAAACCTAATTAAAATGATTTGGGCACCACAGCTTCTATACGTTTTTCACAATTCCCCTATGTGGATTACAAATAAATGGTTCAAACAGAGTGAAACATTGATGAGAGCTCTGATATGGAAGAAAAAGGTGGCTAGGATCAGCTTGGCCACCCTTCAGTACAGTAAGGATAGGGTGTGGCCTTGCAGTTCCACACCCCAAAACATATTTTTTGGCTGCTCAGATCCAACATTTAGCGGGATGGGGACGAGAAAAAAAACGAGGACTCTATTTGTAATATGGTAACAAGTTGCGATCCTGCATTAGTGGCAGCATCACACCTGGAAATGGACCTCCCTAGTATACCACGCTCAGCCCCGTCAGGTATTTTACTCAAAAGGGTATGGGGAGAGGTCAGGAAAGCTTTGGGAGTATGGGGGCCGTTGCCCCTTACCCCGATATGGAATAACCCAAGGTACCCGGAAATACAAGATCTAAAGGGATTTATTATGTGGAAAAAGAAAGGGATACAATATTTCAAGCAGCTGTATGAAGGAGAGGTATTGAAGACATATGAGCAGCTGTGTCAAGAATTCCAGTTAGAATCAAAGGGATTCTACCAATACCTCCAACTCCGGCACGCGTTACAGGCACAACACAAAATACAATCTCTAATAATATCGGAAGTTCCCCTAATTAAGACAGTACTCGGAGTAGAGGATCGGAAAGGGCTAATATCTAAAATATATAGGGAAATAATATCTAAGGCACAGGACTATACAGCCTTAAAATGCCGTAGTAAATGGGCTGAAGACGTAGGGAATATAGACGAAAGTCTTTGGAAAAGGGCCGTAGAATGTATACCAGTAGTATCGATATCAGCATCCCACAGACTATCGCAGCTGTTTATACTGCACCGGGCATATAGAACGCCAGAGCAGATATATAGATGGGGCGGAAGAGATTCCCCGCTATGCCCGAAGTGCAAAATACATCAGGGTGACTTTATTCATCTGATCTGGAGATGTCCAAAACTGCACCGGTATTGGGAGGAGATCTCTCAGCACATAAGTAGACTTGCACGGATATCCTTCCCATTGAATCCTCTGATATATATACTGGGGGCCATAGAGATGGAAACACTCCCAACTGGAATGTACATAATGTTAACTAGGATATTATACCTAGCAAGAAAACTCATAGCACGATACTGGATGGCACCAGAGGTCCCAACGGGAAGGCAGTGGGTTTTACTAGTGAACTCTCTACTCCATAGAGAAAGATTAACATATAGCCGGAGGGGGGAACACCGGGAAATTCAATCAAATATGGCAAACCTGGCTATGCGATGATAGACTCTCGCCTCCACAGTCGATAAGGGAAGGACTTAGGAGATAAATATTAGGATTGAAGAAGGGTAGGGTAAGGAAATAAGAATATAAATGAGGTAAAATCAAATACTTATGAGTATGATTAGGTGGTGCGGGAAGGGTAGGGACGGGAGGGGGTGGGTGGTATATGAAAATACACACAAAATAAAAGCACAATAATATATAAAAGGGGTATAGATAAGAGTGCAAGTTTGGAAATAAGAGTTTAACACATATTTTTACTTATTTAATATGTATTGCATTTTTGTACTTGAATATGTGCACAATATGTAAGATAATATCATGCGTTGAATAATAAAAATTATTTATAAAAAAAAAAAAAACCTGTGCATGCTTGAAATGACTTAGATGTATGCACAGTAGATTCCACGGCATAGGTAGGGTAACGCAATGGCATCAAATGTGACGAGCGCATGCTCGTCGTAAGTGATGACGTCACAGCGTTCTTGCCTTTCAAGAGAACCGCGGTTCTTTTGAAAGGTCAGTGTGTACACTCGGGCGGCAAGATATTCTTGCCAAGAATCTTGTCAGGGAAAACTACGCTTTTTTTTCTGACAAGATTCTTGCCCGTATGTACGAGGACTAAGGCTCCATTCACACCTGAGCGTTTTGTAGCTTGAAGCCTGAAGCTACAAAACGCTGGATCAATCTTTCTCTATGGCAGGGGTATCCAAACTTTTTTCAAAGAGGGACAGATTTCATTAAATGAACATGTGTGAGGGCCGACCATTTTGCCTGACTTTTTTTTAAATGCAAATTAAATATTTTATGCAAAGTTTATTACAAACGGCATAATATTATACTAACAATGAGCGTGGCGCTCATTTTTTTTTTTCAGGCTAAAGAAGATAGATATATTAACAGCATAAAAAACATAACACGCTCGAGTTTTGGGGGACACAGATGAATATACTTGGTGGGCCACAGATGTATATGTGGGGGGATGGAGCTGGGGTGCCACACCCCAGGGGTCAGAGAATGTGGTTGGGAAACTGTATAGTAGGCTTGTGGAGTGTACATTTGCTTGGTCCCATTATAATATTGTCATCCAGTTAGCCCTGTACACATGCTGGGATTAAAAACAGCCATGTGTTGCTCTCTAGTATATGGCATGAATGTTTTACTGGCTCATAGCTAATTTTGTGGCGCTATTCTGCCGTTAGCAGGGCAGTTTTACCCCAGCTAGCGGCCAAGAAAGGGTTAAAACCGCCTGCGCGCATTTCCAGCTGTATAACCGCTTCACCCCTCCAAATATGCGTCTAGCGATGACATTTTTTCCCGTCCTGCTAGCGCACCACTTAGGCCTCGTACACACGAGGGGATATGTCCGCTGAAAACGGTCCGATGGACCGTTTCAGCAGACATCTCCGCTCGTGTGTATGGGCTAGCGGACAGATTTGTCCACCCGACAGATTTCAAAGCATGCTTTGAAATCTATCCGGTGGGGATCTGTCCGCCCGACATGTCTGCTGGTTAGTACACTTACCAGCAGACATGTCGGCCCCCACCGCCGCCGCGCCGCTGCCGAATGGATTCGGCGCATGCGCGGAAGTGTTTTACTTCCTGGTGCGGTGACGTTGCGGTGACGCGGCGGCGTCAACGTCACCGCCGCGTCACCGCCACGTCACCGCGCCTTCCGGCGGCGGGGAATTTGATCCGATGGTGTGTACACGCCATCGGATCAAACTCCCGATCGGACATATCCGATGGAAATGGTCCGCGGACCGTTTTCATCGGATATATCCGATCGTCTGTACGCCGCCTTAGGCTTTCACACTAGAGAAACAGCAGCAGCTTAAGTGCAATAGTGCCTGCAAACCGCTCCACTTTAAAAGGAGCCTTATGGATGCCTACATTTTAAATGCCACAATAATATGAATGTGCCATGATCTATCAACATTTTTTCAGTATTTAGCTTCTCAATCTGCAGTCACATACAAAGCGTGGAGAAGGAAATTGGCAAATGTTTAAAAAAATTACTCTGTGCCCAATTCAGAAACTAGCATACAGTATCTGTGTAAGCCAGATCAAGAGGCAACAGGGTTGATTTACTAAAACTGGAGAGTACAAAATGTGGTGCAGCTCTTATAGAAAACAATCAGCTTCTAACAACCTGTTTAAGCATTGAAAAAAAAACAACAAACCCAGAAGCTGATTGATTTCTATGCAAAGCAGCAACAGATTTTACACTTTTCAGTTTTAGTAAATCAACCAATCCATACCAGTCTGTTCATTCCCTCATTCTGGGATCACTATGTATGGATGTTGTGATGGCCCGCAGGACCACCTGTGGTACACTACTGGATTTGGACATTTTAATTGTCATTGTTATGTCACTCTTGTGTCCTTTACTGACCCAGAGGGTTTTATATGCAAATCCTGAGCTTATCATAAACACTTTATAACTGACTATCGGAAGGCTGACATTTTAGCCAGACTGTAACACACCAGCCTTTAGATGTGAAATAATAAGACCTAATAACATCAGAAATTCATGGAAAAACTGCACCTGGAACCCCTAATAATTATTTTCCTGGAACTCTCGCAGTGTATAGCTTCCTTTAATCTGAGTTGGACCATACAGAGCTTTCTATAGTATTAGATATGGAGTAACCACATGAAATGTAACTAAAATCAGACTGGTTATGACATTATATTTGATTACAGTCTAATAGATTAATACAAATCTTTATCTTTATCCTCAGCATTCCAACTTTTCCGATCAATTCAAAGCACTAATAACATTTTTATGTGTTACACCAGTACATTAAACATAGGGTGCTTACTAACATTCATAAAAGAAGCTTAGTATTCAATGGTGGGTGGCGATGTGATTCAGTGTCTTATTTTAAAGTTACCAGTTTCTTTATTGTGATGCCAAGGTTTTCTTTTCAAGGTCTCAAAACAAAATGCATACGTTACACATTTGGAATGTGGAAATATGTTTAACAAATTGGGGGTGAGACAGTCCTACATCAGATCATAAAGCAGTAGTATCTAAAGATTGAAAACTATTACTATTGTAGTATTATACAAAGCTTCAAAAAAGGTCTGGGGAATTTAAAATATATTACGCACCATTCCCTTTATGGTAAATTAGTGACCATTTAAGGCCCCAGGCATATTGTAACTCTTATAAACACCTTTCTCTAGGCAGGAAAACTGTGCCAAAAGCTGCTTTTTTCAAGTGCGTTTAGACGTGGTCAGGCACATCAAGGGTTTTGGTGTAAATGCACTTTGTTGGCCAGATGATAAATGTATTCTGCCCATTGAAATGCCTAAATGCTCAAGCACTAAACACGCCCAGCGCTTAAGTGAGTTTAGCAGTTTTTACACTTGTTTAGGCACGTTGAGTGTTTTTGCAGCAAAACGCTTCTCTACTGAAGGCGCTGGTCCTGTTTTTTTTATCTACCTAAACGCCCTTGCCTCTAAACACCTATACTGTAAATACCTGCATGGACACATAGGTTAAGCCATAGGGTTAATAAATAAATAAATACAAAAAAAAGTGCAGCGCTAATTAGAAAGTGGTCCATGTATTAGTAGCTAGTGTTTAAACCCTTATGTTGGAATTTCCGACAACAAATGTTCGATGTAAGCTTGTTGTTAGAAAATCCGACCATGTGTAGGCTCCATCGAACATTTGCTGTCGGAATTTCTGACAACAAATGTTTGAGAGCTGGTGTTAAATTTTTCCGACAACAAAAGTTCTTGCTGGAAATTCCAAACCTTCTGTAGCTAATTTCGACGCACAAAAATCCTACGCATTCTCGGAATCAATTTGACACATGCTCAGAACCATTGAACATAATTTTTCTCGGCTCATCGTAGTGTTGTACGTGACCGCGTTCTTGACGTTCGGAATTTCCGACATTTGTGTGACTGTGTGTATGCAAGACAAGTTTGAGTGAACAATCCGCCGGAAAAAAATTCACGGATTTGTTGTTGGAATGTCCGATCGTGTGGATTCGGCTTAAGAGTGTAGAAACCCACATTAATATATGATCAAAGAAGAAAAAATACAGTATACATATATTTAAAGTCCACACTGTGAATAGTAAGAAAAATTATTTATATGGAAAAGTTGTGATGGTAATATAGTCTGAGTATGGCACTGGAGACAATAGCATTGAAGCATCAATTCAGATAAGTGAATCTAAAACTTCAAATACAGACACAGTGTAGATAGGATGATAGAGGAAACCACCACCGATAAGATTGAGGCTTACCAGAGCATGTGGACTCAACAAGGCATATGCCAAAATGAGTCTTCAAAGCTTTGTGGTGACACAACACCAATGGTTGAAAAACGTCAGCGTATGAAGATGTTGCAACCGGAAGTTGGTAGCAACCTCTCCTCCCGGGGACACACACAACCCAGGGATGCAACTCAGAGGTAGAATCCGTAGCAAGGATTTACAGTTTTACCATACATAAGAAAGAAATTTCCACATAGTGTAAATCTGCTTAAGGCCCCTTTCACACTACACGATTCTACACAATTTTACCATGATTTTAGGGAATGTCTGTGTAAATGGCATCAAAATCGAACCAAAGTAGTGCAGGGACTACTTTGAAGTCGGAACGACTTCAAGTAGTACTAATATGAATGGTTGTCATTGGAAATCATGGAAATGACTTGTCATGCTACTTTGCCATCACAAATCTTGGGACAAGTCGTATAAGTGTGAAAGGGGCCTAACAGGAAGATTTATTTAAGAGAAGGTAAAATAACATTCACATTTGAGAAGATGAAACAAGCGCTTGTGTAAAAGGGGTATTAACACAATGGCGACAGCATGCTCGACCCAATGTATTTCATCTGAGAAGACATCATCGGATGATAAGGATAACTATGGTACATGGAAGAAAGGAAGGATCAACATGCAAGACAGAAAGGAAGGATCACTGTGGCACATGGAAGACAGGAAGAAAGGATCACTGTGGCACATGTAAGGCAGAAAGGATCACTATGGTGCATGGAAGGCAGACAGGAGGGATCACTATCAGAGATTTGCAATTAACCACTTAAGGACCGCCTACTGCACATTTACGTCGGGAGAATGGCACGGCTGGGCACATCAACGTATATATACACGTTGATTTTAGTACCCAGCCGTGGGTCGCAGGCGCGCGCCCGCGACCCGGTCCGAAGCTCCAGGACCGGGACCGCGGGATTCGCGGACCCGATCGCCGCTGGTGTGCGGCGATCCGTCCCTGGAGCGGAAGAACGGGGAGAGCCGTGTGTACACACGGCTTCCCCGTGCTTCTCTGTGGCCGTAGCATCGATCGCGTCATCCCTGTAATAGGGGGACGCGATCGATGACGTCACACCTACAGCCACACCCCCCTACAGTTGTAAGCACAACACATAGGCACACATCCCCTACAGCGCCACCTGTGGTTAACTCCCAAACTGCAACTGTCATTTCCACAGTAAACAATGCAATTTAAATGCATTTTTTGCTGTGAAAATGACAATTGTCCCAAAAATGTGTCAAAATTGTCCGAAGTGTCCGCCATATTGTCGCAGTCACGAAAAAATCGCTGATCGCCGCTATTAGTAGTAAAAAAAAAAAATTAATAAAAATGCAATAAAACTATCCCTTATTTTGTAAACGCTATAAATTTTGCGAAAACCAACCGATAAACGCTTATTGCGATTTTTTTTACCAAAAATACGTAGAAGAATACGTATCGGCCTAAACTGAGGAAAAAAATGTTTTTTTATATATTTTGGGGGGATAATTATTATAGCAAAAAGTAAAAAATATTGCATTTTTTTTAAAATTGTCGCTCTATTTTTGTTTATAGCGCAAAAAATAAATACCGCAGAGGTGATCAAATACCACCAAAAGAAAGCTCTATTTGTGGGGAAAAAAGGACGCCAATTTTGTTTGGGAGCCATGTCGCACGACCGCGCAATTGTCAGTTAAAACGAAGCAGTGCCGAATCGCAAAAAGGGGCAAGGTCCTTTACCTGCATTTTGGTCCGGGTCTTAAGTGGTTAAGAGAGGCAGGTGAGGCAGAGGCATGAGCATAAAAAAAAAAACAATAGATTTCAAGGGTCATAGCTTGGCAACCAGGAGTCACAGAGACCCACAATTTCAGGGTTTGGTAGATGAAGTCCTATCCCACCTCATTGTGGGGCTCCTATCATCTATGGTTCTGGAGATACAGGGCTCCATGCTCCTTGCACAGCCTGTCAGAAGCTAAATATAGAGCAGCCAATTTAAATGCAAGCTGGCACACTCTGCAGCAGACTGAGAGGATGAGCTTACAGTGCCTCTCTTCTTGTCAGAGGCACTGAGCTCAATAGACACCTTGAATTCTTTGACTCATGGTAAAGTACCATTGGCCCAAGCATGTGGGGGGTTTGCAGCAGGCAGGGCATATGCAGCCGGCGAACTAGTGGACAAATGAGTGTGTGGTGAAGGTGGGGAGAATTTTTTTTCCCCTAAGGGAGGTTGCGGTGACCCGACTGATGTGCACTCTAGGCCGTCACCTACCTTGTCTATAGGTAGCACTGGCCCTGGCAGCTCTATACATGTTACAGGCAGGTTTATAACTAAAGAAGCATGGAGAATGCACATTGTGGGAGAATACATAACATGCCTGAAACAAAATCTACTGCTGCATTTCTGCACAAAAATATAGATTTCTGTAAGAAATGCAGTTGCAATGTTGCAGTCATGTGAGCAGCAAAGCAATGCTGGTGGGAGATTACCTGTTTCTTATCTCTGGGAGGCAGAGTAGCTGGCCCAGTCTGAAAATACTTGGAATGGGATGTCTTTCCATGCCCAGTTTTGTGGCCCCTGCTTTTATATTGCAGGTCATTTGTGTCATATAGGCATGTGTGGGCACTCACCAGAACAATGAAGCTCTTTTGTTCAATGTGCTGTCCCCCATCTTGCTGATCAGAAAAGGTGTGTTTTGGGGTGGAATGATGCTGATTATGACTTGACAGTAGCTGTGTGGCTAAAAAACGTGTGTCAAAACGCTCATAAAATTTTACTATTTCATCCAGGTGTTCCCATTGAGGCCAAAAATACCTCTAATCTGCATTTTTTTTTTTCAGCGGCAGGCATTTTGCAACAGGCGATACAATTGTCAGGTCTGAACAGGGACTATTAAAATGAATAAGATTTAACTTGTTGAGCATTTTTGAGTAGAAAATTGCACAGGTTTGAACAGGACTTGCTAAAGACATATCTATAGCTACAACTGACACTACCTTTAAATGGAACATACAGAGGTCCTTTTTTATTATACAAATGTATAATGTCTGAAGAAGTAACCTAAGAGAGGTAATGCTCTATCATACCCTACACTCCATTTTGAAAAGAGACATGTTTAAATACAAATGAGTAATTTGGGGAATTATCAATTGCAACAGTTCTTCTCTTAAAGAATAGCTCCATGCTAGTTTTCAGTCTGGAAAAACAAGCCTTAAAGCGGAGCTCCACCCTAATTTCAACATTACCTTAATATTACTGCCGATATTAAAAAAGCTTAAAAAGGATGTTTTTATTTTTAATATGTGTACAGTACCTTTACATTCATGAGCCTTCCGGTGAGCACAACTGCTGGTATTCTTCAGGCATGAGGTCACTTCCCGTACCACGCAGTGTGCTGTGGAGTGTTCAGTGCGGAGCTTTGTGAGCAAATATTGCGCGATTTGTGAACCAGGAAGTGACGCATGACACGAGTCCGGTCTGTCAATGTGCCTTGTCTTGTTAGATGAGCCTGTGTTTACATCACAACGGGGCGGTAACTTTAGATTGCGACGCCTGCCGTTGTTATGGTAACACAGACGCTCCCCCCAGCATCACCGCAACACGGAAGTGCCTGCTTGTGGGCCTCTAATGCCCACAGTTAAAATGGCTGTAACGGTCAACACAGTTTACGAACTTCCATCCACCCAACACAGCTTGCGACACTCCACAATCCGGCAGACACGACCCATTCCATTCCCCAGAGTAAAAACGAGACGCAGCTACGTTCTCTCTGGTTTAAAAATCTATCAACCCTTTATTGGTATCTTTCCAGCTCTTTTATACAGTACAAGATGTTACAGCCAATCACAGGACAATGCCATCTCCACCCCCCTATTCAAACTGGGGCTAATTATCTAGCAGACATTTCAAAATACAATTACACAATGCCTTGCCCTCAATCCACCTAACTATGGCCAGTTACAAGGCAGACATGACGGCACCGCTATCATCAATAGACTTCAATTAACCTTTAGAATAACACAATAGTGTAAACTGTGAACAGGCAGCTTCACACAATGACAGAGTCTTTCACAAGCCAGGTCACTTAACATTTCAATAGCCGGAGCTAAGCATTGAATAAGCTTGTGTACCTCTCCTGTGTAACAGGTGTCAATATGGATCCCTTGTAATATGCCAGTCCTGCCATATGAATTATTATTAATGTCCCATCTTCTGTAATACATGAATTATGATTCTTTGTCACCCTATGGCCCTAGTGGACATAAGGTGACCCTAGACATAGGAGAATCTCAGTCTGTCCCGGGTCATTCTGTTACAATGGCAATGGCACAAACAGCGTTATATAACTTTAAATTGCAGGAAGAATGACAGAGGAGCGGACGTAGGACACCAAAAATGTAAGTTTATATAAGCAGTGCTATTAACTATTTAACTGGCCCTAAAAAAAAAAAAAAAAAAAAAAAAAAAACTTTTTTGCGTGGGAGATCCGCTTTAAAGCATGTAGTGTTTGCTGTGCCGTTTACATATGCTGGCCGTACACTGGAAGATTTTAGGATGCCAATTTTTCACCCCTTTCTTCTCCATCCCCAGCATTGCCTGCTCTGCTCCCTTCTCTTTCACCGGCTCCAGGGCACAGAAGGATTGGGTTTTTATTTAAAGCACCTACAGGCAAGCCTTAATCTAGGCTTAGTGGTCTGTAAGGCTTAACAACCACTTTAAGCAACCCCCACTGTTAACATTTTGGCCACATCCACTGTTTGCTGACATGTAGTGCACATGCAGCATTACTAATCTACTTTGGGTGCCCAAGGGATACAAGATTGTCCCCTCCTGGCCATCATAATTTCACCACACCCACTATTGGCAGCAGAGTACTACATGCCACACTCCACTATTACCCTAAAATGTCCCTCATTCTCAACCTTTAAAGTTGGGAGATATTCTTACAGTATCTGCTCTTTGCCTGTGAATATTTAGAGACCCAGTGATCATGCATTGACTGAGCTTGGTCTGATGATTTGGGTTTATCTGTACTGTCTCTTCCCACTGATGGTGCTGCTAATGACTGCATAGAAGGTAAGTATGTGCTCCTTACCCACCTTGCTACTTTGTCCTGAATCACTTTAGGCCCTAAGCATGCCCATAACCTAGCCATAGTCCTAATATACACATTTTAGAACACACAATCAGAATGTCTAGAAATGGAGACAAAAAACGCATACTGAAATGTCTGCAGATGACAACAAACACAATCCTTAGAGACTATGCAATATTTCATGTAACACTGATCAAAATCAGTTTAGCTCCTTTAACACATCCTTCATTAAAATGGTTAATTATTTATTTATTTTTTTAACTAAGCAGACATCAATCCTTTAAGTAGATGGGGGTAACAGCAAATTAGCAGTACAAAGGCAGGATAAAAACAGTAGGAACTGGCTGTATGGGACACCCAAGGAGATGTAGTCTGCAAGTGACAGAAGAACAAATGAATCAGTGTGCCTTACAGGTCATAAATTCTATTGAACTCCCTGAATGCATTCAGTGAAGGGCATAAGGTATGGGCACTTTGCACTGGGTCCTTTTCAGCACACAGTCCCTCTCCATGCCAGCAAGTAACGCCCTGTGGTGGCTGTGCTGGGTTCTGAAACAATGCACAGGCAATGGCAGAGGGATAGATTGGATGAAAGAGCTGCAGTGTTATATCGCTTTTCACACGATCTCTGTAAAGGTTTCGCTTGATAAATCAGTTCTCGGAGCACATCAACAGGAATAGTAGGATTAGAAAGCATTTCCTGCCTGGCTGTGAATTATGACTGCCCCTGGCATACACTAAAGTCCAAGCACTGGTGGCTTTAATTATTCCAGCTCATTTCTGAAGTCACATGCCAGCCTAGTCCCAAAGGCACAGACACAAGAAAAGCAATGTATTCTGTAATCACACCTTTCTGATTCGTGTATACATGAGAAAGACTTGTGAAAATATTACTAATCTACTAACTATTAACTCATTATTAAATTACTAGTTCGCCAATAAAGGGTATCACTTTAAATTACATTAAAGTCTTTGGGCCAGATTCTCAAAGAACTTACGCTGGCGTATATGGAGATGCGCGGCGTAAATGCAAATATGCACCGCCGTATCTATGCGCCGCAGCCACAGAACCAGATACGCCAGAAAAAATGATTTTCCTGCCCGTACTAGCTATTCTGCGATTGCGCAGCGCAAACGCATATTTACGCGGGCAACATCGTGCGCTCCCATTGATTTTGTATTCAAATATGCAAATGAGGGAGATGCGCTGATTCCCGAAACGCGCGATTGGCGAAGGCTACGTGCGATGCGTGTAAGACGAATGGTTTGCCTAAAGTTACCCCTCATAAAGCAGGGGTAGCTTTGCTCCAGACGTGTGCATGTCAGCTGGAGAGCAACTACAGCAGCACCATTCCTGACGAGCTGAGCAATCACACTTAGGACAACACATTTGTATGCCAACATGCCAGGGGCAGGCCTGGTCTTAGCACTACTAGTGTGTGCAGAGGAAGAGGCAGAGGAAGAGGCGCGTATAAGGAGGAGGAGGGCACGTGAGAGGGCACAGCAGAGGATATACCAAATGCGCATTAGCCTCTTTGGCATGGGTGATTTGGAGGTGTATCGCCTCTTCAGATTCACCCCTGCATGACTGCCCCCCCATGATGCTAACATCACGAGGGGCACATACATGACTAACATCCTCCTGTATTTTCCCTTCCAGGTGACGCGGCATATATGCACTTGGGCCCCATCTCATGACTCCATTCCAGAACCCCCAAACCAGAGGAGAGAGAAAATACAATGCGGCCCACATACGTAACCGTGCAGTGGTGGAGCGCACATTTGGCCTCCTGAAGTCCCGTTTCCGATGCCTGGATAAGTCCGTGGGGGCCCTGTTGTATTCCCCCAACTTTGTGTGTCATATCATCGTTGCATGTTGCATGCTGCACAACTACGCCGTGAGAAAGGGCCAGGAGATTGACATATGTGATGACCTGACCCCCCAACCACACAGCCCCCCCCTGCCAGAGGAGACCCCGTCTGCTGATGGTACAGCAGTCAGGAGATGCCTCGTGGAACGAATCTTTGAACGTTAAACACACACATTAATCATGGCACACGGACAATGCACGTATGCACATCACTGTGGTCCCTAGATCACACACAACCACATCCACATCACATTGGATTAAGCCAAGTCCAACATGCAGGACTTGGGAGCAGCAACGCCGCGTCAAGGCCCCAATGATGTTGCTGTCCATTCATACATCATTCACACGGCCGTGGGGAGAACTTATCCCCAACGACCGAGGGTGACACCCCTTACTGGCAGGAGTGCCACCCCCCCACATTCACACACCATTCACACTGTAGGCTGCACTCCTCACCGTGTGCATATAAAAATCAAAGAGGTTCTTAACCAGAGCAATATATAAAAATCAAAGAGGCTCTTAACCAGAGCAATATATAAAAATCAAAGAGACTCTTAACCAGAGCAATATATAAAAATCACAAAAAAAATCACTTGCCCCGGCGGCGGCTACGCCTGGTGCCCAAGCTCCTGGCCCTCAGTTGCCTGGGGGGAGGCTCAGTTGGGGGGGGGGGGTGGGGCATCTGGATGGGGGGGTGGGGCATCTGGTTGGGGAGCATCCCCAGGTCCCTCCCTGGCTGCCTGTCGGCCCTCCAATGCCACCGCTATGCACGTTAGCACAGCCTCCAGGGAAGCTGTCTGGGCCTGTAGATCATTTCTTAGGCCCTTAACCTCCCCCACAAGTTCAGCCGTTGTTGCCTGCAGCTCCCCGAGGCTGGTGACTGTTGCTGCACTGTTTCCAGCCACATCCTGCAGCGCATCCGGTAATGGACCCGAGGAGGCCAGGCTGTCAGCTAGGCGCCTCAACTCCCCCACGACTTTGCCCATATGCCGGCTTTGTTCATCCTGCTGTCTGGCCAGGTTTTCTTTTAGGATCTCGGGCGCACCCCTGGTTTTTCGTGTCGCCTTCCTGGGGACAGGAGTGGCTGGGGCCCTTGCATAGGGTGAGAATCTTGAGGGGCTGGAGATGAGGGGGATGGAACAGGAGGGACTGGAGAGGTTGGGGGTGGATTCTGAGGGGCTGGAAAAGATGGGGGTTGGTGTTTGGGATGGTCCTGCCAAGATATGGGAGTCATCTAAATAAAGAACGACCTCCTGGTCCGTATGGACCTTCTCCTCCTCAACCACCTCCTGCGTTGAGGAATGTCCACTTCCCTCCACCAAGGCCTCTGGGGTTCCAAGGGGGTCATCCAGAGGAACAGGATGCTCAGGGGCTGATCTAGGGCGGCCACTGGCAGTATCGGATGGCCTACCTCCCTCCTGCACATCTGTGGATGACACAAAACATTCACATGTTGGTGGACCCACACACTTGTCACATGTTCCCTTACCCCCCCACACACACATGCTACACAGTAGATAAAACACACTTACCTATCCTCAAGGCCGGCTCACCGGTGTCGTAGCCCCCGACTCCCTCCACCTGCTCCCTCTGAAGGCAGCGGGCGACCACTTTCTCCTCCTCAGTCAGCCTGATGGGAGAGGGTGGTCCCCCTCCCGTGCCCCTGGCATGCCGAGCGATTGCAGCCAGCTTGCCCTTCACAAGACGCCGCAGATCATTCATTTTTTTCTGAATGTCCTGGGGGGTCCTAACCTCATGGGAGAGGGCATTGACCTGTGCAGCGATTCGCATGAGGGTCTCATCCCTCTTGGATTTGCTGGTGTTGCCACTATCCGCACCATGGAGCCGAGAATAGTACTTTTCTAGGGCAGCAACCACGATTGCCCTCTCATCTGGTGAAAAGTTTCTCTTATGTCTCTCCTTCATGGGAGCAGACATAATAAAGTAGAGAAGCAGACACCCTCCACCAAACCAAGAAATCGTGTAACGTTGCGCACGACGGACACACGTGCTGACGTTTTTATGCTCTGGGCCGGCCCATCTCAGGGCGGATTATGCACGATGTTGTTTTGCGCATGCGCAGAGGGGCGGGGCACGTGCGGCGCATGCTCCGTTCGTTCCAGAATTCATTTGCATGGGGTCACGCTTCATTTAAATGGATCACGCCCACCTCCCTCCTACCTTCACTTGCGCAGGCTTACGTCGACACATTTACATTGCGCTTGTGCAACGTAGGACGCACGTGGTCCGGGAATACGGGACTTGTCTCTCTAAGTTGCCTCGGCGTAGCGCATCTGAGATGCCCACTTTGCCCCTGGGATCGATGGAGTCCTGTACACAACTAATCTGAATTTACCGAGCAACAATATATGAAGACAGTCCTATCTTGTTTTATCCCACTGACCAGTGATTGACCAGTGATTGAGGAAAAAAAAGAAACCTGTTGGCTGGCAAAGTTGGGGTTCTTGAAGAAAACACAACAGTTTATGGCAGACAACAGATTAACTTGTGCAATGTTAGTCTCTTACCAGATCCAGGCTACCTTCCTCTGAGTCTCTGGACACGTTGGGGTAGATTCAGGTAGGAGATAAGCCGGCTTATCTCCAGATAAGCCGTCTTATCTCTGCGTTTTAAGCGCCTAATCTATGCCACTGATTCCTAAAATCAGTTAGGCATAGATTTTCCTTAGATCAGACAAGCGTAAATCTATTACGCTGTCTAATCTTAATTTCATATTTTAGGCTGGCCGCTAGGTGGCGTTCTCGTCTAAAATATGTAAATGAGCCTATACGCCGTTTCCCTAACGTATGGCGGCCGGCGCTATTCAATTACATTGTTTGCGTTAGCGTAGTACCGTCGTAATGTTATGCCTGCTATATGAGGCTCAGGCAATGTTAAGTATGGACGGCGTGCCAACGCTTTTCTTCCCGTCGTTCGCGAATAGGGTTTTGCGTAAGTGCCGTTCACGTAGTTTACACGTCGAGATGACGTAGAGATTTGGAGCTTGTGCACTGGGAACCAATCACGGCCGGCGCATGCGCAGCTCGTTCGGCTTGGGGGTGCGCTTCATTTAAATGATACACGCCCCCTACCCGACAAATTTGAATTCGGCCGGCTCTTTTACGCTATCTGGCACCAGATTCAGCGTGTAAAGTGGGGGGGGAGAATGAGGGAGGATAAGGAAGGAAGGGGAGAAGGCGGGGGAAGGAGGGGGGAGGAGAAGAAGGGGGGAGGAAGGAGAAGGAGGGGGGAGGAGGAGAGAGAGAGAGAAGGAAGAGCGGAGATAGAGAAGGAAGAGGGGAGAGAGAGAATGAAGAGGGGAGAGAGAGAAACAAGAGGGGAGAGAGAGAAGGAAGAGGGGAGAGAGAGAAAGAAGAGGGGAGAGAGAGAAGGAAGAGGGGAGAGAGAGAGAAGGAAGAGGGGGGAGGGAGAGAGAAGGAAGAGGGGGGAGAGAGAAGGAAGAGGGGGGGAGAGAGAAGGAAGAGGGGAGAGAGAGAAGGACGAGGGGAGAGAGAGAAGGAAGAGGGGGAGAGAGAGAAGGAAGAGGGGGGAGAGAGAGAAGGAAGAGGGGGGAGAGAGAGAAGGAAGAGGGGGGAGAGAGAGAAGGAATAGGGGGGAGAGAGAGAAGGGGGGGAGAGAGAGAAGGAAGAGGGAGAGAGAGAGAAGGAAGAGGGGAGAGAGAGAAGGAAGAGGGGAGAGAGAGAAGGAAGAGTGGGGAGAGAGCGAAGGAAGAGGGGGGGGAGAGAGAGAAGGAAGAGGGGGGAGAGAGAGAAGGAAGGGGGAGAGAGAGAAGGAAGAGGGGAGAAAGAGAAGGAAGAGGGGAGAAAGAGAAGGAAGAGGGGGGAGAGAAAGAAGAGGGGGGGGACAGAAGGAAGAGGGATAGATGGAAGGTGGGGAGAAAGAGAAGGAAGGTAGGGGGAGAGGGGAGAGAGGGAAGGGTAGAGAGGAGAAGGGGAGAGAAAGAGAAGGAAGGTGGAGGGAAGAGAGAGGGGAGAGAAGGAAGGTGGGGGGAGAAGGAAGGTGGGGGGGAGAGAAGGAAGGTGGGGGGGAGAGAAGGAAGGGGGAGAGAGAGGGGGAGAGAAGAAGGGGAGGGGGAGAAAAGGAGGGTGAGAAGGAAGAGGGGAGAGAATGAAAGGTGGGGGGAGAAGGAAGGTAGGGGGAGAGAAGGAAGGTGGGGGAGAGAGAGGGGGGGGAGAAGGAGGGGGAAAGAAGGAGGGGGAGAAGGAAGAGGGGAGAGAAGGAGGGGGAGAAGGATGAGGGGAGAGAAGGTGGGGGAAGGAAGAGGGGAGATAAGGAGGGGGAAAGAAGGTGGTGGAGAAGGAAGAGGGGAGAGAAGGAGGGGGAGAGAATGAATGTGGGGAGGAGAGAAGGAAGGTGGGGGGAGAGAAGGAGGGGAGGGGGAGAAGGAAGGTGGGGGAGAGAAGGAAGGTGGGGGGAGAGAAGGAGGGGAGGGGGAGAGAAGGAGGGAGGAGAAGGAAGAGCAGAGAGAAGGTGGGGGGAGAGAAGGAAGGGGGAGAGAGAGGGGGAGAGAAGGAGGGGAGGGGGAGAAAAGGAGGGTGAGAAGGACTGGGAACCAATCACGGCCGGCGCATGCGCAGCTCGTTCGGCTTGGGGGTGCGCTTCATTTAAATGATACACGCCCCCTACCCGACGAATTTGAATTCGGCCGGCTCTTTTACGCTATCTGGCACCAGATTCAGCGTGTAAAGTGGGGGGGGGAGAATGAGGGAGGATAAGGAAGGAAGGATAAGGATAAGAGGGGAGAGAAGGAAGAGGGGAGAGAAGGGGGGAGAAGGAAGGTGGGGGGGAAGAAGGAAGGAAGGGAGGGGGATAAGGAAGGAAGGAGAGAAGGCGGGGGAAGGAGGGGGGAGGGAGGAGAAGAAGGGGGGAGGAAGGAGAAGGAGGGGGGAGGAGGAGAGAGAGAGAGAAGGAAGAGCGGAGATAGAGAAGGAAGAGGGGAGAGAGAGAATGAAGAGGGGAGAGAGAGAAACAAGAGGGGAGAGAGAGAAAGAAGAGGGGAGAGAGAGAAGGAAGAGGGGAGAGAGAGAGAAGGAAGAGGGGGGAGAGAGAAGGAAGAGGGGGGGAGAGAGAAGGAAGAGGGGAGAGAGAGAAAGGACGAGGGGAGAGAGAGAAGGACGAGGGGAGAGAGAGAAGGAAGAGGGGGGAGAGAGAGAAGGAAGAGGGGGGAGAGAGAGAAGGAAGAGGGGGGAGAGAGAGAAGGAATAGGGGGGAGAGAGAGAAGGAAGAGGGGGGAGAGAGAGAAGGAAGAGGGGAGAGAGAGAAGGAAGAGGGGGGAGAGAGAGAAGGAAGAGAGGGGGAGAGAGAGAAGGAAGAGGGGGGAGAGAGAGAAGGAAGAGGGGGGAGAGAGAGAAGGAAGGGGGAGAGAGAGAAGGAAGAGGGGAGAAAGAGAAGGAAGAGGGGAGAAAGAGAAGGAAGAGGGGGGAGAGAAAGAAGAGGGGGGGGGACAGAAGGAAGAGGGATAGATGGAAGGTGGGGAGAAAGAGAAGGAAGGTGGGGGGGAGGGGAGAGAGGGAAGGGTAGAGAGGAGAAGGGGGAGAGAAAGAGAAGGAAGGTGGAGGGAAGAGAGAGGGGAGAGAAGGAAGGTGGGGGGAGAAGGAAGGTGGGGGGGAGAGAAGGAAGGTGGGGGGAGAGAAGGAAGGGGGAGAGAGAGGGGAGAGAAGGAGGGGAGGGGGAGAAAAGGAGGGTGAGAAGGAAGAGGGGAGAGAATGAAAGGTGGGGGGAGAAGGAAGGTAGGGGGAGAGAAGGAAGGTGGGGGAGAGAGAGGGGGGGAGAGGAGGGGGAAAGAAGGAGGGGGAGAAGGAAGAGGGGAGAGAAGGAGGGGGGGAGAAGGATGAGGGGAGAGAAGGTGGGGGAAGGAAGAGGGGAGATAAGGAGGGGGAAAGAAGGTGGTGGAGAAGGAAGAGGGGAGAGAAGGAGGGGGAGAGAATGAATGTGGGGAGGAGAGAAGGAAGGTGGGGGGAGAGAAGGAGGGGAGGGGGAGAAGGAAGGTGGGGGAGAGAAGGAAGGTGGGGGGAGAGAAGGAGGGGAGGGGGAGAGA
This sequence comes from Rana kukunoris, assembly GCA_029574335.1. NCBI lineage: Eukaryota > Metazoa > Chordata > Amphibia > Anura > Ranidae > Rana > Rana kukunoris. Next base: position 143,192,063 of record CM056052.1, read on the forward strand.
AGGAGGGGAGGGGGAGAGAAGGAGGGAGGAGAAGGAAGAGCAGAGAGAAGGTGGGGGGAGAGAAGGAAGGGGGAGAGAGAGGGGGAGAAGGATGAGGGGAGAGAAGGTGGGGGAAGGAAGAGGGGAGATAAGGAGGGGGAAAGAAGGTGGTGGAGAAGGAAGAGGGGAGAGAAGGAGGGGGAGAGAATGAATGTGGGGAGGAGAGAAGGAAGGTGGGGGGAGAGAAGGAGGGGAGGGGGAGAAGGAAGGTGGGGGAGAGAAGGAAGGTGGGGGGAGAGAAGGAGGGGAGGGGGAGAGAAGGAGGGAGGAGAAGGAAGAGCAGAGAGAAGTGGGGGGAGAGAAGGAAGGGGGAGAAGGAGGGGGAGAAGGATGAGGGGAGAGAAGGTGGGGGAAGGAAGAGGGGAGATAAGGAGGGGGAAAGAAGGTGGTGGAGAAGGAAGAGGGGAGAGAAGGAGGGGGAGAGAATGAATGTGGGGAGGAGAGAAGGAAGGTGGGGGGAGAGAAGGAGGGGAGGGGGAGAAGGAAGGTGGGGGAGAGAAGGCAGGTGGGGGAGAGAAGGAGGGGAGGGGGGAGAGAAGGAGGGAGGAGAAGGAAGAGCAGAGAGAAGGTGGGGGGAGAGAAGGAAGGGGGAGAGAGAGGGGGAGAGAAGGAGGGGAGGGGGGAGAAAAGGAGGGTGAGAAGGAAGAGGGGAGAGAATGAAAGGTGGGGGGAGAAGGAAGGTAGGGGGAGAGAAGGAAGGTGGGGGAGAGAGAGGGGGGGGGAGAGGGAGGGGGAGAAGGAGGGGGAGAAGGATGAGGGGAGAGAAGGTGGGGGAAGGAAGAGGGGAGATAAGGAGGGGGAAAGAAGGTGGTGGAGAAGGAAGAGGGGAGAGAAGGAGGGGGGAGAGAATGAATGTGGGGAGGAGAGAAGGAAGGGGGGGGGAGAGAAGGAGGGGAGGGGAGAGAAGGAAGGTGGGGGAGAGAAGGAAGGTGGGGGGAGAGAGGGAGGGGAGGGGGAGAGAAGGAGGGAGGAGAAGGAAGAGCAGAGAGAAGGAGGGGGGAGAGAAGGAAGGTGGGGGAGAGAGAAGGATGGGGGAGAGAGAGAGAAGGGGAGAAGGAAGGGGGAGAGAGAGGGGGGAGAGAAGGAAGGTGGGGGGAGAGAATTAGGGGAGAAGGAAGAGGGGAGAGAAGGAAGGGGGGGGAGAGAAGGAAGGTGAGGGGGAGAGAAGGAAGGGGGGGGAGAGAGGGGGAGAGAAGGAAGGTGGGGGGAGAGAAGGAGGGGAGGGGGAGAGAAAGAAGGGGGAGAGAAGGAAGGTGGAGGGGAGAAAAGGAGGGGGAGAGAAAAAGAAGGAAGGTGGAGGGGAGAGAAGGAAGGTGGCGGAGAGAGAGGGGGGGAGAGAAGGAGGAGAGGGGGAGAGAAGGAGGGGGAGAAGGAAGAGGGGAGAGGAGGAGGGGGAGAGAAGGAAGGTGTGGGGAAGAGAGAGAAGAGGGGGGGAGAGAAGGAAGGTCAGGGGAGAGAAGGAACAGGGGAGAGAAGGAAGGGGGGGAGAGAAGGAAGGGGGGGAGAGAAGGAAGGGGGGGAGAGAAGGAAGGGGGGAGAGAAGGAAGAGGGGAGAGAAGGAAGAGGGGAGAGAAGGAAGAGGGGAGAGAAGGGGGGAGAAGGAAGGTGGGGGGGGGAAGAAGGAAGGAAGGGAGGGGGAGAAGGAAGGGAGGGGCAGAAGGAAGGGAGGGGGAGAAGGAAGAGGGGAGAGAAGGAAGAGGGGAGAGAAGGGGGGAGAAGGAAGGTGGGGGGGGGAGAAGGAAGGAAGGGAGGGGGAGAAGGAAGGGAGGGGGAGAAGGAAGGGAGGGGGAGAGAGGAAGAGGGGAGAGAAGGAAGAGGGGAGAGAAGGGGGGGAGAAGGAAGGTGGCAGGAGAGAAGGAAGGGGGAGAGAGAGGGGGAGAAGGAAGGGGGAGAGAGAGGGGGAGAAGGAAGGTGGGAGAGAAGGAAGGTGGGGGGAGAGAAGGAGGGGGAGAAGGAAGAGGGGAGAGAGAGGGGGGAGAGCAGGAGGGGGGAGAAGGAAGAGGGGGGTGTAGGGGGTCTGGTTCACAGTGCTCAGTTACTTGAATTTTCCCCGGGGGCTCTCAGTCTCAGTCAGTGATTTCTCTCATTCTTGTCTTGTTTGGCTCCGAGTCCCTAATCTTCCCGCCCCCTCATCCCCTTCACAGAAGTAGCAGCACACATGCAGGGAGTGAGGGGCGGGAGAAGGGATGTGTGTCATGCTGAAGGGAACAGGAGGACAGCGACAGAGCAGCGTGGGGATCTCTTCTAGGACAGCCACACCTCCCGAGCCGCTTGTCACTGCACATTGAGCAGTGAGGATGGAGCGGCACAGCAGCCATGAAAGGGGGGGAGAGGAAAAGCAGGATTGGACTACGGATTTCCAGGCCATTCCCGGGTGTGCTGCGGATGTTCTGCGACTGACGGAAGGTGCTTTTGAACATTCTGGCGCTGTGGAGAGCCGTAGTTAACTGGTATCTTCGGTGGTGATGTGGAGCTGTACAGCACGGAAGATACCAGTTAACTAAGGCTCTCCACAGAAGCACCAGAAACACCTTCCTTTGCTCGTGGCACCCGGGAATGGCAAGGAATAAATGCACCCTACCATGCTCCCTCCCAGTCCCTCACTGCTTTCCTCCTATAGGGCCGACTACTCATTCAGCGCACATCGAGCGCATCAACCGACACTTCCCTGACTAAAGCTCGTCCAGTTCTGATGGGGCCCCAGATGAACGTGGGCCCCCCGGGCTGTGCCCAGGTGTGCCCGCTCAGAAAGACGGCCCTGGGTATCTATTCAGCCAGCAGACAACATACCTGCTGGCTTCCAGCCTCTTTTCTCATCAGTCTACAGACTTGTCTCTCTTTGTTCTTTTACATTAACCAACCACCTGAATCAGACCAAGGCAAAATGGCTGCTCCCTACACTGGAGACACAAGCATTGCAACGTGGTACCTTTAAAGATGGCTGTTGAGTTCTGCATTCTTGAATATTCAGTTTAACTCTGTCTACACTGCAGAAGAATAACACAGCAACAGAAAACAAAGAAGTTCTGCAGCAATTATCAGCCACAATCCAGGTCACACACTAAATTGTTGACAAACTATATTACTGCTGTTGTTATATTAAAAAGGTTATATGAAGGAAAAATACAGTTTAACCTCCCTGGCGGTATGATGTCAGATTTTTGATGCTCAAAGTGGTACAATGATTGCATGGAAATTTGGCATTTTATTTTTTAGGCCTGCAATTCTTAGGCCTCGTACACACCATCGGACTTATCCGATGAAAACGGTCCGCAGACCATTTCCATCGGATATGTCCGATCGGGAGTTTGATCCGATGGCGTGTACACACCATCGGATCAAATTCCCCGCCGCCGGACGGCGCGGTGACGCGGCGGTGACGCGGCGGTGCCGTTGACGCCGCCACGTCACCGCCACGTCACCGCACCAGGAAGTTAAACACTTCCGCGCATGCGCCGAATCCATTCGGCGGCGGTGCGGCGGCGGTGGGGGACGACATGTCTGCTGGTAAGTGTACTAACCAGCAGACATGTCGGGCGGACAGATTCCACCGGATAGATTTCAAAGCTTGCTTTGAAATCTGTCGGGTGGAGAAATCTGTCCGCTAGCCCATACACACGAGCGGAGATGTCTGCTGAAACGGTCCATCGGACCGTTTTCAGCGGACATATCCCCTCGTGTGTACGAGGCCTTAGGAATAACACACTTAAATCTGTCCAAACAAGAATCTAGTAGACATCCCGGGTATGATAAAGTTTGAAACACAAAATCATAAATCATAACATAATTAATAATTATAACAAATAATAATATAATACAAATAATTCAATAATGTAATCAAATCAAAAACACTTACATTTTCTTAGTTGCAGAATTGTCGCTGTCATTACTTTCAGTGTTTGATGACAAATTTCCCCACAAATCACTATCACTTAATTCTGAGTGATTCTAATTTATTATCGCTGTTTTCTAGCTGTTCTAAAACCACTTTTGACATACAGGGACACTTTAACTCTTTAAGGAGGTTAAAAAAAAAAAAAGTGTGGTTTAGCCAATAATTTTTTGCATTTGATATCCTTGTTGTCTGTGTAACTATGGTCATGGCATGGGTGTGTCCGTTGCCTACATGTTGTATGCTAAAAGGAGTCTCTCTTCATCATTTTAGAAAGTAATTACAATCCATCATCTTTAAATATTTATGGAGCTTGGGGGGCTATCGGGTGGCTCATAGAACTTTATATGCCCTAAAGCAGGAGGACTGGGGGTTCCCCACCTCCCCCAATATTATCAGGTGGCTCAACTGACCAAACTTACACAAATGTATTCTAATTCTTTTAGACCCGAGTGGATCGGATTGGAGTATTAGACAAGCCACCCCTCCCTCTCATCCTCCTCATGTGGCTGTCTTTAAAGTAACACAAAGCCATCTTGTGCCCTATCTTGTCCCGCTCATTAAAAGTGTACAATCTACAAACAATTTTCTCTGAAGTCACCGCACACACCCATGGTGCCTCTCTTTAACAATCCAGCATTTCCTTGACATCTCTCCTGGTGGCTAAATAAAGTTCTATAACATATAGGCTTTTTTCAGATCATAGGGCAACTTGCCATCCAGAAAATTTTGGGATGCTCCTCATGGAATCATTTAGACTAAATCACATCCTCCATGTTTTACTGCCTCTCAAATCATCTATGGAGAACACTACAACTAGGACGTTTTACGAAACCAGATATTTTCAGGATTCAGGTCCACGGGAATGCATGTTGGTATGGATTGTAAGGAGAACTCCCCCTACGCCAAAAAATGGCGTGGGGGTTTCCCCCAAAATCCATACCAGACCCTTATCCGAGCACGCCACCTGGCCGGTCAGAAAGGAGTGGGGACGAGCAAGCGCCCCCCCCCCTCCTGAGCCATACCAGGCTGCATGCCCCCAAAGCACCCTGCCCCCATGTTGATGAGGACAGGGCCTCTTCCCAACAACCATGGCCATTGGTTTCGAGGGCTGCGGGTGGGGGCTTATTGGAATTCGGGAGCCCCCTTTAATATGGAAAAGTTTCAAAAAAATAAACACACTATACAGGTTTTTTAAATCATTTATTAGGGGTTTTCTTCCGACTTCTCAGCTCTCTCTTCTTCTGATTTCGGGGATCTTCTTTCGTCTTCTTTCGTCTTCTCTGCTCTCTTCTTCTGCTCTCTGCTGTGGTTTTCCCACTCCCCGGTTCTTCTCCTGCTCTCCGGTGCCTTCTTCCTTCTACCGGGCCACGCTTCTATCTTCTTTGCAACTCTCTTACTAGCGTCGGCCAGCCCGGTCTTCCTCGTCACCTTCTTCCCTCTTCTTTTCTACTGATGTTGCCACAACCCTCCCTCCCGCTGTAATGTCGGGTGTGCAGTGCACAACGATTTATATAGGCCTCTTATGACGTCACATTCCCAGCATGCTTCGGGTGTTGTGACGACATAAGGGGGCCGGGTAATTATGTCGTCACCACCCAGAGCATGCTGGGACTGTGACGTCATAAGAGGCCTATATAAATCGCTGCGCACCACACACCCGGCATTACAGCGGGAGGCAACATCGGAAGAAAAGAAGAGGGAAGAAGGCGCAGTCCGGCGGAAGGAAGAAGGCACCAGAGAGCAGGAGAAGAACTGGGGAGCGCAGAGATGACACCGGAGAGCAGAAGAAGAGAGCGGGGAAGTCGGAAGAAGACCCCCGGAGCTGACTAATAAAAGATTTTTAAAATCTGCCTAGTGTGTTTATTTTTTTGACACTTTTCTTCCAGGTGAATGGGTAGGGATATGATGTACCCCATACTCATTCACCTAGGGTGGGGGGCCGGGATCTGGGGGCTCCCTTATTAAAGGGGGCTCCCGGATTCTGATAAGCCCCCCGCACGCAGACCCCGACAACCAACGGCCAGGGTTGTCTGGAAGAGGTCCTGTCCTAATCAACATGGGGGCAGGGTGCTTTGGGGTGGGGGGGGCTGCAGGGTGCCCCCTACCCCAAAGTACGCCCCCACCCCCCCATGTTGACGGCATGTGGCCTGGTAAGGCTCAGGAGGGGGCGCTCGCTCGGATAAGGGTCTGGTATAGATTTTGGGGAAATGCCATTTTTTTGGCATAGGGGGAGTTCTTACAATCCATACTAGACCCAAGGGCCTGGTATGCTCCTGGAGGGGAACCCATGACAGTTTTTATTTAAAATTTGGCGTGGAGTTCCCCCCTCATGATTCATATCAAACACAATGTCTGGAATTGGCAGGAATCCAAGTTGGATCCCCATCACTTCTATCTCGCGCTTGCTGCTTTTCCTATTGCAGCGAGTGCGAGATGTCGGCACCCTGTGGCCAAGAACCAGCGCAATGCGATTGTGCTGGAAACAGTTACTGTATAATATTGAAAAAAACAAGTAAATAATATCCACCTTGAATCTACTGAAATCACCACTGTGACATGTTCAAAAGCAAAGTGAATCCACCACCCATGTAGATAAGCTTCTCACTGACATGGCCCCCTGCATTACCAGTTGGCCTCACCATGCAATTTTCCCTCTCCGGTGATGAAGAAAGCAGCTAATATCTCCAATACTTCACTACCTCCTGTTCAGGTGGATGGATGGATAAATGGATCTCAGATCCCAACAGCATACATGCAGGAAGAAAAAGCACACAACCCTAGTGCTCTGTGTTTAAAATTCACATTTATTAAAAGGACTTTATTAAAAGGATCAGGACTTCCTCAGTAGGAGCCTACTAATGAAGTCCAGATGATTGGATGTAACGTATGTATAGAACGAGGAATCATGTGCATGACGTCATCCTGCAGCCATCTCTGCATCTAGCTGTTCTGCCACTTTGTATGAGAGACAAGCGATTCACAGTTAGCACAACCTATAGTGCTATGTTTGTAAGTGCAATATTTTATCCTTTTAATAAATATGAATTTTAAACACAGAGCACTAGGGTTTTGTGCTTTTTCTTCCTGCATGTATGCTGTTGGGATCTGAGATCCATTTATCCATCCATCCACCTGAACAGGAGGTAGTGAAGAATTGAAGATATTGGCTGCTTTTTTTATCCCCAAAGAGGCAAAGGTGCGTGGTGAGACCTACTGGTAATGCAGGGGTCATGTCAGTGAGGTGAGAGGCTCTACATTAGTGGTGGATTCACTTTGCTTATACACATGTCACAGTGGTGATTTCAGTGGATTTAAACTGAATATCAATCATCGTTTTTTCAACACTACATTTTTGGATATTTATTGGACTTTTTTGCATATTTAGAGATTTTTTTTATCACTACAGTATATACCTTTATGTACATTGTTTTAGTTCATATTTTGGTTTGGATATATACTGTATGTATTTTTTATGAGCGATGCGCTACATCATTTTTTGGGTAATAGTTTGGCTTAATAAGTTTTGAATAACTTATGGGTTATGACCAGTAACTCATTTAGCACTGTTTGTTTTTGTATTTGCATACAATATATCTGATTGTGCAGATTGTATACTGTTATACTACAAGCAGTGGGGTTGGCTCTTGGGAATATGAGGCATGTTGAAGGTGGGCACTAGGGGTTAATTCTGCTGAGATTCCATACTTGTGCAATGCCTCTGAATATGCAAAGAGAAAGTGACAACAACAAGTGCAATGTCACTTTTTACCAAAAAAAGCTTAAGTACAAAGAAAGTTTGTAACATGATTTTTGAATAATAAAAATAATTGATCAAGCTTCAGTTTTTTTATAGTTTTTTTTTTTTTTTTTAATAACAAGCATGGAAATATAGTGAAAGAAATTAGTGTTTTCCTGTTAGTTGAACATTAATTAGCACACGTCATTTTGGCAAGGATTATGCCAACATAAAGAAAACTACACCCCTACCTTTTGGCACAAGCACAAACTAAAATTATGTTCAATATCCAAGTGGCCAACATGCAGCACATTAACACTTCTGCACTTGCCTTCATTGCCTCTTAAAACTACTGTACCGAGATCTCTAAAATTTCAGAATTCTGACATTTTCTTTTTTCATTTATATTCCATACTTGTAAAAGTGCAAGTAGGAAACTGAAATAAAAATGTAACAGAGCTTAGGGAAAAAAAATCGTACTGCTAAAATTGCTTTTGGATCATCTGCTAATTTACAGAGTAAAATTGCATCGTGATTGGCACCATTTATGATTTCAGAAATCTATACAATGGCAGGCTACATGATCTCATTCTGGTCCTCATAATATACATTTCATAATTGTTTCCTCCCATTCTAAGCAATAACTGGCAGGAACGTTGTTCCATATTATTTATCTCGCTTTTTCTTTCCCTTTACAGAAGCTTATTGTATTTATGCATTTCAAGCTGCACAGAAAATATTAAAGGAGAATGTTGGATTTAGTGTTATCATTATAAAGTATGCAGTTCTTTGGAAGACTAATTCAGAATGTTATTTTTATATTTAACCACTTAAGGACCGCCGCATGTAGATATACGTCGGCAGAATGGCACGGACAGGCACATCAACGTACCTGTACGTGCCTGCCTTGACGTGGGTCGGGTGTCCGATCGGGACCCCCCCGGTACACGCGGCGGTCTTTTCGTCCGGTACAGAGGAGGAGAAGACATCAGAACAGTGAGTTGCACCAAGCACCACACTGAAACAGCTACACATAGGCACACAACCCCCCCCCCATTCACCCCCAGATCACCCCCCGATCACCCCCCCAGCCCCCTGTCACAGTGTCACTGATTGCAGTGATCATTTATTTTCTGATCGCTGCATTTAGTGTCATTTGTGACAGAAAAAACTATTAGGCACATTAGCTTTAGGTAGCCCCCTACCCCCCTAATTAAGGTTTAACCCCTTGATCACCCCCTAGTTAACCCTTTCACCCCCTATTGCCAGTGTCACTAAGCGATCGTTTTTCTGATTGCTGTATTAGTGTCGCTGGTTGCCGCCATGTAGCTAGTTATTTTTTGAGGTTTTTATAGCGTTATGTACCCCCATACATTTTCTAAACAAAGGTTTTAACCCCTGATTGCCCCTAGAGTTAACCCTTTCACCAGTGATCACCGTACAAGTGTCACTGGTGACGCTGGTTAGCCAGTTAGTTATTTTGTTATTTAGGTTCGCCGCCAGGTTTTTAGAAAGCGTCAGGTACCCCCATATATTACCTAACAAAGGTTTTAACCCCCTGATTGCCCCCTAGTTAACCCTTTCACCAGTGATCACAGTATAAGTGTTGCGATTGACGCTGGTTAGTTAGTTTGTTGTTTATAGCATCAGGGCACCTGCAGTATATAACCCAATAAAGGTTTAATCCCCTGATCGCCCAGGGGGTGATATCAATTACATTTTAGCACCAGTCAGGGTCTGCGTCACCCCAGGCAGCGTTAGGTTAGTGCCAGTAACGCTTACACCCACGCGCAAAGCATATACCCCCCTTAGTGGTATAGTATCTGAACGGATCGATACCTGATCTGATCAGATCTATACTAATGTACCCAGCAGTTTAGGGTTTCCAAAAACGCATTGTTAGCGGGATCAACCCAGATACCCGCTAGCACCTGAGTTTTGCCCCTCCGCCCAGCCCAACCCAACCAAGTGCAGTATCGATCGATCACTGTCCCTTCCAAAACACAACACACATAACTGCAGTGTTTGCAGAGACAGGCCTGATCCCTGCGATCGTTAACAGTTTTTTTAGCGAAGCAAATGTACACTGGTGAAGAGGCCTACACGTTTCTGAGCGTGACAGATAGTGAAGAGGAAGTCACGCATCTGTCAGATTCTGGCTCAGAATACGATCCTGTAGAAGACAGCGGCTCCATGTCAGATAGCTCTGACAACGAAGTTGTGGTCCCTGCTAAAGCTAGGCGTACCCGACCCCGTTCTGATGATTTTGAGCAGCAAGAACCGCAGGACCCTTGTATGAAGCAGAGAAGTACTAGCGCCGCCATTCCTTCTGGTGGAATGGCAAGCACCAGCGGCCTAGTACACCCTGGTCGTTCATCCAGCACTGCAGTATCACATGGTGACGTGATAAGTGCAGTTCAAGCTGGCGAGGTGGCAAGCACAAGTATTGTCCCGCTGCCACCAAGAAGAAGAAGACAAAGACAGGTCGTGCCCATAGTGCCCTTCCTGCAGAATTTGCCTATCCTGATTGGGTCTCCACCACTTCTGCAAAACTCGTACTTCCCCCATTCACTGGCCAACCCGGTATTCAGGTGGATACAGCTAATTTTACATCACTTGATTTTTATTCGCTGTATTTCACGGAAGATCTCTATAGATCTATTGTGAACCAGAGTCATTTATATGCTGGTCAATACATCACCGCTAATCCCCAGTCTGTCCTTGCCAGAGAATGGAAACCACTTACGGTTTACGAATTATAAACCTTTCTGGGCCTTACCCTCAACATGGGCATACACCAATTTCGTAAGTTGCGGATGTATTGGTCCACAAGTCCGCACCACCATATGCCCATATTCTCTGCTTGCATGGCCAGGAAACGATACGAGGCGATCCTGCGGTTTTTGCATTTCAGTGACAATGCACTTTGTCGTCCACGTGGAGACCCTGAATTTGACCGACTCTACAAAATTCGGCCCCTCATAAACCATTTCAATGAACGTTATGCAGCCTTGTTTAATCCCCAGAAAGTTGTCTGCGTTGATGAGTCCCTGATTACATTTTTTGCCCACTTGTTTTTCAAGCAGTACCTTACCAGCAAGCGTGCCGGATACGGGGTCAAGCTCTATAAGCTTTTTGATAGGGCAAAAGGCTACACATGGAGCTTTAGGGTTTATGAGGGCAAAGATAGTCAGGTAGAGCTGGAGGGATGCCCAGATTATATGGGGAGCGCTGGCAAGATCGTGTGGGACTTGGTGTCACCCTTATTCGGAAAGGGGTACCACTTATACGTGGACAATTATTACACCAGCGTGCTACTTTTTGGTCACTTGTTTGATCGTCAGATTGGAGCATGTGGCACCGTGCGACCTAATCGCCGGGGCTTTCCCCAGTGGCTTGTAAATTCCCTGTCTTAGGCTGGGGGCGAGAGCCTGCTGCAGGTGTAATAATTTGCTTGCTGTGAAGTGGCCGGACAATAAGAATGTTTTCGTTCTTACCACCCTTTACGCAGACACGACAGTACAAATTCGTACGGCGACTGGGGCTGTGGAGAATATAACCAAAATATGGGAGGGGTGGACCTCAATGACCAGTTGATGGCGCCGTATCATATTGCCCGTAAGGCGAGACGCTGGTACAAAAAAGTGTCTCTATATTTATTTCAATTGACTTTACTGAATGCTTTTGTCTTATACAAAGCTTCAGGACAGAATGGATCCTTCCTTGAATTCCAGGATGAGATCATCTTAGAACTCCTGTATCCAGGCGGTTCTGCACCTCACCATCCCCTACCAAATGCAGTAAGCCGACTGCATGTGAGACATTTTTCTTATGTCTTCGAGAGTACCCCTACCCAACGAGCCCCCCAAAGAAGATGTCGTGTCTGTAGCAAGGCGTGACACCCGTTATTTTTGTCACCGCTGTCCTGACGATCCTGGTCTTTGTATTGGTGAATGTTTTAAACGCTTCCACACACGAGTGAAGTATTAGCGTAGGGTAAAACATTTCACAGGCTAGGACACACCTACACAGGGTCTCCCAAGATGCCATCACATTTTGAGAGACCGAAACCTGGAACCGAAAAGTTGAACAGTTACAAAAAAAAGGGTAAAAAAAAAAAAAAAAGGGAAAAAAAAACCCACCAAAAATATACAAAAAAAATAGTTGTCATTTTATTGTTCTCTCCCTCTCTATTCTCTGCTCTTTTTTACTGTATTCTATTCTGCAAAGTTTTATTGTTGTTATGTTTTTAATGCTTGCTTTTCAGGTATGTAATTTACTTTACTGTTTTCAGGTACGCCATTCAGCTGTTGTGTGGACTTATTTATCTTGACAGCAGCAGCGTTTGCTCCCACGATATATAAAGCCGTGACTCCAGTGCTGTAGGAGGTGATTTCACCACCACAGTTAAAAAAAAGAGCATATATGCCGAAGCATGGGGGCATTAGGGGCAGAGGTCAACATTCCTACGAAGGGTTTCCCGTGGAAAAGTCCGACCGTGTGTACGCGGCATTACTTTTTTGCAGGAGGATGCCCCCATGCTTCGGCATATGTATGTATATTAAAATGCTATTTATTAAAGTCATTTTTATATAATTTTTTTATTTATTAGTAAAAAAAAAAAAAATGGTTTTACCCATGGACTGTTCTAGTACAGTTATGCAGGGTTTATATTTGTATACTTTATTAAAAAAAAACATTTTTAATGATTAGAAATGTTTTTTTTTTTCATTTATATGAATGGTGTATAGCTGCATTACATATGTGGGATTCCATTAACCCCTTAAGGACCGCCGCATGTACATTTACGTCAGCAGAATGGCACAGGCAGGCACATCAACGTATATATACGTGCCTGCCTTGACGTGGGTCGGGGGTCCGATCGGGACCCACCCCGGTACATGCATCGGCCCCCGTGGCTGTCCGAGCGATCCGGGATGAGGGGGCGGCTAGTTGTTTTTGTCCGCCCCCTCCGGATCGCTCCCAGCCAATCCGCAGGCTCCCCTGCCCTGTCACTTCCTCCTCCTGTGTAAACACAGGAAGAGGGAACTGATGTGATCTCTGCTCTCGGCGGTATTTTCAACCGCCGCTGAGGAGAGATCACAACACACAGTAAGTCTGCACAACAGCACACTGACACCAGGACACACAGGCAGACTTAACCCCTTGCGATCAACCCCCCCACCCCCTCCCCCCTGTCACAGTGTCACTGAATGCAGTGATCATATGTATGATCACTGCAGTTAGTGTCAGTGTGACAGGCAGTTAGTGTTAGGTTCAGGGTAGCCCCCGTACCCCCCCTAATAAATTTTTAACCCCTTGATCACCGCCCTAGTTAACCCTTTCACTCCCTATTGCCAGCGTCACTAAGCGATCATTTTTCTGATCGCTGTATTAGTGTCGCTGTTGCCGCTAGGTAGCTATTTTTTTTTTATTGTGATTTTTTTTTACTAAAGACGTGTGGCTAAATAAATTTTGGCCTAAATTTTTGACTAAAATTTAGTTTATTTGATTTTTCTTATAACAAAAAGTAAAAAATATTGTTTTTTTTTTCAAAAATGTCGCTTTATTTTTGTATATAGCGCAAAAAATAAAAATTGCAGAGGCGATCAAATACCACCAAAAGAAAGCTCTATTTGTGGGAAGAAAAGGACGCAAATTTTGTTTGGGAGCCACGTCGCACGACCGCGCAATTGTCAGTTAAAGTGACACAGTGCCGAATCGCAAAAAGGGGCCTGGTCCTTTACCTGCATTTTGGTCCGGGTCTTAAGTGGTAAATATACTACACACCATTCACATTTAAATAGGCACATTAATGAGCTTTAAATATTGATAACGTTATTATTTTATTAATATGTGGTGTATAATGTGTGCTGATTCATGTGCAACTGTTGTATTTTTTACTTCCTCATACTGTAATCCCGCTACATCTCGCGAGATTACAGTGAGAGAAGCCGTTCTCAGGAGTTTCCAGCTGTTTGTAGATCGGTTCTCATGTTGAGATGAGGAGCGATCTACAAAGTTTCATAAACAGGCACTCAGAGGAGAGCGATCTCCCCTGAGAATGCCTGAGAACTTTCATAAAAGGACACCTCAGTGACAACTTTTTGTAAGTTTTTTTTTTTTTGTCATTATTCAATCACTTGGGACAAAAAAAATAATAATATTCAATGGACTCAACATGCCTCTCAGCAGTTTCCTTGGGGTGTCTACTTTCCAAAATGGGGTCATTTGGGGGGGGTTTGTACTGCCCTGCCATTTTAGCACCTCAAGAAATGAGATAGGCAGTCATAAATTAAAAGCTGTGTAAATTCCAGAAAATGTACCCTAGTTTGTAGACGCTATGGCCCAGATTCACGTACATCTGCGCATTATTGGACCGGCGTAGCGCACCGCCTTTACGTTAGACGTGCGCAATTTTGCCGCGTAATCACCCTATTCTCGTAGCTTTTGCGCAGGAAATTGCGCATACGTAACGTTTTTCCAGAGGCGTAAGGAGGAGTAATACAAATTGGGAGGGACGTGGGCGTGTTACATTGAAATGAGCCGTGACCCCATGCAAATGAAGGGCCGGCCGGCTCGCGCATGCGCGCTTGAACGAGACCATGTCAGCTCCGATGTGCGCATGCTCACAACTCAGGAGCGGCGCAATCAGTGAAATTGGAAATGGACTAGGGCAACGTTGTGAACTACGCAAACAGCATAAATAGACACACACAAACGCACTTCCTTTGCAAAAGTACATCCCTTTGTCCCTTCCCATTTAACAAAGTGCTTTTGTTCTTGTTGTTCGTTGCGGTGTGTTTTGTAGTTGTCAGATTAGTGTTCTGTGTGATCAAGTGGTTGTTAGATTTTTGAAAGTGGTTTTTGATAAGTGTTTGAGAGACTGTTTGTTTGATTGATATATTTATTTTTGTTTCTTTTCCTGCTGTATTTTTTTTCTTTTTTTGGGGACTGTTTCTTGGTGAGTAGTTTTCTCTGTGTGTGTGTGTTTTTTTGTGATTGGTTGTGCTTGTTTGTGTGTGTGAATTTTGTTGACTGGGACTGTTTTTTTTTGGAAGGATGAATGAGAGAAAACGAAAGCTTAATTTTACAGTTGTGGAAAAACAGATTCTTGCCCGGGCCATTAGCGAGTATGGGCGTTACCTCCACGGCCCAGAGAGTGCCAACACCACCCCGGCCAGGAGGAGGGAGATTTTGGATAGGATCACTGACCAGGTGAATTCTGCGGGGCAGGGGGAGACACGGACCAGGTCTGGGATTGACAAAAAAATCAATGACCTCCGGCGTCTGGTCAAAAAGAAGTTGGCCAGAATGCATGCCCATGCCAGGGGCACAGGAGGGGGCCCACCATGCCGTATTAGCCTGACAGCGGAGGAGCGTGCGGTGGCCCTGACCTTTCATCGGCATGAAGTTGAGGGCCTGCCCGGCTTTGACTCCAGTCCCCAGCCTGTGGTGCCAGGTAAGTTGTTTTCTTTTTTAATATCAGGTGTGTAGCATGTGTGGGGGAGGGGGTGAAAGGGAATATGTGGCAAGTGTGTGGATCCTCCAACCTGTGAATGTTTTGTGTCATCCACAGATGTGCAGGAGGGTGCAGGGCCATCTGGCCTGACCGCACCAACCCCAGGACAGCAGCCTAACGAGGCCCCCCCAACAAGGCCGGAGTC
The DNA here is from genome assembly GCA_029574335.1 of Rana kukunoris. Taxonomy (NCBI): domain Eukaryota; kingdom Metazoa; phylum Chordata; class Amphibia; order Anura; family Ranidae; genus Rana; species Rana kukunoris. Next base: position 143,207,400 of record CM056052.1, read on the forward strand.
CGCGGAGGAGGTTCAAGAGGAGGAGGACAATCATGAGGAGCAGGACAATCATGAGGAGGAGGAGAATCATGAGGAGGAGGAGTCCATGTCAGGCACTGGACGTTTGGGTTTTGAGGACTCCTCCCCTCTGGCTGCCAGCAGGCAGGCCTCCCTAAGGGGGAGCCCCCCCCTCCTCCCCCAACATGGCTCCCCTCACAAGGGCCTCCCCTTCTCCCCGGCCACAAGCACCAGCTGGAGGCAGGATGTCATCCCAGACCACCAGGGGGTTGGCCGATCTCCTGCCCGCCACCCTGAGAAGGGACCAGTTCCTCCAGACCCGCCATCTGGGACAGGTCAGCCAGACATTGGTGCGGATGGAGGAGAGCCTGTCCTCCATCAAGGATACGCTGGGGAACCTGGACTCCCACTCCCGGGCTTTCACAACCTGCCTAAATGAACTGCAGACGACATCAGAAGGCGTTGGGCAGGATGTGAGGGCCCTTACCCTGGCTATCCAGGCCAACACGGCAACAGTTAGTGCTGCCCTGGACAGAATTGCCGTGGCCTTGGAGGGTCCCCTGAGAAGCCGGGGCCGGGGCCGTGGCCGGGGGCGCCCCAGGCGTGGCTCACGCAGAGGGCAGTAATTTGTTTTTCCCCCAATTTATTTTTTTCTCATTTTTTTTTTTTTTGGAAATTTTTTGCATTTGCAGGTCATTTTTTTTTTGTTTTTTTTTTTGGGTTGTGAATGCTGTGTGAATGTGGGGGTGACATTCCTGCCGGAAAAGGGGTGTCACCCTCAATTTTGGTGGAGAAGGGTTCCCCAGGACCAGGGAGAAGTGATCCCCAGGTCCGTGTGAATGGTGTATGAATGTACAGTGACATAATTGGAGCCTTGGCGTGGCGTTGCTGCTCACAAGTCCAGCATGGTGGACTGGTGCCAATCCAATTTGATGTGGATGTGGGGTGTGTGTGCTAGGGACCACAGTGGTGTGCATGCATGCATTCTCATTGTGCCATCATTAATGTGTATGTTTAACGTGCAAAGATGCCCAATGTGAGCTGTCTCCTGGCTGCTCTTCCCTCAGAAGACGGGTTAACCTCGGTTAGGGGGGGATTGTCTGGTTCAGGGGTCAGGTCATCACGTAGGTCAATCTGCAGGCCCTTTCTTTCTGCAAAGTTGTGCAGCATGCAACATGCACCGATGATCTGGCACACAAAGTTTGGGGAGTACAAGAGGGTACCCCCAGACTTATCCAGGCATCGGAAACGTGACTTTAGGATGCCAAAGGTGCGCTCCACCACTGCTCGTGTTTGAGCATGTGCTTGATTGTATCTTTCCTCTCCTGGAGTTTGGGGGTTCCGGATAGGAGTCATGAGATGGGGTCCCAGTGGATATGCAGAGTCACCTGGAAGGGAAAAGACAGGAGGATGTTAGTCATGCATGTGCCCCTTGTGATGTGCATCATGGGAGGGGATAGTCATGCCTGCCACCCATGTCACTCACCAACCAGCCAGGTGTCCCAATACACGTTCTGATCGAATTCCATTCGGATGTGGCATTGATTGTATATGTAGCTGTCATGGCTGGACCCTGGGTGTTTGGCACGGACGTGCCATATGAGGCCTTGGGCATCGACTATCACCTGTACATTGATGGAATGCCAATGCTTCCGATTGCGGTACATGTGCTCTGTCTCCTGGGGGGGCTGGAGTGCCACATGTGTGCAATCAATGGCCCCCACAGTGCGTGGGAATCTGGCAATTCTGTAGAAATCTGTCATTGCCTTCAGCCGCAGGTCCTCAGTGGTGGGTTTGATGATTTGGTTGGCCATGCATCTGAGTATTGCAGGGACAACCTGGTGCACACATCTGCTCATGGAGGACTGTGACATCCCAGCCACCACTCCACTTGTACGCTGAAAAGAGCCACTGGCAAGGAAATGGAGTGTTGCCAGGACCTTGACCAGTGGCTGCACTGCATGTGAGCGGTGTGTTGGGCTGGTGATGTCATCCTGCAGGGTTGTGGTTAATTCCAGGATGGCATGAGGGGTGAATCTGAAGATGCGATACACCTCAGAATCACTCATGCCAAACAGGTCTATGCGGGTGCGGTATATCCTCTCCCGTGCCATCCTCCGTGCCCTCCTCCTTCTTTGTTCATCTAAAGTCAGTAGTATAGCTATGCGTGACGATGCCCCTGGCATGTTGGCATACAGATTGTTGAGCAACACGTGTGACTGCTGAGCTGCTCACTAACAGTGTTGCTTTATCTAACAAGTAGACTTTTTTTCTTTTTTTAGACCAGCTTTTATCAGCTCTAATTTTAGACAGGACATTTTGCTGTTGCGCACACTGCGTCGCCTGCGCTGCCCCAACGTTGTTTTGTAAATCCCGTAAGTCCCTCATTAGCATATTTGACTAGCAAATCAATGGTGTGTCTATCGCACTTTTGTGCGGACGGATGCGCCAGTCTAACGAAATTTTTTGTGTATCTCGTTCTGGGGATGCAGCGCAATGAAACGCACGCGCACATTTAGACTTACGCACGCGCATCTCCTGTTGCGCAGGCGTAATCGCTCTGTGAATCTGGGCCTATAACTTTTGCGAAAACCAATAAATATACCCTTATTGCGATATTTTTTTACTAAAGACATGTGGCTGAATATATTTTGGCCTAAATGTTTGACTAAAATTTAGTTTATTCAATTTTTCTTAAAACAAAAAGTAGAAAACCATTGACCATCAGGTGCTTCTGGATCGATTGGTAACGATTGCCAGATTAGAATGTCAAGCCTTGGTATGGATGGCCTCCTTTCTCCAGGAGAGGACGCAGCGAGTACAGCTGGGCTGGGGGTTTTTCAGTCAGCTGACCTCCCCCTCTCCTGTGGAGTTCCACAGGGCTCGGCTTTATCTCCAGTCCTGTTTAACATCTATGTGAGGGCACTGGCATCACTGACCTCATCAGGCATCACAATCTCCAGTTCCATGTCAATGCCGATGACACGCAGCTTTACTTTAAATTCAAACATGGTGAAGTTGCTCCCGAAACCCTGGCCGCTTGCCTTCGGGAGATCGATCAGTTGATGTGTGCCAACTCTCTGAAGTTATACAATAGTAAGACCGATTGTATTACCTTCAGTGACTTGAGTCTGGCCCCTACACTGCCCCAATGGCCCTCGGAGTTTGGCAGCGTTCCCGAGAGAGCCACCCAGGTCAAGGACTTGGGAGTCATCCTGGACTCCCGGTTGACTCTGATCCCCCAGATAAGCAAGGTGGTAAGCACCTGCCACTTCCATCTTAAACTTCTGAGGGTGCTATTTCGATTCATTGACCACCCCAGCAAAAAAACGGTTGTCTCTGCTACGATCGCTAGTCGCCTGGACTATTGTAATGCCCTGTATCTAGGACTCCCTAACAACAACCTGCATAGACTCCAGCTTGTCCAAAATGCAGCTGCGCGGCTACTCACGGGTGCTTCCCGTAGAGAGCATATCACCCCCTCTCTTGTCGCCCTGCATTGGCTTCCTATTTCAAAACGGATATTGTTCAAGACTGGTTGTATTATGCACAGGGTATTCTATGGTTCGGGTCCAGGCTACCTCCGTGCAAGATTCATCAAATATGTTCCCTCCCGCCCCCTCCATTCCAGTACCTCCCTGGATTTTAAGGTGCCTCGCTTTAGGAAGGCTCGTCGAGGAGGTCGCTCTTTTTCCGTCCAGGGGGCGAAATTTTGAAACAGCATCCCCCTGTCGATTAGACACGTTAGCAATCTCCTGGCTTTCCGTCGCAAACTTAAAACCCACATGTTTACCCAAGCCTATGGCTGAACCAGTAGAGGGGTGTTTTGAGTCCTTCTCATGTTATATTAGGTTTCTCCCTTCTTAGTACCCCTTTTAATTGCTGCGGTGCCGATTTTTGTTCTCTGCTATGGGTGATGTGTATGTTTGCGTTTAGCGATTCGAGGTCCTATGGGTAAGACGGGCGCGATATTAAACACTTTTTAATAATAATAATAATAATAAAAATATCATATTTTTTCAACATTTTCAGTCTTGTTCTGTTTATATATTTGTGGGAAGAAAAGGACGCAAATTTTGTTTCAGTACAACATTGCATGACCGCGCAATTACCAGTTAAAGCAGCGCAGTGCCAAATTGTAAAAACACCTTGGGTCCTTTAGCTGCGTAAAGGTCCGGGTCTTAAGTGGTTAAGCGTCAGTAGCAGTGGCGGTTCGTCCATACAGGGCACCGGGACGCCGCCTCCTCTTGCACCACCACTGAAATACATAGATTCATGCATTGCATGAATCTATGTATTTTCGTCACTGCCGCCGACTATTCATATGGCTAGATGGTGAGCGCCGGCCACCTGAATAACGGCAGCTGGTTGGCTGTGGGGAAGTGCCTATCAGAGGCAGCAGGCTGTAGTCAGCCTATATCTTTTCTTTTCCATTACATATATTGGCCGCTGAGAGCTGTCTTAAGAGTCAGGAGGAGGTGTTTTTTTAGCCCACTCATCCAGTTTTGATCAGTATCTCTGTTAGCTGTTTGGACAAACAGCCGTGAGGTAAGCTGCTAGCACACTCAGAGGTGTCATCACTGAAGATTTCTTTTTTGCACGTTGCATTTTGAGTGGAGGTGTTTCATCTAGACACTGTTCTTTGGAGGAATTACTGGACTGCTAGATCTGATCCTTATTTATGGACAGGACTTTTATCACATGTGTGATTTTTGATAGTTTTGCACCTTTTTTCCACTTATTTTATGCTAGTTTTGGTGTTTGTATATGTAGTAGCCATTTTACTATGTATTTTCACTGTTAAATCTTTAAAGGATTATAGGTGTTTGTTCACTTTCATCTGTATTGTTCATTGTAGTATCATCAGACACCCCCTTTTTTTTTCACTGTTTAGTTCACCCACGATCCCTTTACTTCTCATTCCCTTTTCACTTCCCCTTCCCATCCCCTCTCTCACAGCGCAGCTACCATACTTTACATTATTATCACTTTTTTTGTTAGGATCAGATCCACGGGTGCTGCTGCAGATCCCCCGCCCATAGTCCATCAGACAGCACCGGAGTTCTCTATTTCTATTTTTGGCCAAGCGACTGACCCCAATAGCTGGGTCTTCCCAGAGGAGCTGCATGCTATTAAGCTCTGGCCCGGCTGTCCGCATTCCACTTCTGATATTGGTGGGCTAGTCACCTGGCTGCAGATCACTTTTCCAGCTACCTCTGCCTCATCATGTGTGGCTTCACTGAGCTTCTGAGGAGAGGAAGCATTGAAAATCATTTTCTAGTCAATGTGATGCATATCTTAAAAATCAATTCTCTTCATTTTCAATGCTAAAAGGTAAAGGATTGTCATACAAAGAGCGTGGGAAGCTGGGTACTTGATTTAAAGGATTTAAGCTATCATGCATGCCCTACCTCCACTTGGAAAAGTCCTATCAAAACAGAAAGTATCAAAGTTCAAGTGACTTTGCCTAGAAAATTGTGGTTGACCATTATGCAAAGTTATTAAACTTCAGTCTGGCTTTACTAAAGGAAACATTTAAAGAGAAATAGTACTAGGGATAGAGTATGGTGACTGGTAGAGTATATAATGAAGGTCCGAATTTAAGGTTAGCATACAAACACCTTAGGACACATTCACATATTGCCTAGCCCCATACAGCATAAAAGGCCTTTTTGATTACTTTTTTGTCCTAGCGCCAAGCTGCATGCAGGAGGCCCATGTTAATGAATAGACCGACTGAATTTGACAGTTATGCAGGGATGAGTGCACAAATCCTAAACAGAGCTTGTGCATCCAGGGCCATGCACCTGTCCAAGTAATACAATCTGTTACAGGATTTAACATGATAATATATATATATATATATATATATATATATATATATATTATTTTATTTATAGGATTCTTACAGAATTATGTGGTACAATGAAGTCAAGGTGCATCATTAAACCAGAAATCAGTGCAAAAGGGTTTGCAGGCCCACCGCATTGTTTGTCGTTGGGTACATTGCAAAAGATGCATACGGTTATAACCAACATTTCTAGAATTTGACCTTTATAACAAAAAAATGAGTAGTGAGACCCATCATGTGATGTGGTCTGTAGTTTTATGTTTTCCAGAAGTAGCATTCTGCAATTCTTTAAACAGTAGATTTTTTTTTAAAGAAGATCTGTAATGCCTATCATAAGGGTCCTTTTCAGGCTCTTCCTCCTATCGGGTGTCAACAGTCTTCAAATTATTCTCCTGTGACCTGAAAGGAATAAACCAAGATTGTCATTATCAGCAAGCCAGCCCAGAGCAATAGTGCATAACCAAAGAAAATTCATATAGACAGCAAGTGGCTGGAGGAGTTCAGTAGCATTGATACACAAAAAAAAATGAAAATAATAATGTATTTTATTTAAAAAATTTCATTTTTTTTTTATTTGTTAGAATGTTTTTTGCCAAATCAAATGTCATTAATTTGGGGATTATATAGTGTAAGTAAAACACTGCAATAATAACAAAAATAATTAAAAATATATGCTTACTAAAATGTACTATTTACACAATACCTTGTTAAAGTTAAAGAACATAAATTACATATATTAATAGAATAATAAGTAAAATAATACAATCAATCCTTATCCATACTGTAGTTACTACACACTACAAGAGGCTTATAAAAAAGAATATATCATATGATTTTATATCATACCCTAAAAGGCCTACAGCATGTAGCAAAACTGCCCAAAAACACAACAACCTATATATTTTTATCTAAAAATTGTAATATTGTTTTTGGTCTAGTTAATAGTTTGTGATAGGATTTTCATTATTGGATCATATAGAAACATTGGGCCAGATTCAGGTAGATGGGCGAATCTTTATGTTGGAGTAACGTTACTCATTTAAGTTACTCCGCCGAAACTTTAGGAGCAAGTACTGTTATTCACATAGCACTTGCTCCTAAAGTTGCGGCGGCGTAGCGAAAATGAGCCGGCGGAATTCAAATTGGGCGGGTAGGGGGCGTGTATTATTATAACTAGGCGCGATCCCGCGGCGAACGTACTGCGCATGCGTCGACTGTCAGTGCGCATGCTCCAAATTCTTTCAGGGAACGTCAATGACGTCAATCCCCATTCACGGACGTTTTACGCAAACGACTCAGATTTTTTTTTTTTGACGCGATGACGACGGCCATACTTAACATAGGATACTCCACTAGGGGGCTGCTTTATCTTTACGCCGCGTATCTCTTATTGAAACGTCGGAAAGTCACTGCGTCGGGCCCGAATACGATCGTGAATTGCCGATTCTCGTTGATTAACATATTCTCGGCGTTAATCAGCGAGAATGCCCCCAGCGCCATTTTTAAAATTGCAGTTCCGATACGACGGCATAATACAATTACGCCGCTTGTATAGGAACTCCAACCCGGTGTTTCTTGTTTTCTGCTTACTGAAAACAGAAACGCCGGCTCAAAGTGAGAGTTAGGCTGGAGTATCACTGATACTCCAGAGTAACTCTACCTGAATCTGGCCCATTGGGTCTAAGGTCCCCAAACCTAGGACCAAACAAAAAAGGGGGGGGCACAGTTGGACTATTGCGGTACATGTAGAATTGGATAACAAGATTACTAAATAAGGGTAAAATAATTTTCATTAAATACAAAAAAGAGAAAACACAATACAGAGCTTAAAATGGTGACGACCATACATAACGCCAGTATAAAAATCACGGTGGGGAACAATATAATACGTTGGGGGTCATGACAATCTTGACCGGTTTCGTGGTATTGACCGCTTCATCAGAAGTATGTCTACAATTAGGTTAAAAAACAATTGGTTATACAAAAATTAAGAATACAAAATTTAAATGGGGAATGGCTTACCTAGGTGTATCCCGCAGAGGAGGATCACCGAACGAGGTCCCATGTAGAGGCCAGAGGGCAAAAACATGGGGATGGATCTACTAGACAGGTATGTAAAGTGAAAAATAATAATAATTAATATAGGCGGGGCCTGGTCTTGGGAGAAAGGGGGGAAGGGGGGGGAGGGGATTAGTGCAAGACCACACGTGTTAACTATAAGTGATAAAAGGGTGAAAAAGTGGATGAAGTGGGGATGTGGATGGAGAACAGGGGAGAGGGGGAAAAAGAGAGGGGGGGGAGTAAAGGGAAAGAAAGGAAGGGGAAAGGGGTGGGAAAATAAGTGGGGGGAGGGGGCTGGAGGGGTGGTGAGAGAAGAGGAGGGGGGAGAAGGGGGGGAAGAAGGAAAGGAAGAGATAAGGGTGGGGGAAGAAGAGAAGAGGGGGGAGGTGGTGGGAGGGATAGGGGGGAGGGTATATGTACCTAATGCAAAAAAGGATGGTGATTCATAGAAGGTGGATATGGAGCTTGGACATGTGCTGATAACATATGTTGAGTTGGTGAAACATCCTCAACGGTAGTGAGTACGTATGAAGGAGGGGTGGTGTCACGGTAATGATGCCAGCCACTAACACCTAAAAGAAAAAACGTGTATAATAAAGAATTATGATCCAGGGAAGGGGAAGGGTTTTTTTGCCTTCCTCTGGACCAAGCTAGGGAGAGGAATTAGCCAATTCCTCTCCCCATTTGGCCCCTGAACCCCCCCCCCCCCCGGTGCATTGGCAATCATGGCAGGTCGGCAATATTCTGCCGACACCATTTGGAGTTTGAGGCATCGCGCCGCAATACTGCCAGCCATCACCAAAAAGGCCCTAAGAACTGAGCGACTATTGAGAATCGATCTCAGATCAACGGTCAGACATTTCAGCCATTTACCCCAGCGCAGGCACATATCATGTGCTCTGATTAACACAAGATCGGCAGTAAAACACCGACTAGAAATTCGCGACTTCATTCAACAAAAGGATCTAGACTGTCTCTTTATTACAGAGAGCTGGCTCACAGCCGACTGTAACACCATTCTAGGAGAACTGGTGCCAGAAAATTACCGTATCATAACGGAAAACAGAATAGGGCAAAGAGGAGGCGGCCTGGCGGTGATCCACAAGACTCATCTTACGATCACCAAACCAGTCCGCCAAAACCCTCTTCCATTCATGGAAACCTTTACTCTGCAACTGCAAGCAAGTTCAAAGGAGACCGTCCACATTCTGCTCTGCTATAGGCCGCCCGGCCCAAAATCGCAGCTGCTATCATCATGGACGGATTTCTTCTCCACTTATACCCTCAACAGCAAACATCTTTTGCTGCTCGGGGATTTCAATCTCTGGGCCAACTCCTCACAGGACCCCATTGCCGACGCCTGTATTGACAACCTGGAAGGATTAGGATTGCAGCAACTAGTATGTGGGCCCACACATGCTTCAGGTCACACACTTGATCTTATTTTCAGACAAGCTCTGGAAATAAAAATTTGGGAACATGAAAAATTGCCATGGACAGACCACCATGCAATTATTTTCAGTATTTCCACCATCCCCCCTGCAACAAAAACATCAAATCCAGTGACAACACACTGGACTAGATGTCAGAAGAAGCTCCATTCGGAACTCTTCAAAACGACTTTAAGAAAAAAAATAGAAACAACTCAGCCGCATCAAACGGCCGTTGAAACATTGGAAGCCATAAACTCGGCCATGCTACAGTCAGCCGACTTGGTAGCGCCGAAACGAAGAACCCGCATTCGGAAAAACAACCGCAGCTGGTTCAACAACCAGCTGTCGTTACTGAAGCAAGAACACAGAAGGGCAGAATCTGCCTGGAAAAGATGTTCTTCAGAGCTAAACCTATCCATCTACAAGGCGACAACAAGAAAATACCACAAAGGAATTTTCCAAGCCAAGAAAAAGTATTTTTCGGAGGCTATCAACGGCGCCCTAAACCGCCCCCGCGAACTCTTCAAGATGGTCGCCCAGACCATGAAACCAAGTTGCATTAAAGCCCCCAGTTCGGACACACAAGAATTTTGCAATGAACTATCGGATTATTTCGTTAATAAAATCGAGGCAATCCGTGAAAGCATTCAGCAAAACAACTCCCCCCTCGGCCCCCCCTGCAGCCTCTCACACAGCACCCATAGTAATTCTCCTATATCAGGTAAGTTTACCCTGGAACCCATCTCCATCGAGACCACTAAGAATGTCATTTGTACTCTGCGTAATGGCACAGCGCCTAATGACATTATCCCCACAAAACTGCTGAAGGAATGCGCCGACATCCTGGCTCCTCCCATCACGCAGTTTATCAACCAGTCTTTCTTGGAGGGCATAGTGCCCTCACAGTTGAAAGAGGGTATAATCCTACCCATCATGAAGAACCCCTCCCTGGACCCCAAGGACCCACTCCACCGCCGTCCCATAACAAGCCTCAACGTACTCTCTAAAATAATGGAAAAAGTAGTGGTACAACAGCTGCAACAGCATCTGGATACCTACAAGCTACTTGACCCATTGCAATCAGGCTTCCGTCCCGGACACGGGACAGAAACAGCATTGCTGAAAGTATGGGACGATGTTCTCAAGGCCGCAGACGAAGGAGAATCTTGTCTTCTAGTTCTGTTGGACCTAAGTGCCGCTTTCGACACTGTCGACCACAAACTGTTACTGACTCGGCTCGCTGAAGTAGCCAGAGTCGCAGAAGGCGATTTATCTTGGTTCTCCTCTTTTCTGGAAAACCGATCGCAAACAGTGAAGTTAGGTCCTTTTACGTCTGAAAAACGCACAGTAACATGCGGAGTCCCTCAAGGATCGCCTCTGTCACCAGTGCGGTTTAACATATATCTTCGTCCTCTTTTTGAGATCATCAGCAGCCAAAAACTGCTCTATCACTCATACGCAGACGACACACAACTCTATTTCCGCATCTGCAACAGACAGGATCACCACCTCAATCTAGAGACATGCCTCTCTTTGATAGAGGACTGGATGACAAAGAGTTATCTTAAACTCAATGGAGCGAAAACAGAACTTCTCCTGTTTCACGCCAAGCGCAGGAATCAACCATCAACAGCGTGGACCCCCCCGCCTATTCTGGGCAAGCTCATCACCCCTAGCGCCAAAGTCAAAAGCCTAGGGGTCATTTTTGACTCCTTTATGACAATGAACGCACAAATAGGGTCAGTAGTCAGTGGATCTCACCATCTACTGCGCCTACTACGCAGACTCACTCCGTTCATCCCTAAAGAAGACTTAGCGGTCGTGGTGGGAGCAATTGTAAACTCCAGGCTGGATTACGCAAATGCCCTTTACCTCGGCCTTCCCAAGTACCAAATCGCTCGTCTGCAAGTCGTTCAGAATACGGCCGCCAGACTTGTGACTGGGAAAAAACCCTGGGAATCCATCTCACCTTCACTGAGATCCCTTCATTGGCTGCCAGTCAAAGACAGAATTACTTTTAAAGCTCTCTGTCTTACGCATTGATGTGTCCATGGGAATGCCCCCCTTTATTTATGCGAAATAATAAAAGCGCATAATCCCAATCGCGTTTTGCGATCCACGAATCAGAACCTACTCCAGGTTCCAAAAGCAAACTTCAAGTCCAAAGGAGAAAGAAGATTCGCGATCCAAGGTCCAAGACTATGGAACGCTTTACCAACCAGCATTCGGTTGGAGGAGAACCACCTAGCATTTAGGAAAAAGGTCAAGACTTTTCTCTTTTGATATCAAAGGAGACAGGAACAACAAGCGCCCAGAGGCGATTCAGTTCGCATGTGCCGCGCTATACAAGTTTTCATTCATTCATTCATTCAAAGGGGGGAGAGGGCGGGAGGGGAGGGGGGAGGAGGTTGGGGTTTGAGAGGGAGGGCGACCAGGACAGGTATGAACAGACAGCTATATGCAAATAAATGGGTGACTTACTGTGGATTGGGTAGATCACACAGTGATCCCGAGAATCGGCATCCCTTTCGCTGTCAGTAGAAGCATCCACATGGGGTGTGCCTTAAATAGCCCCAGAGACACACAAGAGGACGTAAGGACCCAGGTGCGCAGCGTCTGTCCATCCCTGTGACGTGCGCCTGATGGATGGTGGCGTACGACGTGTGTCAGGGTCCTGCGATGTGGGGGCGGGAACCCAAACAGGAAACCAAGTGAACGGTTACAGCCTTGGGGGCGGGGCTGTTGACCTCACCAGGGTGATTAACCTTCGGTGGACTTGCCAGGGATGGCAAAACCTAACCTGGAGCTGACGGGGGATAGCAAGCAGCTGAGCCCTAATGAAGGGAATAATTACAGTTAAATCCATAGTAAGTCACCTTTATTCTTGCATATAGCTGTCTGTTCATACCTGCCCTGGTCCAGCCACGGCCCCGTCTCCTCAGGGGAGACTCATGGGGGGGGGTAATCCGGGGAAGGAGGAGCAGCCCCTGGTCTCTGCCCACCTGGCGACCTACCCTCCAAGGCCACGGCAATTCTGTTCAGGCCAGCACTTAGTGTTGCCGTATTGGCCTGGATAGCCTGGGTGAGGGCCCTCACATCCTGCCCAACGTCTGCTGTAGTAGTCTGCAGTTCATTTAGGCAGTTTTTAAGAGCCCGGGAGTGGCAGTCCAGGTCCCCAAGCGTATCCTTTATGGAGGACAGGCTCTCCTCCATCCGCACCAAAGTCTGGCTGACCTGTCCCAGATGGTGGGTCTGAAGGGCCTGGTCCCTTCTCAGATTGGCGGGCAGAACCTCGGCCACCCCCCTGGTCTTCTGGGACGACTTCCTGCCTTCAGCTGATGCTTGTGGCCGGGGAGAAGGGGAGGCCCTTGGGAGCGGAACACCCTGTTGGGGGAGGAGTGGAAGGGGCTACCCCTTATGGAGGGCTGGCTGTTTCCAGCCAGAGGGGAAGACTCCTCCAAAAATAACAATCCACTGGCTGACATGACCTCCTCCTCCAACTCAAACTCCTCCTCCTCAAGCTCCTCCTCCTCAAGCTCCAAGGACTCCGGCCTTGTCTGGGGGTCCACATCAGGCTGGTGTCCCGGGGATGGTGCAGTCAGGCCAGATGGCCCAGCACCCTCCTGCACATCTGTGGATGACACAAAACATTCACAGGTTGGAGGATCCACACACTTGCCACATATTCCCTCCCCCCCCCACACATGCTACACACCAGATAGGGTAAAAAAATCCTTACCTGTCATCACGGGCTCCTGACTGGAGTCATAGCCAGGCAGGCCCTCCACTTGTTGCCTATAAAAGGTCTGGGCCACCGCACGCTCCTCCACTGTCAGCCTAACAGGGCATGGTGGGCCCCCTCCAGTGCCCCTGGCATGGGCTGCCATTTTGGCCAGCTTCTTTCGGACCAGACGCCGGAGATCATTGATTTCTTTACGATCCCCTCACGTGTCTGGGTCTCCCCCCCCCCAATGAATCGACAGGGACAGCTGTGTTGCTAGGAAGCCTGGGCCTACCATCCAGATGGAAGCAAGACCCCAGCACTCAGCTGGTGTTTCCGGAGATTGAAGAGGCAGCCCAGCTGACGACCGTAGCAGTGGAGCTCCCTTGTCTGGGATCCTGTGTGCTGTGGACCAACATCTGGCCAGTGCGTCCTTCTTCTTGAGAAGAAATCAGGCGGGTCGGCCTGTTGGGTGAGAGAGCACCTGCTCAGCTTCTGACTCTTGGGTTATCAAAGACACTCAGTTTCAGGTCACGGGCTACAGACACGTGTCTGGCCCATAGAGAACTTAGAGGCCTAGTTAATTGTTTCCGTGTTTCACAGAAGTGATTGATACTGGCGATTGGCTCCACAAATGTTCTGCTGCCCTGAACATTTGGTTGTGTGATTGTTTCCTTTAACCATTACCTGTGGATTACAAACTTTCAACGTGCACCAACAGGCGGTCACGCGAATAGTGACCAATCTGTAGGACTGTCCGCTAGGGACGCTCGCAAGCATAGACTGACTTTAAATTTAAATGAGTCGTGCCAATTTTTAGGTTCAGAGTATCCTATTAATTCACACTAATTGCTGATTCTTGCAAGGGCCCTTGTGAATCAGGTTGAGTTATAGCTGATTGATTGTGTTTGCATTTAAACCTTATGCCTGTTATTCTAAGTTTCTATATAGTAAACTTACCCCTTATATTCAATTATATTCACTGTGTGGAGTATATTTCTTGCCCGGGGTAGCTGTTTTATTATAGCAGGTAATCCATTGTCATATTGTCATTGCATACTGTGTGCCTGCTATTGTGACTCTGGCCCAGCAGGGGTCACAATACCTCACTGCCAGGTTTCTGATGTGTCAGGGGCGGGTTCGAGTTAATTAAACAGGGGTGAACTGAGTCAAAGAGATTAGATCCCAAATCAACCAGCGGCTCCTTCGGGGGTAGCGCTACGTATATATAATAAAATAGCCATCAATTTATCTCCTATTTTGTGGACGCTATTGGCCAAACCAATTAATATACACTTATTGCGATTTTTATTTACCAAAAATATGTAGAAGAATACATATTGGCCTAAACTAAGGGAGAAATTTGTTTGTTTTTTTGTTTTGTTTTTGGATATTTATTATGGATATTTTATTTTAAATTGTCGATCTCTTTTTGTTTAAAGCACAAAAAATTAAAACCACGGTGATCAAATACCACCAACAGAAAGCTCTATTTGTGGGGAAAAAGGACATACAGTACATTTTGTTTGGGTACAGCGTGCACGACCGTGCAGATGTCAGTTAAAGCAACGCAGTGCCATATCGCAAAAAATGGTCTGATCATTAAGGGGGTCCTTCAGTGGTTAAGGACACCATCCACTTGTTACAGAATTTGGAAGGAATTCACCTTCAACCTGAGACTTTTAGCAATTGATGTGTAAAGAAAAACAACTATGTTTTCATACCGCGCTAACAAAATGTCTATAATACAAAAAGTGACAAGTGAATAAAATAAGATGAAAATAGTAGACATGTGCATTCGTTTTCGTCCAAATGCATTTTCTTCCGAATTTCAGGTATTTTCATTATCGTTTTAACAAACGAAAATGAAAGCGCAGAATCCAAAAACCGAAAAATCTGACATAAACAAATGATTTATTTTCGTTTTGTTGCGACAACCATTCGATATAGATAGGAGATTCGACATGACACTGACAATAACAATCTGTGTCTATCGAACCTGTGGTCGAATGTGCCTAACCTTAACTCTGTTAGTCCAAGATTATTCTACATAGAAAGGAAAGATTTGACATTATAGAGAGGAAAGATTCGACATAGAGAGAAAAGATCACTGCTGGAATTGGGTGAGGGAAGTAAAATAAAAATAATGAAGATAAGGGGCGTGGCCAAGAGCGGCATGTGAGCGGACGTGTCTCACAGAGCTCCCTGACGGTATACTACAGTGATCCTTCTCCCGGCCAATTAAACTGCTTCAATTTGGCACTGAACTTCACCACCAGACACCTGAACATCCTGGGAACATTCCGAACCATCTGCCTGCTCGATCACCAACATGATGACCCTAAAAACAGCTCAAGGTGGGGTGAGATGTAGGATGTCCAAAATGGCACCGCGGCAGCCTTGCGTGCACGAGGAGACAGGAAGGACTCAGGTAAGAACCCACCTAAGACACCTAAAACACAGGAGAAGAACGCCCCTAAAGACATGGTGTATTACACACAAAAATTAAATAATGTGGCTGATCGCCCCTTGGACAAGGAGATGGATGCCACACCGGACTTTTAACACACTACAGCCAGGGGAATCTTCAGTGCAGGCCTTACAGCAGGCTTCAGCTCAGCATTCCCCAGAGCCATCTGCGGAGGAGGAGGAGGACGATGCCGAGCAGCCTATTCTGGCTCAAATCCTCAGGGCGGTGAATAAATGCACAGTTACAGTGCAGACATTGCAGGAACACTTTGAAGGATTGAAGGAGGAGGTAGGATTGAGCCTTCATGACTTTCAAAAGATTAGGGAATGCACTCATTAGGGAACTACAAGTCACAGCCAGAACTGCAACTGCCAATGAGCTTAGGAATGAGGACATTGAGAACCGTTTGAGAAGGAGTAATGTCCGTATAGTAGGGCTCCCAGAAAAGACGGAAGGCAGGGATCCCACTGCGTTTGTTGAAAATTGGCTGCAGGAGATTTTTGGTAACGATGCATTCACACCGTTCCACCTCGCACCATGCTTGCTAAACTTCTTAACTTCAAGGATAAGGAAATCATTCTGCGACTGACAGAGAACGACAAAACATACAGTTTAATGGTGCAAGGGTGTCTTTTTACCCTGATTTTTCAGCAGAGGTGCAAAGGCGCAGAGCCAAATTTGGGGAGGTTAAGAGGCAGGTCCAACATATGCGAGCCAACTATGCCATGCTGTACCCTGCCAAGCTCCGGATCTTTGCAGGTGGCAGGGTGCAATTTTTTGAATCAGCAGCAGAGCCCTCTGCGTGGCTGGATGTGAATGACCACCTGATTTGCCAGGCGGATGGCCCCGCGGCAGATACGGATTGAACCCCAAAGGTATATGAGAATGGGATGACTTTTGGAAAGGAAGTTATTTTTGTTGCTTACTGTTGAACTTTGATGTCCAGCAGTCGCACGGTTACAAGACCGGGAGAACAATATTTTTTTTCCAATCGGGAACTGAGCGTTTTCTTTTCTGTATGTTTTCCCATCGAATTGGAACTATATTGGAGTGCCGAAAGAGGCACAATAACTAGACTACAGTTTGCCTGTTGCATCTACGACCGGACTGGGGTACACCAAGCAGATGTTTGCTCTACGGCTATTGTTTTTTGGGGCGACAAGGCCTCACACTTACTATTTTTTGGCAGAAACCCACTGATCGGACCCCCCCCCCGTACATGTAGCGGTCCGCGTGGCTGCAGGAGCGATCCGACAAGAGGGGGCGGCTATTCGTTTTTGTCCGCCCCCTCCGGATCGCTCTCAGCCAATGCGCGCGCCCGCCCTGTCACTTCCTCCTCCTGTGTAAACACAGGAAGGAGGAAGCGACCTGATCTCTCCCTCTGCGTTTTTTTCAACCACCGCTGAGGAGAGATCACCACACAGTAAGCCCTGCACCAACACTACACTACACACAGGCACATTTAACCCCCCCCGATCGCCCCCCCCCCCCCCTGTCACAGTGTCACTGAATGCAGTAATCATACATGTATGATTACTGTATTTAGTGTCAGTGTGACAGGCAGTGTAAAAGTCAGTTAGTGTTAGGTTCAGGGTAGCCCTGTACCCCCCTAATAAAGTTTTAACCCCTTGATCACTGCCCTAGTTAACCCTTTCACTCCCTATTGCCAGCGTCACTAAGCGATCATTTTTATGATCGCTGTATTAGTGTCGCTGTTCCCGCTAGGTAGCTATTTTTTTTTTATTGCGATTTTTTTTTACTAAAGACATGTGGCTAAATAAATGTTGGCCTAAATGTTTGACTACAATTTAGTTTATTGATTTTTCTTATAACAAAAAGTAAAAAATATTGTTTTTTTTCAAAAATGTCGCTCTATTTTTGTATATAGCGCAAAAAAAAAAATCGCAGAGGCGATCAAATACCACCAGAAGAAAGCTCTATTTGTGGGAAGAAAAGGACGCAAATTTTGTTTGAGAGCCACGTCGCACGACTGCGCAATTGTCTGTTAAAGCGACGCAGTGCCGAATCACAAAAACCCCTTTGGTCATTTGGCAGCATATTGGTCCGGGTCTTAAGTGGTTAATATACAATCCTCAGCGAATAATACAGGGGATAGGGTATTGCTGTCTCTTGATGCTCACAAGGCATTCAATAGCATCGAATGGCAGTACCTATGGGCGACGCAAACTAAATTTGGGTTTGGGCCAGTGTTCCAATCTTGGGCGCAGCTCCTGTACGACTCCCCCTTGGCAGTTATTAGGGAGGAGGGCAGAGTGTCCTCTCCCTTCTCGCTCCATAGGGGGACCCGGCAGGGTTGTCCCCTGTCACCTTTATTGTTTGCTCTTGCCATAGAACCATTGGCGGCACTGGTGCACTCCAACCCCTTAATCACAGGTTTTCACTATGGACAGACGTATGAAAAAAATTATGCTTTATGCGGATGACACCATGTTGTTCCCTGGCCTAGTGATCAATTGGACTAAATCCGACTAAATTATGGTGCTAGATTCGGTAGCCCCTCAGGGCCCCACATTGCAGAACATCCCGGTGTCCACTAAATTTCAATACTTAGGTGTCTGGATTACACCCCAGCCACTCGATTATATTGCTCTTAACCTCACTCCCTTGGTGAGCAGGATAAGAGATAAGTCTAAAATATGGTCTAAACTAAAAATGTCCTTAGTCGGTAGAGTAAACCTTATAAAAAAGATTTTTTGCCACAGCTTTTATATATTTTGCATAATACCCCCATGGTGGTCCCGCTGAGAATCTTTAGAATCATTAATTCCCTGTTCCAGGCCTTCCTATGGCATAACAAACCCCCCAGAATTAAATTGGAACAGCTACAGAAGCCAAAGGAGGCAGGGGGGCTAGTTCTCCCCAATCCTTGGCTTTATTATTTAGCCGCTCAGTTGCAACATATTGCCCGAGCTATGTCCAGGGGGATGGGTGGCCGGGTAGTGGCCATACTACAACATATGACTGGCATGGATAGTGTAGTCACTGGACTTGAAGCATTGCAATGTGCTAAGTCAAACAGGCTCCTCCCCATCTATGCATTGATTCGGAACATTTGGAACAAAGCTCGCCAATTGCAAAACATAGATGGCTTTACAGGGAATAGCCCAATCTGGAACATTCAATACTATGGGGAGCTGCTTCTTTTGACTTGTGGGGAGAAATGGAGGAGGCATGGGGTTACTCATTTGGTCCATATCTATTCTGGCTGGTGGCCGTCTGCTCTCTTTTGCAGAGCTACGGGAGAAGTTTGGGCTGCCTCAGTCAATGCACTTTCACTACCTGCAGTTGAGCCATGCCATTAGGGCCCAGGCTGGGAGCAATCCGTGGGTCTTGTCCCCCACCCCGATCTTTCATTATATGACTGAGGTGTCCAGTTTTAAAAGCTTTATCTCCAGTTCATATGCTATGTTACTCTCACCCTTCCTGCCAGGTATTCCCTCTAGGGTGGTTTCCTCCTGGGAGAGGGATGTAGGCGTTTTTGAGGAGGATCAATGGGAGGAGGCCTTGTTAGCCATACAGGGGTCTTCGCTAAATGTTGCGCAACATCTGTCACAACTGTACCGCTAGGCTTTACAGAATAGGCCTGGTTGGGGATGATAACTGCCCCAGATGCGCTTGAGATCACAGGGACCTTATTCATCTGATGTGGCGGTGCCCTAAACTGCACCCTTATTGGACAGGGGTTCTTAAAACTCTAAATGAGGTATTTATGGTCCAGGTGCCACAAGATCTTAAAGTGTGTATTTTGGGTATTGTAGACGACCTGCCCTTGAGGACAATCCGAAAAAAGCCATAGGCAGGGCCCCATTTCAGGCCCGCAAACTCATACTCCGTCATTGGAAGGACACGGAACCACCCAGGTTGGGTGAATGGATAGCTCAGATGGGATTTACGCTGCGAGCAGAGAAATATATATACCAGCACAGAGGCCGACAGGCGAAGTTTGAATTGCTGTGGGCTCCCTGGTTGAATACACTGGAACTGGCCCCACTCGAACTGGTGTTGGACAAGTTGCTTCTTTAAACTGGGGATGTAGAGGTATACAGCTTGATCAATATGAGGCTATATTTTGGGAGAGTGATAGGGTCCGGGGGTGGTTCACTGTCTACTAGGGGGTGGGTTATGGAATGTGAGAGATTATGTATATATATTATTTTTATGTTTTTATTTCAGTCCATTGTTGTTCTAATTGGAGAGATTGTTTGACTGTTTATTTCAGTTTTTCTGTACTGTTTTATGGGAAAAAAAAGAGAAAATGTATGTAACACTGTTTCTTTTTACCATATGTGTCAATAAACATCCTTTTTTTTAAAAAAAAAAAAATAATAATGAATATGATGAATGTTATTGGCTGATTGTAACCAAAGCAGTAAAATAGCTAGAACTAACTTGACCATTCAACATGAACGACGAAGATTCGACAAAGCATCGAAATACATACAAACGTTAAATCTGTCATTGAAGGCTTATGGTGTCTGTCGAAAGTTCTAAGGCCTCGTACACACGATCGGACATATCCGATGAAAACGGTCCGCGGACCATTTCCATCGGATATGTCCGATCGGGAGTTTGATCCGATGGCGTGTACACACCATCGGATCAAATTCCCCGCCGCCGGACGGCGCGGTGACGTGGCGGTGACGCGGCGGTGACGTTGACGCCGCCACGTCACCGCCACGTCACCGCACCAGGAAGTTAAACACTTCCGCACATGCGCCGAATCCATTCGGCGGCGGCGCGGCGGCGGTGGGGGACGACATGTATGCTGGTAAGTGTACTAACCAGCAGACATGTCGGGCGGACAGATTCCCACCGGATAGATTTCAAAGCATGCTTTGAAATCTGTCGGGTGGAGAAATCTGTCCGCTAGCCCATACACACGAGCGGAGATGTCTGCTGAAACGGTCCATCGGACCGTTTTCAGCGGACATATCCCCTCGTGTGTACGAGGCCTAAGAAGATTCGATGGAGCAGCTAAACTGTACAACGGTGCAATTGTACATTTCAGATCAAATGTATCTGCCCATAGGCTATAGAAAAATTCTAATGTTGGCTGACTAGTAATAATAATTAATAAAAATAATTATTACTAGTCATACAACATTAGAATTCTACTATAGCTAGCTTGTAGGTGGAACATTTGACCGGAAATGTACGATTGCAGTGTCGTACAGTTTTGCTGCTCCGTCGAATCTTCCTTGAACAATCGACAGACACCATAAACCTTCATGACAGTTTCAACCTTAATTAATTCGGATTTTTGGACAACTGCAATTTCTAACGAAAAACACATTTCGGGAGTAACTAAATAAATGTATTTTTCGGACGAAAACGAAATTCCGAAACAAAATATTTCAGTGTGCACATGTCTAGAAAACAGTCCAATAATCCACCACCAAACGTTAACTGAAACCCACACAAAGTGCTCATAAATCTTCTTAAAATATCAAAAAAATTACGATAAGGTTGTGAAGTACGTACTAATTCCTCCAGTGCATTTACTTTCACCAACCACTAGGTAGATGTCCTTCTCACTTGACGGGGTTGACACCTATTACAGGTAGTCAAAAACGGCAATGCATATGGATATCCAGAGACCGGCAGCTCAGAATTTTTATCATCTTTTTTTTTTTTTTTTTTTTTTTTTTTTTTACACATCAGTCATATCCGATTAGGTTGGAAGTGGGGGTTGCTCACAAAATTTCCGCCCTTCGCTTTTCCTCCTCGGTCTCGCATCATTTGTGCTTTATTCTTCCATTTCTTTTTTTTTTTTTTTTTAATTTATTATTTTTCCCTCTTCCCTTGTTATATTTATATATTAAGGGGTTATACAAAAATAAGCAAACTGTAGGAAGGAGAGAGGAAAAAAAAAGAGAAAAACACATAAAAGAAGCGTGTATCCCCCCCATTCAGCGCCTCTCTGTCATAGATCTTCCCCCTGTCTCCATCCTACCCCCCTTCCTCCCTTGATTCTGCCTTCCCTTTTTAATATTTAATAAGCCCCCCCTCCACCCCCCTCCCTTTTTCTGAGTTCGTTATACTTAGCGATTCTGTCCCTCTCTTTCCGGCTCCTTTTTTCCCTCCTATCTGCTGTTTCCTTGGTCTCCACTATCTATTTCTATCGAAATCTGAGCGAATTTTTCTGTTGTTTTAAATAATCTCCATTTGTCCCAGCTCAGTCTACTACTGTCGGTCTCTTTGTCGCCCTGGTCTAACCTCCTTAGATTTTCCATCTCTAAAACGTGGTTGACCCGTTGTATCCATTCGTTTAATGTTGGCTTTTTTGGCTGCAGCCAGAATTTAGGTATTACGCCCTTTGCTGCGTTTAGGAGGGTCGGGACCAATGTCGATCCATAATTTTCTATTTGTTTTCTCGACCCATGAAATAAACACGACATGGGGTTATGAGGTACCCCTATCCCTGTTATTTCTTCTATATTCTCTAAGACCTCTTGCCAATACTCTTGAATCTTGGGGCACTCCCACCAGATATGTTTTGTAGTACCTAGTTGGTTACAATTTCTCCAGCAAAGAGCTGAGTTAGTTGGGTATATTTTGTTCATTTTGACGGGGGTCAAATGCCATCGCATCATGCATTTATAGTTGGCTTCGATGGTTTTTATGTCTTGTGCATATTTATACACCGCGCCTATCATAGAAGTCTCTTCAATCCTTTCCCCCGTATCTTGTCCCCATTTCTCGATGTTTTTCAAAGTTCCCTTAGACCCTATATCTGTTAATATCTTATAAAGCTTTGAGATGCCGTGTTGTAATGGTGTTATAGTGGAACATAGATTTTCTATCGGGTTCTGTGCTTTATTCTTACCTATTGACAATGTGCTCACAAAGTGTTTTAGTTGTGTGTACTCCCAGTCGCTTAACTGTTGGTGTCCCTCCCTTACTAATATATCTTTTTTTTCCTTAATTCTCCCTAGTGAAATTATTTCCCCTACTCTTTTATTTTCTAATTTCCTGCCTAATTTTGTCCTGTTTCCTGGTGGGAAAAATTTGGTGTGGGCTAATGGGATTAATAGGGAGTTATATTCCCATTTTTCCCGCCTATACAACGTATCCCATATCTTAAGTGCATTTTTTGTTATACTGTGCGTGTCCGTGTTCACTATTCTAAATTTGGGTGGGATCCACACATTTGTGTCTAACTGTGCCAAACCTATTTTTCTCTCAATCTGTGCCCATTTTTTTTCAGTGTTGCTATTTGTCCATTCCACCAATCTATTTATTATTGCGGCATAATAATATCTTTTTATATCAGGGAGCGATAGTCCTCCTTTTTTTTTGCTGCGGGACAGGATCGAGTAACTTATCCTTGGTTTTTTGCCCTGCCAGATAAATTTTGAAATTATAGTTTGTACTAACTTAAAAAAGCTTTGTGGGACATTTACTGGGACCATTTGGAATTTATAGATTATTTTTGGAAGGACCATCATTTTAAATACATTGATCCTCCCTATCCAGGAGATCTGTCTTTTTGTGAGATTTTTTAAATCTTGTTTTATCTCATTAACTAACGAAATATAGTTGGCCTCATATAGTTTATCTACTCTTGGTGTAATTTTTATCCCTAGATACGTTATTGATTCTTTTTCCCATGTGAAGGGGTATGTTTCCTGTAGGGCTGTTTCTTCTGTGATCTCTATACCCAGATTCAATATTACTGTTTTTACTGGGTTTATTTTGAAGTTGGAGAGTTCTCCGTATTTTCTTATCTCATCTATTATTATTGGGATAGAGAGTCTTGGTCTAGAGATGTACAAGAGTATGTCGTCGGCATACGCTGCCACCTTGTGTTCATTTTCTCCAACTCTCACCCCCTCTATGTCTGAATTATTTCTTATCTTATTCAGCAGTGGTTCGAGCGCTATTACATACAGGAGAGGTGAGAGTGGGCAGCCCTGTCTTGTTCCATTATTCATATCTAAAGATGACGACATATTCCCGTTTACTTTTACTCTTGCTGTAGGGGCATTGTAAAGGTTTCCTACCCATTTCATGTATCTTGGGCCCAGTCCTACGCTCCGCAATGTTTCCATCATAAACCCCCAGTCTACCCTGTCAAAAGCTTTTTCAGCATCAATTGACATGAGTATGACTGGGGGTTTCTTCTGCTTGTCTTGCAGTAACAAAATTGTTTTTAGGCTATTGTCTCGTCCTTCTCTCCCTTTAATAAACCCAGTCTGATCTTCATTAATTAGATTCGGCATATGAACTTTTATCCTCGTTGCCAATATTTTTGCGTAGATCTTAATATCTACATTTAATAATGCGATTGGGCGATAATTAGAACATATGGTATTGTCTTTTCCTGTTTTGGCTATGAGTGTGATATTGGCAAGGAGGGATTCCTTTCTAATTTCTTCTTCTTCTCCCAATTTATTGAAATAATTACACATCACCAGGGCCAGCGGTTCAATAAATTTTTTATAGTATTTAATGGGGAGCCCGTCCGGTCCTGGACTCTTTCCACCTGGTGTTTCCGAAATAGCTTGTCTTATTTCCCCCAATGTTATTGGTTCTTCCAAAGATTCTACAATTTCTTGCGTTAATTTTGGGAGATTAGCTTCTTCAATATATTCTCTCATCTTTTTTGACCTAATGTCCTTCTGTTCCTGTGTTTCTCTTTTCCTAATTGAATACAATGTACTATAAAACGTCCGAAAGGCCTCTGCGATTTCAGTCGTTTTATACCTCAACTGTCCCTCTTGGTCCTTAATTTTTTCTATGTAGTTTGTATTCCTTTTTTCCTTTGAAATCCTGGCTAGGTATTTCCCAGGTTTATTCCCCCAGACATATCTTTCTTTTGAGACATTTTTAAATATATTCCGGGTTTCAGTTGCCATTAAGTCTCTTAGTTGGACCCTTTTTATTACTATTTCCTTATATAATTCGATTTCTTTTGTGTTTTTATGTTTATTTTCCAATTCTTGGAGTTCTCCAATTATCTGCTTCTTTTTAGCTTCTCTTACTTTTTTCTTCCCAGCCCCCAAGGAGATAAGCTTTCCCCTAATATATGCCTTATGGGCTTCCCACACCGTTGCTGAAGTCACTTCCGGTGTATTGTTTATTGCAAAATATTCCTTTATGTCTGCTTTTATTATATTGCATATTTCTGGGTCCTCAAGTAGTTCCTCATTTAGGTTCCAACTGCCCTTTCTCTCTTCAATATCTGGGAAATGAATTCTAACCAGGGCAGGGGCGTGATCGGATATCGTAATTGATCCTATCGAAGTTTTATTTACATGTTCCAATATTTCATGGTCCACCATTATGTAGTCTAATCTTGCATACATATTATGCACTGTCGAATAATATGTATAGTCTCTTTTATTTGGATTAGCAATTCTCCAGGGGTCTATTAGTTGTTGTTTGAACAATTTTTTCTTCAGCAGCTGTTGTTGTTTAGTATTGATTAAATGCACCCCTGATGCCCTATCTAGCTGATGTTCTAGGGTAAAATTGAAATCTCCTGCTAATATTACATGTCCCTGTTTGAAGTCCATTAATATATTTAGAATCCTCTTTAAGTATTTTTGTGGGTGTTTATTGGGACAGTATACATTAACCAAAGTATATTTTTCCCCCTGAAGAGTCCCTCTCAGGAACACATAACGGCCCTCTGGGTCAACTTTCCTATCTTCAACTTTGAAGCTGATATTTTTCCCTATCCCTATGGCGACTCCCCTAGATCTTTTCTGCGGAGAGTCGCCATAGTACCAGGTTGGTATCGCTCGAGAGTAGAGCCTGATTCCTGAGTCAGCCGTTATGTGTGTCTCCTGAAGGAAGACTATGTCTACTTGCTGTCCTTCGATCTCCTTTAACACCATGTGTCTTTTCCCTGGGGAACCAAGGCCTCTTACGTTATATGTTAATAGATTTACATTAGACATACTCCTTTTTTTCGCTCTTTTTTTTTACTCTTGTCCTTACCACTCTCATTACTACTTTCGGGCAGACCGCTAATCTTAACATTCTTTCCCATCCCTTCCCTCCATACCTCCCGTTCCATCCCTCCACCCCTCCCATCCCCGCTCCCGCTCCTCCCTCCCCCCTCCCCCCTCTCCCTCCCCTCCCCCACCCCCCCCCTTCCTCCCCCCCTCTAACCCTAGGTGTTACCGTGACCCTATGGTCGTGTTGGGGAACCTCTCGACTTGCACCTCCTTGTGCTCTTGTGTTCCCTTCCCTGAGGCGGAATTCCATTCGCCGCGCCCTCATTCTCCCTGCTTCCAGGGGGGTTGCCCCAAGGTGGTCAGTCACACCCACTCCTAGGTCTCACCATTATCTTTCACCTAATTAGCTTATTCCCTTATTTACTACCCCCCTCCCTCCCCCCCCCCCTCCCCCCCACCCCCCCCCCCCTCAGTCCCCCCCCGCCCCGTATTTTCATGGTACTTTTTTTTGGACAAAATTCTGGTATTTCTCTATGATCTTAGTCTTGCGGTGACCCCATTTTTTCTACCGATCAGGCATGCCGGGAAACCCCAATTGTATTGTATTTCTCGTTCTTGTAGCACCTGTAATAGAGGTTTTAAGTTTCTTCTTCTTCTGAGGGTCTCTTGGGATAGATCTTGGAAAATTTGGATGTTATGTTCCTCAAATTTAATGGGGGACTTTCCTCTCAGATTTTTCCATAATTGATTTTTTTCCTCACAATTTTCAAACCTTATAATAATATCTCTGGGGCTCTCCCGGGGAATCTCTCTAGGCCTCCTAATCCGGTGTGCCCCCTCGATGTTTAATGGAGAGGTTATTTCTCTGTCCAGCAGCGGGTTACAGATTTTTCGTATGATTTCAGGTAAATTTTCTGACTGGGACGAGTCTGGTAGCCCACGTATTCTTATATTTTTCCTTCTGTCTCTATTTTCCTGATCTTCAACTTTATACGCTTGTTCCCTTTGTTCTTTTTTAATTTCTTTGATTTCTTCCTCCAGTTTCTTAATGATATTAGAATTGTGGTCTACTTTCTTTTCTACTCCCTCTAGTCTTTCCAGCATGAATCCCATATTTCTCTCCATTCTCTCTATTTGTGCTGTTAGAGATCTTTCTAGCACCGCAAACATTCCCTGCATTTCTGTTTTTGTTGGTAGAACCAGTCTGTCTTGCTGATCATCAGGCATTCTTTTATCATGTATCGGGTCCATATCGTGTTCAGACGCCATCCCAGGTGTAGTTTCAGTGTCTATTGAGATGTTTGATACCGCTTTTATCTTGTCCTTTTTTTTCTCTACTTGAGGGCCTCTGCCCCCCTGCTGCTTCTCGCCTGCTGTTTTTTCCCCATTGACCCCCTGGGTTACATGAGTTACGTATTTACTCATGGGACCAGGGCCTGAACCTGAGCCAGGGCCCGGGCTTTGGCTTAAGCGTGGAGCTGAAGCTGCTCCTCCTCTTGCTCCCCTTGCTCTTGTGCTCATAATTGTACCCCTGCTGAGCCGAGTTGTTTTCTCTTAGATATCGTTTTACAATATATGTTTCACTCTATATTTCACTCTATGTTGTACTCAGTCAGGCGGCTGGATACAGTTGGATACAATTGGATACAATTAGGTACAGTTAGCTATACTTGGGTACGGGGGAGCTTATTCGTTTACCGAACCGATCTAGATCTCCAGGTCTATCCGTATAGGGGTTTCCTGTGTATACTCGATCTATAGTGGACTATGGCTGTATTTAGTTCTCTTGACATCTGTTAACATCTATTAACAGTTATTCATCAATCTTTTAGTGCTATTCAGGTCCTGCCATGTCGCTTGTTATACTCCCATATTTAGTTTTACAACCTGGTGGTGTTCAAACGCAGCGCAGGGAGCTCTTATCCCTTAAACATCCCTTAAACAACTCTTATGTGTTAAATATTCTCGATCTCTTCCGTCAACATGATTTAGGGTATTCCAGCCTGTAGCTTCAGCACATCAAAGGCGTGTTATGTTTCACTTCAAATGTCAGATACCCAGGAACCATAGCAATAGCAATGCAGTAAGGTTTTACTCACGGTTATCATCTGATGTTCTCATCAGCAACCTTCCTTCAGCGTCGCCTTCTAGCCGCCGCACACTCTACTTACGTATTGTTGTTGTTGTAGATGTTGTAGATGTTGCGGATGTTACTCCTGGTTCAGCTTTATCCAAGCGCAAGTCCGCGCAAAAAAAAAAAAAAAAAAAAAAAAAAAAATTAAAAAAAAAACGCTGGTAACTCTGAGCTTTGTCTATGTGGTGCCTTACGTCGCTCTATGTTGCTGCTATTGCTATTGCTTTTAAGTGAAGCTATTCTAGCTATGCCCTTTAGGGGACCTTCGATGTGTATGGTACAGTACTGAGGGGGGGGGGGGGAGTCCTCCGTGTCCTCCGTGTTTCCCTAATCCCAGGAGTTCATCAAGGGTATACACTACAAGGCGCTACCCTGTGCTGAGCACGAGACACTAAGTGCCTCTCCTGGTCTCTCCTGGTACCGCAGAACGGGGAGTATACCGGGCAACAAGCTTCGGCCGTGGAAGGGCTTCCTCTTATCTCTCCCACCAGCGCTAAAATCACCTCCTCAGTCTCGTCAGTCTCAGCAAGATGGGACACTCGAGGGAACGCGCGCTCACCTGTATCGCCGCGATCCTAACCCCGCCGCCGTCGCTCTGTAAGCTCTGCGAGCTCTGCGTGCCGCTCTCTGATCGTGCAGTGTGCCCCAGGGACGAGGCAACGAGGCACCGAGACAGCGAGACAGCGAGGCAGCGAAGCAGCGTTCAATCCCGCAGCCACACGTCTCCTCAGGGGGGAAGCCAGGCAAGCAGGGGGAGAGCCGTCAGGTAGTTTAGTCCTCATTTCGTGGTGAGACCTGTCGGCTGGGCGCTCCTCTATCCTCCTTGACGTGCGGGACGCGCCATCTTGGACTCCTCCCTCCTCTGCCCTCGTTCAGGTGTTTTTGTTCAGAATTTTTATCATCTAATGGAAATGGCATATTTATCAGAAAAACAAGAACAGAAGTTACTCAAAGTGCAGTACTAATAATACAATGTATTAAGACCATACAGGTTGCATATTGAAGTATAGCAGGGACGCTGTTTGCGTTCCACCTGCGTTACAAAGGGTTGCGGAAGTGACGTGGTGCATATCCCTGGAACTGACACGTTTCGTCAGCAACATCTGACATCATCAGGGGTAATGTGACAGATTCGTCACTTCCTCCTATTTATACATCGCCACAGATAAGGATATCCAATCCATCGCAATCCTCACATCCTGCTGAAATTAAACGCTAAGAATCAATCAATATCTAATGAGGATATCATATTCTAGAGCAGGGATGGCAAACATAAGGCCTGCGGGCCGAATCCGGCCTGCCAGGCCTTGTCATGTGGCCCAAGCAGCAGCCCCCGTCATCAGGGGGATCTCTCTCATCCGCAAATGACCACCGCTGATGTAAGGGGGGGGCAGAGACTGTCGGCTCATTTTCTTGGACCGGAGAGAGTTTCTGGGGTCATACCTGATGTAAGGGAGGGACGGCTGGTGGGGACGCCTGATGTAAGGGGGGACTGGTGGGGTGATGCGGTAAGGGGGGGAATCTGGTGGGGTGATGCCTGAAAGGGGGGGACTCGGCTGGTGGGGTGACGCCTGATGTAAGGGGGGACTCGGCTGATGGAAACTTGGGGGGGGACTGGTGGTGGAAACGCCTGATGTAAGGGGGGGACTCGGCTGGTGGAAATGCGTGATACAAGGGGGGGGACTCGGCTGGTGGAAATGCCTGATGCAAAGGGGGGACTCGGCTGGTGGGGACGCCTGATACAAGAAGGGGATTTGGCTGGTGGGGACGCCTAATGTAAAGGGGGACTCCGCTGGTGGGGATGCCTGATGTAAAGGGGGGACTCGGCTGGTGGGGACGCCTGATGTAAAGGTGGGGCTCCGCTGGTGGGGATGCCTGATGTAAAGGAGGGGCTCCGCTGGTGGGGACGCCTGATGTAAAGGAGGGGCTCCGCTGGTGGGGACGCCTGATGTAAAGGGGCGACTCTGCTGGTGGGGACGCCTGATGTAAGGAGGGGTTCCGCTGGTGGGGATCATACCTGATGTAAGGGGGGGACTCGGCTGGTGGGGACACCGGAAGTGAGGGGGGACTCGGCTGGTGGGGACGCCTGATGTAAGGGGGGGACTCGGCTGGTGGGGTGATGCCTGATGTAAAGGGGGGACTCGGCTGGTGGGGTGATGCCTGATGTAAAGGGGGGACTCGGCTGGTGGGGTGACGCCTGATGTAAGGGGGGACTCGGCTGATGGAAACGCCTGATGTAAGGGGGGACTCAGCTGGTGGAAACACCTGATGTAAGGGGGGGACTCAGCTGGTGGAAACACCTGATGTAAGGGGGGGACTCAGCTGGTGGAAACGCCTGATACAAGTGGGGGACTCGGCTGGTGGAAACGCCTGATGCAAGAAGGGGACTCGGCTGGTGGGGATGCCTGATGTAAAGGGGGACTCCGCTTGTGGGGACGCCTGATGTAAAGGGGGGACTCCTCTGGTGGGGACGCCTGATGTAAAGGGGGGACGCGGCTGGTGGCATGATGCCTGATGTAAAGGGGGGACTCGGCTGTTGGGGACGCCTGATTTAAAGGGGCGACTCTGCTGGTGGGGACGCCTGATGTAAGGAGGGCTTCCACTGGTGGGGATCATACCCGATGTAAGGGGGGACTCGGCTGGTGGGGACACCAGAAGTGAGGGGGGGACTCGGCTGGTGGGGACGCATGATTGTAAGGGGGGGACTCGGCTAGTGGGGTGATGCCTGATGTAAAGGGGGGACTCGGCTGGTGGGGTGATGCCTGATGTAAAGGGGGGACTCGACTGGTGGGGTGACGCCTGATGTAAGGGGGGGACTCGGCTGGTGGGGTGACGCCTGATGTAAGGGGGGACTCGGCTGATGGAAACGCCTGATGTAAGGGGGGTACTCAGCTGGTGGAAACGCCTGATGTAAGGGGGGACTCAGCTGGTGGAAAACGCTTGATGTAAGGGGGGGACTCGGCTGGTGGAAACGCCTGATACAAGGGGGGGACTCGGCTGGTGGAAATGCCTGATGCAAGAAGGGGACTCAGCTGGTGGGGATGCCTGATGTAAAGGGGGACTCCGCTTGTGGGGACGCCTGATGTAAAGGGGGACTCCTCTGGTGGGGATGCCTGATGTAAAGGGGGGACTCGGCTGGTGGGGTGATGCCTGATGTAAAGGGGGAACTCGGCTGGTGGGGTGACGCCTGATGTAAGGGGAGGACTCGGGTGGTGGGGTGACGCCTGATGTAAGGGGGGGACTCGGGTGGTGGGGTGACGCCTGATACAAGGGGGGACTCGGCTGGTGGAAACGCCTGATGCAAAGGGGGGACTCGGCTGGTGGGGACGCCTGATGCAAGAAGGGGACTCAGCTGGTGGGGACGCCTGATGTAAAGGGGGACTCCGCTGGTGGGGACGCCTGATGTAAAGGGGGACTCCTCTGGTGGGAACGCCTGATATAAAGGGGGGACTCGGCTAGTGGAAACGCCTGATCCGTTACTTACAACACTGCAAGGGGGGGACTTGGCTGGTGGAAACGCCTGATGCAAAGGGGGGACTCGGCTTGTGGAAACGCCTGATGCAAAGGGGGGACTCGGCTGGTGGGGACGCCTGATGCAAGAAGAGGACTTAGCTGGTGGGGACGCCTGATGTAAAGGGGGGACTCTGCTGGTGGGGACGCCTGATGTAAAGGAGGGACTGCGCTGGTGGGGATGCCTGATGTAAGGAGGGGCTCCGCTGATGGGGATGCCTGATGTAAAGGAGGGGCTTCGCTGGTGGGGACGCCTGATGTAAAAGGGCGAATCTGCTGGTGGGGATGCCTGGTGTAAGGAGGGGCTCCGCTGGTGGGGATGCCTGATGTAAGGAGGGGCTCCGCTGGTGGGGACTCCTGATGTAAGGAGGGGCTCTACTGGTGGGGACGCCTGATGTAAGGAGGATCTCCGCTGGTGGGGACGCCTGATGTAAGGAGGGGCTCCGCTGGTGGGGACGCCTGATGTAAGGAGGGTCTCCGGGCTTCCACTGATTCTGCATTATGGTGAGTTGAATAATTTCAATTTATATTACAATGTAATAATAGACATAGGGCCAGATTCAGGTAGATGGGAGCATCTTTAAGCTGGAGTAACGTTTCTCATTTAGCAAGTGCTGTTATTCATGAAGCACTTGCTCCTAAAGTTGCGGCAGCGTATCGAAAATGAGCCGGCGGAATTCAAATTGGGCGGGTACGGGGCGTGTATTATTTAAACTAAGCGCGATCCCGGGGGGACTCGGCTGGTGGGGATGTCTGATGTAAGGATGGGCTCCGCTGATGGGGATGCCTGATGTAAAGGAGGGGCTCCGCTGGTGGGGACGCCTGATGTAAAGGGGCGACTGCTGGTGAGGATGCCTGATGTAAGGAGGGGTTCCGCTGGTGGGGATCATACCCGATGTAAGGGGGGGACTCGGCTGGTGGGGACACCGGAAGTGAGGGGGGACTTGGCTGGTGGGGACGCCTGATGTAAGGGGGGGACTCGGCTGGTGGGGTGATGCCTGATGTAAAGGGGGGACTCGGCTGGTGGGGTGACGCCTGATGTAAGGGGGGGACTCGGCTGGTGGGGTGACGCCTGATGTAAGGGGGGACTCGGCTGATGTAAACGCCTGATGTAAGGGGGGGGACTCAGCTGGTGGAAACACCTGATGTAAGGGGGGGACTCAGCTGGTGGAAATGCCTGATGTAAGAGGGGGACTCGGCTGGTGGAAACGCCTGATACAAGGGGGAGACTTGGCTGGTGGAAACGCCTGATACAAGGGGGGGACTCGGCTGGTAGGGATGCCTGATGTAAAGGGGGACTCCTCTGGTGGGAACGCCTGATATAAAGGGGGGACTCGGCTGGTGGAAACGCCTGATCCGTTACTTACAACACTGCAAGGGGGGGACTTGGCTGGTGGAAACGCCTGATGCAAAGGGGGGACTCGGCTTGTGGAAACGCCTGATGCAAAGGGGGGACTCGGCTGGTGGGGACGCCTGATGCAAGAAGAGGACTTAGCTGGTGGGGACGCCTAATGTAAAGGGGGGACTCTGCTGGTGGGGACGCCTGATGTAAAGGAGGGACTCCGCTGGTGGGGATGCCTGATGTAAGGAGGGGCTCTGCTGATGGGGATGCCTGATGTAAAGGAGGGGCTTCGCTGGTGGGGACGCCTGATGTAAAAGGGCGAATCTGCTGGTGGGGACGCCTGGTGTAAGGAGGGGCTCCGCTGGTGGGGACGCCTGATGTAAAGAGGGGCTCCGCTGGTGGGGACTCCTGATGTAAGGAGGGGCTCTACTGGTGGGGACGCCTGATGTAAGGAGGGGCTCCGCTGGTGGGGACGCCTGATGTAAGGAGGGGCTCCGCTGGTGGGGACACCTGATGTAAGGAGGGTCTCCGGGCTTCCACTGATTCTGCATTATGGTGAGTTGAATAATTTCAATTTATATTACAATGTAATAATAGACATAGGGCCAGATTCAGGTAGATGGGAGCATCTTTAAGCTGGAGTAACGTTTCTCATTTAGCAAGTGCTGTTATTCATGAAGCACTTGCTCCTAAAGTTGCGGCAGCGTATCGAAAATGAGCCGGCGGAATTCAAATTGGGCGGGTACGGGGCGTGTATTATTTAAACTAAGCGCGATCCCGCGACGAACGTACTGCGCATGCGTCGACTGTCAATGCATCCCAGTGCGCATGCTCACAACTTCCGTCGGCACCACTTCCTTGGAAAGGACAGCGCAATGTGTTCCGTTGGACGTTTAAATGCGCCCGTAGATGCGCCATTCCGGCACTAAAGTATATCCTGTTCCCCCTCCCCGCAGTGAAGTTACTTTTGTTCTGAAATGGCTGCTCCCGTTCCCCGCAAACACAGGAGAAAGCTGAACTTTAAAGGCCAGGAGCTGTCAGCCGTCATCCTGGCTATGGAGACCTATGATGTCTTCCTCCATGGCTGTAAAAGTTGACAGACAAGCAGGGACAGAGGTGTTGTCCTGCAAGTGGGGGTGCTCAGATAGCTCTTATCGTCGGTAACGCTGCTGTAGCTGCTCTCCTGCTGACCTGTGGCCGTCTGGAGTAAAGATAAAGCAGCTATTTGTAGAAATAACTTTGCGCCGGACGGACGAGATACGCGCGGCGCATGTAGCCAGCGTATGGTGCTAATCCGTTTGCGAATCGGGAAATCTCCCTCATTTGCATATTTGCAGGGGAAATCAATAGGCGCGACTGATGCGCCAAGCGAAATTATGCGCTGACGATACTCTGGCGTCGGAAAGTTAAGCCGGTCGGGGAAAGCCCGTTTTCTGACGCATCTAGTTTGGTGGGTACGGCCACATAGATACGACGGCGCATCTTCACAGTTACGCGGCGCATATTGAAATACTCCAGCGCAAGTCTTGCTGAATCTGGCCCATAATGTGCTTCAATCATCCTGATACCATAACAACCATGATGCCTGGATGAATAAAGCGCCAACACCAGGTGTTTGGAGTATCTTTATCTGCTGATTTGTTAAACTTTCTGAAATACACATCTCTCCCTCTCTCAGTGCTGCAACAAGTATTATAGTGTGAATATGACATATGTATTTTTTTATGCAGAGCTAGAAATCTTTTAGACTGCTCAGACTGAACACTATGGTGGAGTGCAGATACAACCGGCCCTTTGAGGGCAACCAAACTGCTGATGCGGGCCCTGATAAATTTGAGTTTGCCACCCCTGTTCTAGAGGATCTGTGCATTATTGTTGAATTTTTACTTTCAAAGTTATATAAAAAGAATATTCTAAAATTTGTGTTATACTCTATAGGTGGGCAACTCATAAAAAAACTCCCGGGTGGAGGTTTAGTGAATTGCCATTAGGTCATCAGTTACATCCTGTGGACAAAACACGAACTACATTGGATCTTGATGAAAACAGGGGGAAAATAATTCCCCCCTTGGAGGTTATAGGAAATTACATTAAGAAAAAAGTCAAAACATCAGATGCCATTTTGTGGACAAACCACAAATCACATACATATATAAGAAAAAAGGCAAATCAATAGCAATATAAATGATACAAGAGTATTGGAACACCATCAAAATTAGAATTCAATAATTACCAATGAATCAATTGAGATCAATGTCGATATTCATACCTAGAGGAGTGAGAGTATTTAATTTATAAACCCATTGGGTTTAATTTTTTGGAGATCCACTGTTTCATATTACTTCCTCTCCAATGGGGTTCAACCTAAAATAAGGGGGGTACATATATAGTTTCAAAACACAAAAAATAAACAAATTATGCAAACTCTACAGCCATTAATAATGTAAAACATTTATATATTAATCTTTAAACCATAATAAAAAAAAATTACGTATTCTGTCTCAAAAGTGTATCTGAACTAGCTCTTTTGTGGAAATAAGCTCATGTATTCAAAAAAGCCCCAGGAATACAGGTATCTTAAGTTTTGAGAATTTGAAGAATGCTATCTACAACTTGTTAGCATTAACCTTACAAGAATCCGTGTTCTCTCCATTCATGGATAGCTCTAGAATCCATGTTTGGAGAGAACATGATGTTATTCCTGGAAAAGTCACACCCAAATCTCCAAAAGGTCTATGGCATCACTTAATGTGTTATCACCAGGCCAGGCTGGTCATCGCATGTGTCCACAGGATATGTGTCCATCAAAACATTCTGCAGCATAAACACGAGAAACAGATGTAAGGCTAAGGAGGCTGCCAGAGTAAACGAAGACCATTGAAGACAATCTTACCTCAAGCCAAGACTAACATATTGCTTCCAGATCACTAATTTTTTGTATAGTGGAACCAACCAAAAAAAAAAAATAAGTGTAAAGGAATGAAACTGGTAAATGAATAACCCTTTTGTGCACAGTTTCATTTTTAAATTTCACATATGTGTTTCCATAGACAAAATATTACCACGAAGAATGAAAAGCTAAATATATTAAGAAAATACAGTTTTCTTCTGAAACATTGGCACTTCTTGATGTTCTCAAAAATATATACTTGGATTTTATCTGGTTTTAGATCAGAGACACATATTCATTATCCTCCTTAACAAGCTACATTGGGCCAGATTCAGGCAGATGAGAGCATCTTTGCTCCAGAGTAACGCTTCTCATTTACGTTACTCTGATGACCCTTTCAGCGCAAGTACTGTTATTCACATAGCAGTTGCGCGTAAACTTGCGCCAGAGTAACGATAATGCGCTGGCGTAACCCGACGCAAGGGGAAGTGGGTGTGATCATACGTAAATGATGGGCCGAGCCCAGCGCAGAGGCTTACGTTCAGCGCATAAACCACGTAGCATGCGCAGTGAGTGAGGCTCCACTCGCCCACTTTGTGCGCATGCTCACAACTTCCGTCGGCACCACTTCACGGGAAACGTCAGCGCAATGCCTTCCGTTGGGCGTTTAAATGCGCCCGTAGAAGCGCCATTCCGGCACTAAAGTATATCCTGCTCCCCCTCCCCGCAGTGATGTTACTTTTGTTCTGAGATGGCTGCTCCCGTTCCCCACAAACACACAGGAGAAAGCTGAACTTTAATGGCCAGGAGCTGTCAGCCGTCATCTCGGCTATGGAGACCTATGATGTCTTCCTCCATGGCTGTAAAATTTGACAGACAAGCATGGACAGAGGTGTTGTCCTGCAAGTGGGGGTGCTCAGCTAGCTCTTATCGTCGGTAACGCTGCTGTAGCTGCTCTCCTGCTGACCTGTGGCCATCTGGAGTAAAGATAAAGCAGCCTTTTGTAGAAATAACTTTGCGCCGGACGGACGAGATACGCGCGGCGCATGTAGCCAGCGTATGGTGCTAATCCGTTCGTGAATTGGGAAAAATCCCTCATTTGCATATTTGCAGGGGAAATCAATAGGCGCGACTGATGCGCCAAGCGAAATTAAGCGCTGACGATACTCTGGCGTCGGAACGTTCCGCCGGTCGCAAATGGCCCGTTATTGGGCGCATCTAGTTTGGTGGGTACGGGCACATAGAAACGACGGCGCATCTTCACAGTTACGCGGCGCATATCGAATTACTCCAGCGCAACTCTACCTGAATCTGGCCCATTGTTGCATAATATATTTGTATGTAGATTTTATGTGTGCTCTATGGTTCCACCATTGCTCAATGCACTTCAATAGATTATTTTTAAAAGTTCAGTCCACTCAAACACGTAGCACATTATTGGGATGATCAGATTTCTAAAGGGGATGAGATTCAAGTTCGGAGCCATCTTGAGTGGATGTTGAGTTTTATGGTTTGGAAAAACTCAGAATTTATGGACAAAAATATATGCTCAAAGCCATAATGTACTGCAAACCATTTGACCCTACTTAGATGGGTTTCTGGAACAGATGCAGCCATTAATCTAAAACATGGACAAGGCAGTCCTTCACTAAAAAAGAGTGGGTTTCCAGCAGTCATATTGTCAGTGTGTATTGAAGTTGGTTAGGCAAATCTGACAAACCTTCTGGAAAGAGCATAGAGACAGATACCACAGTGCTCTATTGTGCTATACAGTGATCATTAAGGGGATCTTTTGCAGTGTGATATCAGGCTGGGTCCACGTGTGGCCTTGCGGTGGGCGTCCGGTGGGGTGTGAGCACCATCAAAATCCTTGGCCCCTGTTGTCTTGGTTTTAAAATATAGTGACATACATATGTAGTCTCTGACTTAAAAAAATATCTGTCTCATGTTCTGACACCTCTGAAGAAGAATAATTAAAATGTGTTATGTGTCTTTACTCTTTTATGATCATTTTGTAACATTACATCTGTATGTCCTACTAAATTTTTAATCAATTTTGTACCAATAAATTATATTTTAAATTTTTTGACATCTATTTAGTGCCCATAAAGTCCCACCTCTACAGGTCTTCCTTTCATATACAGAATATAATAGGGATTATTGCATTTCACCCACTATGGCCAGAGTTTTATTTCAATGGATACTGGTGACTAGGGATGAGCCGAACACCCCTCGGTTCGGTTCGCAGCAGAACATAGCATTTTTTTTGGCAGCAGTGATTTTATTAATGCTTAAAGTGAAATAATAAGTCAAATATTAATTTAAATTTAAATTTCATACCTGGGGGGTGTCTATAGTATGTCTTGTAAAGTAGCGCATTTTTCCTGTGTTGAACAGTCCCTGCACAAAATTACATTTCTAAAAGAAAAATAAGTCATACGGGTCCTGGCAATACAGATAAACGTCATTGAAAAAAACAGCATGGATTCCCCCCTCCCCAGTCCATTAGGCCTGTTACGGATTTTAAGGGGAACCCCACGCCAAAATAAAAGAAAAAATGGCATGGGGTTCCCCCCAAAAATCCATACCAGACCCTTATCCAAGCACGCAACCTGGCAAGCTGCTGGAAAAAAGGGGTTACGAGAGAGAGCCCCCCCTGCACGGTACCAGGCCACATGGCCTCAGCAGGGGGAAGATGTCCCCATGTTGATGGGGACAAGGGCCTCATCCCCACAACTCTTGCCCGGTGGTTGTGGGGGTCTGCGGGCGGGGGGCTTATCGGAATATGGAAGCCCCCTTTAATAAAGGGGACTCCAGATTCCGGCACCCCCTATGTGAATTGGTATTGGGTGTAGTGATATTATAGATGTAAAAGTATAGTGTCCAGTAGTCTGGTTAGATAATTGATGTTTAGATGTTAGTATGATGACTATAAATTATGTTGTTTCGCAGCAACACACCAGGCTCTTCAGAGAACGCAATTTTAATTAACTTCCAATACAGAATAAAGTCCAAATTCCACAGACGATTCAAAAATCCAACAGAGTATATAATTCAAATCTCTTCCTAGACCTGTGCCTTCATATCAGCGTGACAAGACTGAACTCCCAGATTATATATTCATAAGATGTCCTCGTCTTTTACAGCCACTAAGGGGCGCGCGCACCCGCAGTGTTACTGGGAATATGATGCGCCGCCGGGCACCCGCGATTGCCCAGTAACTGATCAGGGAATGGAGCTTTGTACATAGGGACACAGATCGGTCACCTCCCCCAGTCAGTCCCCCTCCACACACAGTAAAAATCACTCCCAGGTTACACATTTAAACCCTTTCTCGCCCCCTAGAGTTAACCCCTTCACTACCAGTCACATTTATACAGTAACAGTGCATATTTATAGCACTGTTCGCTGTATAAATGTGAATCGTCCCAAAAATGTGTCAAAAGTGTCCGAAGCGTCTGCCATAATGCCGCAGTCCCAATAAAAATCGCAGATTACTAGTAAAAAAATTAAAATAAAAAATAATTCATAATTATGTCCCCTATTTTTTAGGCGTTTTGCGCAAACCAGTCACTATACGCTTATTGCAATTTTTTTTAACACAAATAGGTAGAAGAATACGTATTGGTCTAAACTGAGAAAAAAATATATATTTTTTTTAAATGGGGATATTTATTATAGCAAAAGTAAAAAATATTGTGTTTTTTTTATTCAAAATTGTCACTCTTTTTTTGTTTATAGTACAAAAAATAAAAACCGCAGAGGTGATAAAATACCACCAAAAGAAAGCTCTATTTGTGGGAAAAAAAGGACGCCAATTTTGTTTGGGAGCCACGTCGCACAACCGCGCAATTGTCAGTTAAAGCGACGCAGTGCTGGAAGCTGAAATTTTGCCTGGGCAGGAAGGTGGTATATGTGCCCAGTAAGCAAGTGGTTTAAAAGAAAAAAAAATTCCAGCGATGTAAATCCATTCTCGAGCGGAGGATACTGAAAACATGCCGCCACGATCCTGCCTCCGTGGGAGGCACCCACCGTATGATGCTCTCCTGCTGTGACAGCTCCTATATAGCT
Organism: Rana kukunoris; assembly: GCA_029574335.1. Classification (NCBI taxonomy): domain Eukaryota; kingdom Metazoa; phylum Chordata; class Amphibia; order Anura; family Ranidae; genus Rana; species Rana kukunoris. Next base: position 143,246,806 of record CM056052.1, read on the forward strand.
GAAGGCAGGGCCACCTGTCACGTACATGCCCCCCTCTGATACAATGGTAAAAAACTTTGGGATTACCAAGTGACATGTATGACCCCGTCTCCATCTGACGCAATGGGAACCCACATTGCTTTGGGGGTCAAAGGGCCTGGTAATGGACTGGGGGGAACCCATGCCATTTTTTCAATGACTTTTATCTGTATTGCTTTGTATTGTTGTTTTAAATGACTTTTTTCCCTTTAGAAATGTCATTTTGTGTAGGGACTGTTCTAAACATGGGAAAAATGAACTACTTTACAGGCATGCTGTAGACACCCCCCAGGTACAAAATTTAAAGGAATATTTAACTTTTATTGTTTTACTTTAAGTATTATTAAAATCACTGCTCCGGAAAAAAAATCTGTTTTTAAAACTTTTTTTGCATTGATACATGTCCCCTGGGGCAGGACCCAGGTCCCCAAACACTTTTTATGGCAATAACATACATATTAACATTTAAAATTAGCACTTTGATTTCTCCCATAGACTTTGAAAGGGTGTTCCGTGGCTTTTGAATTTGCCACGAACACCCCAAATTGTTTGCTATTCGGTGAACAGGCGAACACCCGATTTTCGAGTCAAACTTGTGTTCGACTCGAACATCGGGCTCATACTTACTGTGACAATCATAGGCAGCACCTGTATCTTTTGATTGCTAGCTACAGTATATTGGTTAAAGGAAATTCTCTTTTAAAATACTGTTATCCAGGCAAATATTAAATACTGTGGGCCAGATTCAGGTACATCTGCGCATTATTGGACCGGCGTAGCACACCGCCTTTACTTTAGACTTGCGCAATGTAGCCGCGCAATCACCCTATTCTCGTCGCTTTTACGCAGAAATTTGCGCATGCGTAATGTTATTTCAGAGGCGTAAGGCGGAGTAATACAAATTGGGAAGGACGTGGGCGTGTTACATTGAAATGAGCCATGACCCCATGCAAATGAAGGGCCGGCCGGCTCGCGCATGCGCGCTTGAAGGAGACCATGGTCAGCACCTCTGTGCGCATGCTCACAACTACGCAGACAGCATAAATAGACAGACACAAACGCACTTCCTTTGCAAAAGTACATCCCTTTGTATCCCTCCCTATACAGCAAGGTGCTTTTGTTCTGTTGTTTGTTAGCGTTTATTTGTTTGTTTGTGACGTGTTTTTGAGATATTTGGGGACTGTTTTGCAGAGTGATCTTTGTCTTTTATGTGTTTTCTTTGTTGTTTTTTTTGGAAAATTATATTTTTGCTGGGCTTATTTTTTTTTTTTGCTGGTCATTTTTTTTTTTTGGTTCTGTTTGTGTATGATTTGGGAATGTGGAGGTGACGTTCCTGCCGGAAAAGGGGTGTCACCCTCATTTGTGGTGGCTTGTGCCAATCCAATGTGATGAGGATGTGGGGTGTGTGTGCTAGGGACCACAGTGGTGTGCATGCATGCATTCTCATTGTGCCATGATTAATGTGTGTGTTTAACGTGCAAAGATGCATAATGTGAGCTGGCATGAGATGGGGTCATGAGATGGGGTCCCAGTGCATATGCAGAGTCACCTTGAAGGGAAAAGACAGGAGGATGTTAGTAGTGCATGTGTCCCTTGTGATGTGTGCATCATGGGGGGGGCAGTCATGCCTGCCACCCATGTTACTCACCAACCAGCCAGCTGTCCCCATACATGTTCTGTTCGAAATCTGGGATGGGGCTCTGATTGTATATGTAGCTGTCATGAGTGTCATGGGTAGTGTCATGTGTTGGGCTGGTGATGTCCTCCTGCAAGCTTGTGGTTAATTCCATGATGGCATGAGGGGTGAATCTGAAGATGCGAGACACCTCAGAATTACTCATGCCATAGATGTCTATGTGTGTGCAGTATATCCTCTCCCGTGAAGAGTGAAGATTGAGGGGCTTGTATCAGATAATAATATTGTATTAGATTAGATTAAATTGTAAAGTTTATATAAGCAAATAAAAAGTAAAAAAAAAAAACAAAAAAAAAATCCTGTGCCCTCCTCAGTGCCCTCCTCCTTCTTTGCTCATCTAAAGTCAGTAGTATAGCTATGAGCATGGATGCCACTGGCATGTTGGCATACAGATTGTTGTGCAACACGTGTGACTGCTCAGCTCCTCACTAACAGTGTTGCTTTCTCTGACATGTAGACGATTTTTCTAATTTTAGAGCAGCTTTTATATGGTCTAATTTTAGACAGGACATTTTTCTGTTGCACACACTGCGTAGCCTGCGCTGCCCCAACGTTCTTTTGTGGATCCCCGTAAGTCCCTCATTAGCATATTTGACTAGCAAATCAATGGTCTGTCTAGCGCAGACGGATGCGCCTGTCTAACGAAATTACGCTGGACAAAAAAAAGTAGATTTCTTGGGTATCTCGTTCTGGGGATGCCGTGCATCGAAACGCACGCGCACATTTAGACTTACGCGGCGCATCTCCTGTTACGCAGGCGTAATCGCTCTGTGAATCTGGCCCTGTGTGTATATATATATATATATACATATATAGACTGTATTTTCAAAATACAGTCGTAACATTACATAAGTGAAATATGAATGTATAAATGAAACACAACGAGTATTGCATAGCATAAAACTGGGGCGCAAAGATGTGCAACAAGCATGTGTAGATTTTTGACAGAATGGAGTTGACCATACAGACTAACGGATTTTTCTATCGTTTGTTTTATCCATAGGAAAAATTTAAAACATGTTCTATTTTTTTTCAACATCGGTCTGTTTTCATCGGACAAACCGATTGTGTGTACAGGGCTTTCGGCTTTTGATTTTCTCCAAATTCCCTGATCTACATACTTACTTACATACTTGTGTGGGAATTCCAGCTTGGGTTTTTGAGCTCTGTAAATAATAGACTTTGTGTATGTGTGTGTGTGTGTTATAGTGCAGACAGATGCCTCAAGTGAAGGGCTAGGAGCAGTTCTGTCTCAAGAAATCAACGGAGAGGAGCACCCAATAGTTTTTCTTAGCAGGAAACTGACGCCCGCTGAGAGAAACTATGCGGTGGTGGAACGTGAATGTCTTGCCACCAAGTGGGCCTTGGACTCCCTACGGTATTTTCTCCTAAGTAGGAGGTTTCGCCTTGTATCAGACCATGCTCCTCTTACGTGGATGAGACAGAACAAACACACCAATGCCAGGGTAACAAGGTGGTTTCTGTCTTTGCAGGAGTTCAACTTTATGGTAGAGCACAGACCCGGGAGACAGCATCAGAATGCTGATGCCCTCTCCCGATTCCACTGTATGATGGCGAGTGGTGGCTCCAACACCTCCGCGTTGAGGCAGAGGGGGGATATGTACAGGACGCCAGGGTTGGGTCCTGGATGGACGCTACATAGCGCCGATTTTTGGAGTTTGGGCCATTTGAAACACAGGTTCAGGAGGTCACCCTGAAGGGGGTGAGAATTTCCGGATAGATAAATGGATCCAGAGAGGACGGGCTTAAAGTCCTCTCTGTCTTCTTTTAATGATATTTGGGGGTCCGGGATTTCGGAGGCTCTGAAGCGACAATTGGGAGGGAAGAGAGCCTCCCCTTCTGACCCCTGGCTTCAGGCACACAGGGGGTTAACCACTTCCAGGAAGTGAGTTAAAAAGAAAGGAAGTACTGACAGAGGGTGGAGTAGTATGGAAGTGAAGCTGTGTCTGCAGGGAAGGACTGGAGGACTTCTTACTAAAACGTATGTGCCTTTCTTTTGTTTGGTTTGCTGTGCTGAAGAGAGACTTTTTCTAATTTATGCTGGAAACAAGCAGGACTTTTGTTGTGGCGCTTTTTCTAGGTGCTGAAGAAAGCATTATTTTGTTTTGTTTTGATCGCAAATAAAAACCCTTTGCTTTACTATTACGGTTTACACACTTGTCTCGTGAAACTAAAGAACCCCCAAAGTTCACAATATATACACACACACACACACACACACACATACACAAAGTCTATTATTTACAGAGCTCAATAACTCAAGCTGGAATTCCCACACAAGTATGTAAGTAAGTATGTAGATCAGGGAATTTGGAGAAAATCAAAAGCCGAAAGCCCTGTACACACAATCGGTTTGTCCGATGAAAACAGACCGATGGACTGTTTTCATCGGACAAACCGATCGTGTGTGGGCCCCAACGGTTTGATTTCCATCGGTGAAAAAAAAATAGAACATGTTTTAAATTTTTCCTATGGATAAAAAAACGATAGAAAAATCCGTTAGTCTGTATGGAACTCCATCGGTCAAAAATCTACACATGCTTGTTGCACATCTTTGCGGCCCAGTTTTATGCTATGCAATACTCGTTGTGTTTCATTTATACATTCATATTTCACTTATGTAATGTTACAACTGTATTTTTAAAATCCTTCAATAAAAATATTTTGAAAAAATAAATAAAAAATCTACGCATGCTCAGAATAAAGTCGACGCATGTTTGGAAGCATTAAACTTCATTTTTTTTTCGGCTCGTCATAGTGTTGTATGTCACCGCATTGGACACAATCAGATTTTTGACTGATGGTGTGTAGGCAAGACTGATGAAAGTCAGCTTCATCGGATATCCGACGAAAAAATCCATCGGATTAGATTCCATCAGATATCCAATTGTGTGTACGAGGCTGTTCTTGGTCACTGATTCAAAGTATTGAAGATAGTGGGCTTGCATGACAGCTAGGCAACTAGCATTTTTAGAAGAGGCAAAGAATAGCTACACTTCCGCAACAGATTCCTGTTAACTCATGGGTGGTACTCTGAACCAGCCCAGTTTGTAATCCAGATGCTGTCTCTTGCTTACACTGCAGCATATTTTCCAAAGGAGTATAAAGCACAACACATTGTATTGCTATGTCCAAACACACAAATGTCTGCACACATCAGACTGACTTTCCTCAAAATATTTCAGACACTAAGAAGCAAACCCTTTTAGGCATTCTTTGTTAATACCGACTGGATCCACAACTATACCAGTAACCCAATGCCATCTTGCTATACCTCACAACAGAAGTATGATTATGTGTATAATGTTTGCATATCCCAATCATTCCATTATCTGTGATCATTATCTTCTACAGCTGCTCACACCAAATATGCAATAAAAAAATAAAAAAATCTTTGTCATATGTAAGTCTACTCCTTTAGCAACCCCACAATTCCTGCTTCAGCAAACCCCAAAAAATGTGCACTTCCATGTATTTTTCCTTGTTCCTAATACCATATATCTATATAAAAGCCTGAAAAAAAATTGTCATGACTATGGGTACAAATATATTGCATAGTCAAATTTGGTAAATGGAAGGTGCAGCAAATTATATTAAGTTTAATCATTTCTCTTGGTTTCATTTTTTTCTTTTTCACTAGTGTACATTCATTTGAAAATGAAGCTGAAGCAAAATGAACAATAAATGTATAGGAAAAGTAAATGAACAGAAAGCAGAGAGAAGTCCTGCTCACCCCAGGTGGTCTAAAATTGCCAACAGATGACTACTCTAGCTGGAAATGAACTTTTGATTTTCTACTAGAACACAATTTCCTTTTTGGTTCTGATAGACTACCACTTTTGTCACTCTTTTTACAGCAGTTTAACTCTAGCAAAAGCATGTTAGAATATATTTTGTTCACTAACCATCTGTTTACATGAGTGTTTTTGTTATATTTAGTTTAGTTGAAGGCTTTTGCTATTCATATTTCACCAGTTTGAATTTAGACTATAAAATAAAACAAATCATCCTTCTCAATAAAATAATACATTTAAAATTATATTTTAAGAAATATTCAAAAGTTCCAAAATCCAACCTTAAAGAGCTTGTTAGCCCAGAAAATAATACAACAAGTTAGATTTCAGAACAAGTGAAAAGTTTACATTGAGTGGTTTTCTTCAAGTTTCTAAAGCCATAACTTTTTAACAACTTCCTGGTCTATTGTAAGCCTCAAGTCTAGCACCAAAAAAGGGAAGCTCAGTTTACACCCTGAGTGCTCCCCCATGCCCAGTGTATGAAAAATGTATTGTCCCTTAAAAAAAAGTATTAACCCTGTAATGACCTGGAGTATGTTGTGCTTTCCTCACTAAAATAAATCTGGTCAGAAGGGCATTGAATCCAACCTTTATAGTACTTTACCCATACTAGGTGAAGTAACAGTTTTGCTGTTTAGTACATCATAGGTAGTCTGTACTCTATAATCTTTCCATCATCAGAGGTCCATATTTCCAGGAATGAGAGGAAGCATGACACTCCCCAGAATCATCAGTTCCAGGTACTGTCCATGTAGATAGTCCTGTAAGACAGTACGTTGAACCTTGCATATTAGTCTTGTAGAAGACTGTGGTATGCAGCAAAGGTAATTACATGTCTGCCTATGGTGCCTACTATGCAGGAAAACTATTATTAGTATTGAATAACGACAACAGAGTTGTATTTTGTTCTTTCATGTATATATAAGGCAATCAAGTATTATTAGCTCAGGGTTAAGCATGTGCTGTGAATCTGGGTCAGGGTTCAATGACTCCTGGGCTAGATGACTCATCTGACAGCTCTCTTCGACACTTCCCCTTGGTCTGGAAGTTTGTAGAAACTTCGAGAGCTGGAGGATGGGAGTAATGAGGAGCTGCCATGCATATTTATGAGGCCTCAGCCAATCTCCAGTTTTGGGTCAGCAGGGGCAGAGATTACCTCATAAGATTCCCCCTATAACACACAAATAAAACCCTTCCTGGAGACATGGGAGCAAGGAGAGAGGACAGCGGGAGAAGGTCAGCGCATCTGGAAGATCTCCAGAGAGTCAGCCAAGTAGGCAAGTGACTATCAGTCTGGAGGACTGTGTGGAGAAGTTAGCCCAGAGGGCTAGTAAAGGGGCAGCTGCAGCCAGGTGGGTTGGCAGTGTCTAAAGAGGTTCTGCTTGAATGAGTAGTGTTGCCATATGGTTTTGAGAGATACAAGCTAGACACTGAACTTTTGCTACACAACCAAGGGGCCTTGGGTTCCTGCCTGTAATGGGCTATTGTTTTATCTAACTGAGTGACTTTTGGATAATTCACAATGTTTCAGATGGATTCTGTAAGCAAGTGAGTGCTGCAGGAAGAAGAGGAGCTGTATATATAGAGACTGTATGAAACAACAGTGCTAAATCCGCCCTACTTACACAACACCACCCAGCGCTCAGGAGTTTTAGGGTTTTAGATGACAATGATAATAAAAAATAATAAAAAATATATAAAATATATTAGACAGTTGATACAATATATATAATGTAATAGTGGGGATGATCCCAAAATCACAATACTGAAATTAGCAGCCGCTTAAATTGAAAATTAAGAATGATAAACACAAAAAAATATATACGAACAAGATAGTCCAAATATAAATTGTAGCAGCGCTTTTCGTTCTCACTGAAGAGAGCAAACTTCTTTAAGAAATGGAGTCATAAAGGAAAAGTCATGCCAATCTAATGAAACAGAATATTCAAAAAAAGGAGGGAGGTTGTACCCTATAGATGACAAAGGTGAAATGGATCCTCTCAGCAGTCCACCAACGTGACACCCAGTGACAACAGAAGACTAGGGATGAGCTTCGAGTTCGAGTAGAACTCATGTTCGACTCGAACATTGCCTGTTCGCCGAACAGCGAACTATTTGGGGTGTTCGCGGCAAGTTCGTGTGAACTTGAGAACTCTGTTAAAGTCTATGGGACTCGAACGTTTGAAATCTAAAGTGCTAATTTTAAAGGCTAATATGCAAGTTATTGTAATAAAAAGTGTTTGGGGACATGGATCCTGCCCCAGGGGACATGTATCAATGCAAAAAAAGTTTTAAAAACTGCAGTTTTTTTGGCAGCAGCGATTTTAATAATTCCTTAAAGTGAAACAATAAAAGTGAAATATTCCTATGAATTTCATACCGGGGGGGGGGGGGGTGTATAGTATGCCTGAAAAGTTTCGCTTGTTTCCCATGCTTAAAACTGTCCCTGCACAAAGTGTAATTTCTGAAGGAAAAAAGTTATTTTAAAATCACTCGCAGCTATAAAGAATTGTTGGCTCCCGGCAATACAGAGAAAAGTCATTCCTAAAAAAAAAATGTGTGGGGGTCCGCAGCATTTTTTTTTTTAAATTTGGGGTGGAGTTCCCCTTAAAATCCATACCAGACCTGAAGGGTCTGGAATGAATATTTGGGGGGAACCCCACATCAATTTTTTTTAATTTGACGCAGGGTTCCCCTTAATATCCATACCAGACCCAAAAGGCCTGGTAATTGAATTTGGAGGGACCCCCACGCATTCTTTTTTTATGAATGACTTTTCTCTGTATTGCTGGTATCTGACAATTCATTATAGCCACGAGTGATTTTAAATGACTTTTTTCCTTCAGAAATTACATTTTGTGCAGGGACAGTTCTAAGCACAGAAAACAAGTGCTACTTTACAGGCATACTATACACCCCCCTAGGTACGAAATTTAAAGGAATATTTCAATGTTATTGTTTCACTTTAAGCATGATTAAAATCACTGCTCCTGAAAAAACTGACGTTTTTTAAAACTTTTTTTCCATTGATACATGTCCCCTGGGGCAGGACCCAGGTCCCCAAACACTCCCCTGGGGCAGGACCCGGGTCCCCAAACACTTTTTAGGACAATAACTTGCATTATAGCCTTTAAAATTAGTACTTTAGATTTTAAATGTTCGAGTCCCATAGACTTTAACAGAGTTCTAAAGTTCACACAAACTTTTGGTCTGTTCGCAGATTCTGGTGCGAACCGAACCCAGGGGTGTTCGGCTCATCCCTACAGAAGACCCCTTTTGGGGATGCGCTTACCAAAATGATAAAAACAAATATCCTTCAACATCAGCAGATCCCTTCCATCTTCTCAGAATCTCCTTAGAGAGCATATAGACATGGGATCCACTCGTGTTCATAAAAGCAATAACCACTGATCCATGTATGGTTAAAGCTGTCCTGCCACTGATCAATTCCTATGAAGTTCTCATTAAGAATAAGGAAACTCAGGCGCATGCGCGGACAGCTCCGGGATGGCAGCTTAGCCTTGGAGCTCCGCATCGTTCTGGCCGATCGACGGATCTAGCAGGCGGATCGGGTCCCGCCCGGTCACCACGCCAACGCTGACCGGTGGGGGAAAAGCAGGAGTACCCGTACATGTCGGTGGGACCGACGAGACGCAGCCTGGGACCGCAGCTGGAGGCGGTAAGTGGGACACGCGATCACAAGATGGCGGGCGGCACTCAGCCCTTCCTCACTGACACGGAGGAGCCCTTTGATGCCAGACCCTCGTATGCCTCTGTAGCCCGCCCGGTAACACCAGGGACCCCGGCTGGCCCCCTCCCCACCATGGCTCACTCCCCAGCCTCAACAGAGTCACTGCTGGAGCAAACCATGGCAGACATCATGAGCTCTCCCTTGCGGCCTACTTCCCCTCAGGCATCTGAAAGGCCTGTCATGGCGGACGTCACTGCACACTCCCTGTCACATACGACTGACCTATTTACACAACTGTCGCTTCTGCTGGACAGGGGTCTCGCAAAAACAGCAGCAAAGATAACAGGAGAACTTAGAGGGGACTTTCAGATGATAGGATCCAGGATGGAATCCATAGAAAACAAGCTCGATCAGACAATTGCCACAACTCGGCAGAACTCTGACCATATTCAAATCCTCCAGGACCAATTGGACATAGCTATGTCGCAGATCGATGACTTGGAGAACAGGTCCAGGAGAGAGAACTTTAGGATCAGGGGGCTCCCTGAATCATTCAAAGACATTTTCTCTGTGGTCCAGGACTTTGTCAAACAACTTCTCCCTAATATTCCCCAGCATAAATTGGAGATTGACCGTGCCCACAGAACCTTGGGGCCACTGAGGAAGGATGGCCCCCCCAGGGACATTGTGGTTAAGCTACACTTTTTTTCGGTGAAGGAGGAGGTGATGAAGACCTGCAGACGCCAAAACCCACTTACTTTCCAGGGTCACACCGTTCAAGTATTTGCTGACCTTTCACCCAGAACCATTCAGAAACGGAGGACCCTAAAGCCTCTCTTATCGGTCCTGTCACAATGTGACATCAAATACAAGTGGGCCTTTCCATTTGCCGTTAAGTTTGAATATAAGGGCAAGGCACATGCATTCCACAACTTCCATGATGGGGAACGCCTGCTCCTGAACCTTCGCCTCATCTCACACGAAGCAGCCATGGACCTCTCCAGCTCCAATCCCGGATCCACCAAATGCCCCTCTCCTGCGAGCCCCCTAATAAACACCTGGGACAAGCCTAAATTCAAGAAGACCAAGGATACCAGACCACCGTGACACCGCCGCAAGGACTCTCTGGGAATAGTCCGTGAGGACTGTCATTTCCCCTCTGTGGACTTCTCCCTTATCCTAGGGAGAACTGCCTTTTTCTGATTTTTTCCCCGGTTGCGTCCCTTGGGAACCGTTAAGATATTAGTATTAGCCTCAGACTGGTCCACCTGTTTGTCTCGGTACAAACTCATGGTTTGAGTGCTTCCACTCATGTTCACTTGATCATTCCCATTGCCTAATGTTTAAGATGTTTTTGCCTGTTTTTTCTTTATTATTTTTCTGCATTTTTATATACTTAAGTAATTTGTTGAAGCGCACGGCGTGCCCTCGGGGCCTGTGGCCTTCTCCTCATGCTTGGCATGTGGGAGGGGGGGTGGGCCTTCGGGGGGCAGGTCGGCGGGGCATCCTTACTGCCCGCTTAAAATTTTCTTTTTGTTGGAGCACTCGGCTTCTGTTGACAGTTTTGTCCACGTCGCGGCTGGAGCAGTGTTGCTGCGCCTCCTCCTATCCCACGGATCAGGCTATGCCCTCTCCTTGGGTTAGGCGCCCACCCTGCCTGCAGGGTGCGGTAAACGAGAATAGGGTTTTAGGTGCTGGACATGGCTGTGCCCAGCACCAACCCGAGCCCCCAGTGGGCTCATGTCTTCCCCCCCCTCCCCCTTCCTTCTTTTTCCACTGTCTTATTCTTTCCTAACTTCTCTTCCTCTTTCAGGCGGTGATAAGCTTGCTGATGGCTCTCTACTCCCAGGAGGTCGACAGCTCCCCAGATGGTCGGATTCCTACACCCACTGTGAGGCCTCTATCAAGGTAGGTGACGGGGTGTTGGTGATCTCCCCCACCCCTTTGCTCCATGGCTAGTGATGCTCCTAGGGCACCCTCTTTGAAGGTGGCCACTCACAACACACAGGGCCTCAACTCTCCTTCCAAACGGCGGAAGGTTCTAGACTTCATGAGGTCACGCCACATTGATGTCCTTTTCCTGCAGGAGACGCACTTCCCGATCCGATACAAACCCAATTTCATACATGCCCAATTCCCACAATTTTTCCTGGCTAACGCGGAAGATAAGTCCAAGGGGGTAGCGATTCTCATATCTAAACACTGTAGGTTTACGTTACAATCAGAATACAGGGATCCGGGAGGGAGGTATGTCCTGGCCAAGGGCACTATTGACGGCCATCTGTACTCCCTGGTCTCCTACTACGCCCCCAATGTAGGCCAATTGAACTTCTTCACTGATTTATTTAAAATATTGGACCCTCTTCTGGAGGGCATGGTGATCTTAGGCGGAGACTCAAACGTCGCCTTTGATCAAGGCATTGATAAGTCCAAACCACCTGCGGCACAAAATGTGCGTCCCACCAGACTTAGCTCAAAAATTGCCAAATTAGTATATCAATGGGGTCTCACGGACATTTGGAGGGAGATGAATCCTACCCAAAAAGACTACACACACTTCTCCCACGCACATCAAACCTACGCCAGAATAGATCATCTCTTAATCTCCAACGCTCTGATCCCCTCAGTCAATAGATCTCAGATCACAGACACAGTCTGGTCTGACCATTCTCTAGTAAGCATGTCCTTGACTAACCACCCCTCAGTACCTAACTCCCGCCACTGGCGTCTTAACGAAACAATACTTTCGGACCCCGCCCACAAAACAGAGATAGAACAAGCTATCTCTGAATACTTCTCACTGAACAGCTCCCCTGACATCTCTGCAGAGACTCTCTGGTCTGCCCACAAGGCAACCATCAGAGGCAAGCTAATTCAAATCAAGGCAAGACTTAACAGGGCTCGCAGAGCGGACATACAGAATCTGGAAAATAAATTCCAGGCGCTCCGTGCGGACCATAAAAGGGACCCGGGTCGATGCCCTATATCTCACCTTGACTCGGCCCGCCTGGAACTGAACCTCGCTCTGACTGCCAGGGCTGCGACCAGTTTGCGATGACAGGGGGCGAGATTCTACCATACGAAAGATAAACCGGGACACCTCTTGGCTTCTAAACTCACCCCGCGGCCACGTACGTTCGCTTTTCCTAAAATCAACATAGCGGGCCAACCCCCCACGGCGAACCCCCTTAAAATACTGCGGGAGTTCCACTCTTTTTACACAAATCTGTATAGAGGACAACAGACTAAGGCAACACCTACCAGGACTAGGTTCCTGGATGAACTGCCTATACCCACCTTAAAAAAGGACCACAGGGACCGACTTGAGGCCCCGATTTCCACTGCAGAAGTTTTGGAAGTAATCAAGGGCTTGAGGACAGGATCTGCCCCAGGCCCAGACGGGTTTTCAGTCCCTTACTATAAGGCCTTTGCACAAATTTTAGCCCCACACCTATCGAATTTCTTTAACTCCAAGACCAAGGGAGACCCTCTAGACGCGCAGCTTAATACAGCCTTTATCTCCGTCATCCCTAAGCCTGACAAGGACCCGGGTGACGTTAGTAATTATAGGCCAATATCCCTGATCAACAACGATCTCAAAATCCTGACTAAAATTATGGCCGACAGATTAGCATCCTTCATTGGCGTATTCATACACAAAGATCAGGTCGGATTCATCCCTGGGCGTCAGGGCCCAGATCAAGTCAGAAGGGTAATAGACGTAATGTCTCTACTGCAATCGGGATGGGATGGCGGAGGTGCTCAGGCAGGGATGTTGTTGTCGTTGGACCTTCATAAGGCCTTCGACTCGTTCTCTTGGCCCTACATATTCCAAATTCTGGAAAGATGGGGTTTCGGCCCTAACTTTTCTGGACTAATTAGATCTCTATACTCCAACCCTGAAGCCAGGATTAAATTGCAGGGCTTATACTCCGATCCCATTAAAATACCTAACGGGACCCGCCAAGGATGCCCCCTGTCACCATTAATCTTCGCCATCGCAATTGAGTCCTTGGCCATCGCCATCAGGTCCAACCCCGACATTGCTGGAGTGCGCTGCGGCTCCACTGTTCACAAATGCGGTCTGTTTGCAGACGATTTGATTCTCTTTGTCACCTCGCCCTCCACATCCCTTCCAGTGATATGTAAAACACTTGAGAACTTCGCGACCATATCAGGTTTAAGGGTCAACTACACCAAGTCTATGGCCCTCAACATCTCCCTCCCAGGGCCCCTGGCGGCTCGGTTTCAGGACTCCTTTCGCTTTAAATGGAGCGACACCTCCATTCGCTACCTGGGAATCAACTTGACCCCCAAATTTGAACAATTATACCTGGCCAACTACCCCCCCATTTACAAAAAAATGGGACTTGATCTTAAACAATGGCACCCACACCGACTCTCTTGGCTAGGGAGGATAAACTCTGTGAAAATGACCCTGCTCCCGCGGCTCCTTTACCTCTTTCGCGCGCTCCCGATCTCAATCAGGAAGGACCATTTAGACTCGTTCCAAAGCAAGGTTATCAAATTTATATGGGGACAGTCGGGCCACCGCCTAGCTAAGCACACTCTTTTCAGACTCAGACACAGGGGGGGACTGGGACTACCCAACTTACTCTGGTACTATCAAGCGGCTAGACTTGCCCAGATCTCCACGGTCTATAGCAAATCCGCCAAACCTGATTGGGTGGACATGGAGAGGCAAGCGGTGCCTACCTTCACCCTTGACTTTCTCCTATGGTGCCCTCCTAGGGCTGGACCCCCCATTCTTTGTCCATCTTTATCTCACACATTTGCGATCTGGGACAAGCTTAAACATGACCCTTCCTTGGTCTCCCCCTGTAAACCCCTGAGTCACATCTTTCATAACCCCGACTTCCCTCCTGGAATGGACATCAGGGCATTTGCATGGTGGCTGGACAAGGGGATGTATCGGATTGGGCACTTCCTATCTCCTGCAGGACCTCTCTCCCTTTCCCACTGTATTAAGACTCTGAAACTACCCCCAGCGGAGGGTATCAGGTTCCATCAAATATCCCACTTCCTTCATTCCATCTGGGCCACGAAACCTGCCCCTCCCCAACTCACACCGTATGAACAATGGTGTGGAGACCTTTTGGAGCAAAGGGGGGGGGATCTCCATAATCTACTCTTCACTGGCCAGGGATACGCAGAAAGCGCCCTACATGTTAGCCTGGGAGGAGGATTTACAGTTGAACTGGGACCTAGAAACTTGGCACAAAGCTGTGGGATCCTCGTTTAAGGGCGTCCTCAATATTTCACTTGTTGAGGCCAATCTAAAAGTCTTCACCAGGTGGTACCTCACCCCTTCCCGGCTTGCGGCCATGTACCCTTCGACTTCCCCCTTGTGTTTTAGGGGGTGCCAGTTGAGGGGCTCCATGCTGCACGTCTGGTGGGAGTGCCCTAAAATTAGAAGTTTTTGGACTAAAATTTTCCATATAGCATCCAAAATCACCGGACTTGTCATCCCCAGGTCCCCTTCGACGGCCCTTCTCAACCACCTCCCCACCAGGGCCCCAAAGTCAACTTGTAAACTTATATTCTTTATCCTCTTGGGGGCTAAACTCACCTTGGCCAGGTCATGGAAATGCCCCAAGGTCTCTATCACAGCAGCTAAAAGAAAGATTTTCTGGATTATGTCCCAAGAGAAAATGATGAGTTCTATCCTGGATACTTCCCCTCAATTTAGGGAGATATGGGAACCTTGGGCTATCTATATGGGGATTGGAAACTCCATTTACCTGTCCAGTTGACCTACCTGGGTATAAACAGTAATAGCAGACCGCCGATGCGCCTCTCTCTTCCTTTCACATCTATCTCTTTCTTTCTCTCCCTCCCACCTCCCCGGCTTCCCACCCTTACCCCCCCACGCCATGGGGGACCTACCCTTGGGCCTTGTTTTTCTTCTATGCTCCAATGACTCTTCTAAGCCCAGTCTAGGTCTCTCCCACGGTTATTGTATCTGTTTTTTTATTTTTTATTTTAGTTGGCTACATATCAGTACAGCATACTTCCCATATGGGCTGTTCCTCCATCTATACTATTCTCTTACAAGTTTTGCTTCTGGACGCGCATGTTGGGCAGGGATCCTCTCCGACGCCCTCTGCACAGTTTGATCCCAGAGGGGTGCGGAGGTGGGTTGGCAGGGGAGCCGGCCCCAAGAGGCCTCTGGGCCAGGACGTCTTGGTCACCCTAGTACGCATGCGCTCTAACCCCCTGTTTTTTTCCTTTTTTTCAAATTGTAATACAAATGTTTGTTTTGGTGATCTGTCTTTACCATGTACTGATTAGCCATGTATTCTTCTGAAAACTTCAATAAACACTTTAAATATAAAGAATAAGGAATCTCCAGATGAAAGTATTTTAACTTTGTTATACATGTATGAGAGCACAAAGGTAAACAACAATTTTACTTTAAAATTTCACCTAACACAGGGCAGAAATTTAACAACAAGAATTAATTGGCCAATAGCAGGGCAATTTTGATTTGGGATAAATAGATGAAATGCACTAGAAAATGCGAGTACAAGCAAGAGTTTTTCTACAAGAATCAAGAAATCACAGATGATACAGTAGTGTAAAAATTGGCAGCAGGAGAATTTTAATGAGCAAGGCTAGAGTCAAAGAGCACAAGCTGGGGTTTTACTACAAGAATTAAGATACTGTTGAGGATACAGCAGCATAATTTCCCAAACACAGAAACTATACCCATATGTGTGTGCATGTAAACGCAAGTAATAACATTTACAAGGGTATACCCGCGTACATTGTATTCTGTTAAAACAGTCCTATGGGCAGAATAACTCACCAGCTGGGGCTTCCGGGTGCTACAAATACAAACATATTTTTATGCTGTATTTGCGGTCTGCAATGACACCCCCATATTTCAGATTTGCTTTAAATTTTCTGAGAAACTTGAAGCAGAATGTGGAACTAATCGGAACATTACTAGTACTGTCCTAGAAATATTGGAAACATTGCAATGACACATTGTACTTTTCAATGAACGTAAGTACCCTTAAAGGCTAAGTTCACCTTTTAGGGAAACAATTGATCATGGGTTCAATGCCAGGCTCTGCAGGCTCTTAGTAGAGCAGTCTGCCCATAAAGGAAGACAGTAACTGGAGAGCAGAAAGATCTATGAACTGCAAAAGTGCTCATAAGTGCTCTCACAATTTATTGAGAACTACAAGCCATCTGCTACAATGGAAGATGGTAGTTGTAGTTCATTTATTTACAGAACGCTGCAAATGAATGATGCTGCTGTGTGGGTGGAGACTCAGTGTGTTCCATTGTTCTCTGCTAATGTTCTACTATATCGTGTGAGTAAGGCTAGAGTGAGCTCAGACAAAGGGTACTGTATGAACCAGAAAACACTTTTACAAAATCAGATTCAGCCCTGGTTCACACTGGGCTGCGGGAGTGAAATCGCGCGATTTCACTCCCTCTGGAAGTCCAGATTTCGGCGCAATTTAGGAGACATCTGTGCAGGTGTCTGCACAGATGTCAATGTAAATCGCGTCCTGAAATCGCAAAAAGAAGTACAGGAACTACTTTTTGAAATCGGTGCAGCGCCGCAGATGCGGCGTCGCACCGATTAGGACGGTGTCATTGCCGGCAATTGCCGCCGATTTGAGAAATCAAACTAAATCGTACCCAGTGTGAACCTGTGCTCAGGGCCATTGGATGATTGAAAACGCCGGCTATAAGAATTTATGTAACTAGAGAAAAATAAGGCAACATTTTGGTATATATTAACACTAATTATCAGTTAAAACGATTACTGTCATAAGAATCTTTTTGTTGTGAGAATTTAAATTCAACTTAAAGCCACTGGCCATGTTTTTTTAACCCTTTATAACCCCATAACTAATCTTCCAAAAATTGTTTTTCTATACAACCAAAACCTGCTCTAGGCAGAGACTGGCTGTGGGTGTCAGGTTTAGCAGCAGCTGGGCAGTCAGGAAAGTAGTCCTATTATCAGTCATGGTCACATAGAGCCTGTGATTGGTTGTTTAGGCAAAGCCAAGTCCTTCAGCTGAACCAAGCCTGGAGTAGGTGTTAGATTCGTATAATACTAGTTAGTTACTACTAACCAGTAACTACTGGTAACTATTGGTAAAGGCTGCCATGACCTGGCTGAATTTAAATTCAACTTAAAGCCACTGGTCATGTTTTTTTTTTAAACCCTTTATAATCCCACAACTAAGGCCTTGTACACACGAGGTAATATATCCGATGAGAGCGGTCCGACGGACCGTTCCCATCGGATCTGTCCGCCGGATTGCTTTGATCCGATGGCTGTACACACCATCGGATCAAATTCCCAGCGCGGTGATGCGTTTACGCCGCCACGTCACTGCCACGTGATCGCCACGTCACCGCACCAGGAAGTAAACACTTCCGCACGCATGCGTCGGATCCATTCACAGGATACGACGCATGTGCGGGCAGATATGTCCGCTGGTTTGCCATACTAACCAGTGGACATATCTGACGGGCAGCTATCCGGCGGAAAAATTCCAAAGCATGCTTTGAAATTTTTCCGCCGGAGGAATCCGGCCAAAACGGTCCGTTTGCCCCTACACACGAGCGGATTTTTCGGCTGAAATGGTCCGTCGGACCATGTTCAGCGGAAATATTCCCTCGTGTGTACAAGGCCTAATCTTCCAAAAATGTTTTTTCTATACAACCAACACTAGGTAGAGACTGACTTTGGGTGTCAGGTCTAGCAGCACCTGGGTAGTCAGGCAAGTAGTCCTATCATCAGCCAAATTCATGATCACATACTGTAGAGCCTTTTGCTGCGTACACACAAGCATTTTTCATGACGTGAAAAATTCTATTTTTTAAAATGTTCATTAAAATCGTTTGTGTGTGGGCTCCAGAGAATTTTTCTCGACGTGAAAAATGGGCATTAAAAATTTAGAACATGCTCTAAATTTTCATGTCGTGTGTAGGCTTTAATGACATGAAAAAAAGGCGCATGCTCAGAAGCAAGTTATGAGACGGGAGCACTCGTTCTGATAAAACTAGCATTTGTAATGGAGATAGCACATTCGTCACGATGTAACAGACTGAAAAGCATGAAGACTGAAAAGCGTGAATCGTTTCTCACCAAACTTTTACTAACACAAAATCAGCAAAAGCAGTCCAAAGGGTGGCGCCATTTGAATGGATCTTCCCCTTTATAGTGCCGTTGTACGTCACCACGCTTTGCTCGAGCATTTTTTTTTTTTTTTTTCGATCGTGTGAATGCAAGGCAGGCTTGACAAGAATCATTTTGAAAAAAAAAAAAACATAGTTTTTTCTAGGACATTAAAAATGGTCGTGTGTACTTTTGATTGGTTGTTTAGGCAAAGCCAACTTCTTCAGCTGAACCAAGCCTGGAGTGGGTGTTAGATTAGTATAATACTGGTTAGTTACTACTAACCAGTAACTACTACTGGTAAAGGCTGCCATGACCTGGCTGACCTGACCTGGGGATACATGTCTACTAGCATTAGCAAGCAATACAAAAATAAACCTTTTATTGTCTTAATTTCAGTAAATTTCAACCTGATTGGTTGCTATGGATTACTGCAATTCACTCACCTTAATTTGTCCTACTGTTGAGTCTATTCTTTGAAAATGCTTTAACATTATTGATACTTATAAAAGGGAAGCTGTGTGTATATTTTATCATGAGAGAGTTAGTGAAGTTAGATTTAAATTGTATAAAAGACCTTCCCCCTTCTATGCTGTAGACCAGCTTTCCACTATTAAATAAATAGATCTTGAATATTACAAATATATTTAGAAGCTTATCCTTATAACAAAAACCTTCCAATACCTTAATTAATGTTACTACCCTTCTCTAAATGCTTTCCAACTCTGCTACGTCTTTTACGTGAACTCGTGCCCAAAACTGTAACAGATACTCATGGCTAGGTCTTAGAGAGGATTTACAAACAGGCAAAAATTATACATTCCTCCAGTGAATTTTTATGCCTACACATAAAAAGATTACAGAATGAAATACAGATATTGACATAAGTCTGACCTCTGCAGTAGACATACAGAAAATACAAATTGCAGGAGAAAGTCAGACACAGATGTGGCCAAGGTTGCTGTAATTTATGCCAGAGCATAGTGTGATCTGTGTCTTTTCTTTATCTCTGCAGAAATATATCATTTTTGTTCCTCGAATAAAAATTATTTGCCGATTGCGACAAGCAGCCAGCACAGCAACACCAACCATTGGCTTCCATGTCAGCAATAAAGTTCAGCCCCAAGCTTTCATGCAGAATATTTACATTTCTGTAGCTTGTGATGCTATCACTGATTGAAACACTATGTCTACTACTCGAACAGTCAGTTGAATGATAATAAATTCCAGTTTTGTTAGAAATATAAAACAGGCCTCCAAGTCAATATTTCAATGATTTTAGCAAACTTCATAACAAAGTCTTATCCGCTTCTGTGTAGATAATAAAAACTGTCATGCTAGGATGCTTCTAAAATTAAAGTGTTAAGTAGGAAGTGTCTACATTGCTATAATCAGTTTTAGGCCACTTTCATAACATCATGTCATTGTAACATGTGATACTTTTGTTGTTACTGTGCACTGCCATTCATTCTGGATGGCATTCCGATGCGCCTTGCCAACAGACATGTATTACAGGACACCACAACATACTGTAACACTACTGTGTGCTGTAATGCACTACATTGCAGACAATACAATACACATCTTGCTTGGTATGTTTGTTGCGTTAGGCAGCTCCTTCAAATTAGTGGGCTGCCTTAACTCATGGGATCACATGCACATATTCTAACGTAATACGACAGTGTAAATGGCCCTAAGTCATGTTATCAGATAACAAACTGTAAGAGAAACCCGGGTATCAAGTGTGCATTGGCACACAGGCATGGGCATACCAGGATGTGCACAAGAAAGGGCAAACAATGGCACATGCGTAAGCGTGCGCGAGTCAGCATGTGTGGGTGCACAGGTGCGCCCATTGGTGCCTGTGCACCTATTTAAACCAGGCAATGACATACAAACCTTGCTGAGTGGTCTTTCAGCTTGTTTTCTATTACCAGACCTGTTGCTGTTTCTTGTGTTTGCCCCGGCTTCATCTGTACCTGTCTTGGATCTCCGCCTGCCTACCTGTGACCCCAGCTTGTGTTGACTCTGCTGCTGCCTTATGTTCCATACCTCGCTGCCTGACTGTGTACCAGACCTGGCCTGTATCCTGACTTAGTCTCTGCCTCACATCTCGGTACCTACTCTGTTGATGATGACACCCTGGCAGTACCTGCCCAATGATCTCCAGCCATCAGGTCTCTGCCAAGGTCCAGCCAGAGCCATCTACTAAATCGGCCCTCGTGCTACTACATCGGCCCTCTGTGTCCTCCACTGCCTGTCATCTCTACCAGGGGCGTTGGAAAGGAGGTGCATGAGAAGCCCCC
This sequence comes from Rana kukunoris, assembly GCA_029574335.1. Classification (NCBI taxonomy): domain Eukaryota; kingdom Metazoa; phylum Chordata; class Amphibia; order Anura; family Ranidae; genus Rana; species Rana kukunoris. The sequence goes on from CM056052.1 coordinate 143,267,501, forward strand.
TCTACTGCTCGATCTCCACCAGGTATGTGACGCAAACATACCTTTGCTTTCATTGCTGCAAGGAAAATTAATTTGTAGAGAAATAAATAGAGAAATCCTAGCTGATTGCAAACGTAATAGAAGCCAATCTAAAATTGCAATAAAGGTGATGTGCAGTATTGTTACTGTTTTTACTATGTTCGTGACAAAAACAAATTAAGTTTATAAATAGTTACAAAACTGTGAAATGAAAAAAACATGTTTCAGGAGGTAAATAGACACTTAATTAAATGATCAGAAGAGAGACTAATCTCCTCTCTCCCCTTCCTTGCCTGCTGTGTTCAGGCAGTTTCATGCAGACCTTAATAAAAGAGAGAGTTCAAAATTAAACAGCTTGTGCTTTATTCTGTTTTTAGGAAACCCCAGTGTCATGAATACACCCTCTATTAAAAATGTTTTTTTTTTTTTTTTTTTATAAAATACATTTTTTTAAACACCATGGGGTCAATTCACAAAGCTTTATTTCCAGATTCCGGTCGTTATTTTAACGATTTTGCACATTATTAAAGCTAGTTCAATTCACTAAACGATTTAACGCTTTGAAAAATCATCAAATAACGTTTCACTACACGGAACCGATATTTTAAGGTGTGGATCGTTATTTAACGATTCGATCGTTGTTTTAATGAGTGAAATCTTTAAATATGTACAGAAGTGCAATTCACAAAGATTTTTTTGACAGTTATCGATCGTTAAGCAATCGTTACATAGCACCTCCCTCAGGGTGTCGTTATGACATTTCCTTAGTGATATTTTGTTGTTAGAGGAAGCTTTTGGCGATTTTTGTAGTGTAGTGAAGTTTTTAGTAGAGTTGGGTAAGATGGAACCATGCTCTATTTAAACTTAAAATTATCCGGAGGCGAAGAAGAACACGTTAGAATGTTGTTCAGATTTATAAACGTGTATTCCGTTCACGTAGTATTTTGGATGACTTTTCTAAAACCCAGGTGATAGCTAAATTCCGATTATCACCTCCCATGATTTATTTTCTGTATGAGGAAATACACATGGCTTTAGAAAAACGCACACAGAGAAGTTTTGCACATCACATGCTCAATCTCCACATGTGTCTTGCTTGTGTCTCTCTCTCTCTCTCTCTGCATCTGCTCTTTTCCACATGCAGCTGTTCTCCTCCCCTTCTGCTCCCAGAATGCATCTCTCCAGCGTTATTTAACGATCTTAGACGTTATTATTACGCTTTGGGACTTTAAAATAACTCTTGAGTAGTTAGCATAACGATTGGATAACGAGTCAGTTGAAAACCATAACGACTATGTTGAATAACGATTATAGCTTTCGTGAATACCATGTTTGCTAGCGTTAAATAAGGGGCGGTAATTTAACAACTGAAGGAAACCAATAAAGTTTTTCTTTGTGAATTGACCCCCATGTAAAAGCATAAAACCATTAGTTATAAATGGTACTTTAAAAATATAAAATTGACCCAAAAACCATCAATGAACCAAATGTTTGTATGGCAACTAAACAATTTGTTAACCACCTCAGCCCCCTGGAAGAATTTACCCACTTCCCGACCAGGTAATTTTTTGCAATATGCCACTGCGTTGCTTTAACTGACCATTGCGAGGTCTTGAGACGCTGTACCTAATCGAATTTTTTTTTGCACTATAAACATAAATATAGCAACAATTTTGAAAAAAACACACAATTTTTTACTTTTTGCTATAATATCCAAAAGAAAAAAAAAATGTTTTCAACACTTTAGGCCAGGGATCCTCAAACTATGGCCCTCCAGATGTTGTAGAACTACACATCCCATGAGGCATTGTAACACACTGACATTCACAGACATGACTAGGCATTATGGGAATTGTAGTTCCTGAACAACTGGAGGGCCGTAGTTTGAAGACCCATGCTTTAGGCCAATATGTATTCTTCTACATATTTTTGTTAAAAAAACAAAAACGCATAAAATTGTATATTGATTGGTTTGCGCAAAGTTATAGCGTCTACAAAATAGGGGATATATTTATGGCATTTTTATATAGTTTTTTTTTTTTTTTACTAGTAATGGCTGTGATCAGTGATTTTTAGCAGAACTGCAACATTTCAGCAGACAGATCGGAAATTTTTGACACTTTTTTGGGTCATTGACATTTATAGAGCGATCAGAGCTAAAAATAGCCATGTATTGCTGTATAAATGTCACTGGCAGGGAAGGTGTTAACACTAGGGGGACAATAAAAAGGTTAAGTGTTCCCTAGGGAGGTGTTTCTAACTGTGGGGGAGTGGGCTGACAGGGAGTAGAGAGAAATCGCTGTTCCTGATCACTAGAGACAGCAGATCTCTCTCTACTTCCCTTTCTCCCTTTTTTGAATTAAAAAATAAGACAACAATAAATTTGGCCCAATTTTTTCATATATTGTGAAAGATAATATTACGCCGAGTAAAATGATACCCAACATGTCACGCTTAAAAATTGCGCCCACTCGTGGCATGGCGTCAAACTTTTACCCTTAAAAATCTCGATAGGCGACGTTTAAAAAATTCAATAGGTTGCATCTTTTGAGTTACAGAGGAGGTCTAGGGCTAGAATTATTGCTCTCACTCTATCGATCGCGGCGATACCTCACTTGTGTGGTTTAAACACCGTTTTCATATGCGGGCGCTACTCGCGTATGCGTTCGCTTCTGCGCGCGAGAGCGTCGGGATGGGGCGCTTTAAAACATTTTTTTTTGTTTTCTTATTTATTTTTATTTATTTTATTACTTTTTACACTGAACAAAAAAAATTTGATCACTTTTATTCTTATTACAAGGAATGTAAACATCCCTTGTAATAGAAAAAAGCATGACAGGTCCTCCTAAATATGAGATCTGGGGTCAAAAAGACCTCAGATCTTATATATAGACTTAAATGCAAGAAAAAAAATTGAAACTGTAATTTTTTCATATGACAAAAAAAATAAAAATGTTTTGACGTCACTTCCGCCCAGCAAAGCTATGGGGACGGGTGGGACATATTTTTCCCTCACTCGTATCCCCACACAGCTGCCAAACAGACCCGATCTCCTCTGGCGCTACCGACGGCAATGGTAAGCGAAGGAGGGCGAGGGAGAGTGGCGGGAGGGGGGGCGCCCTCTCCCGCCACCAATAAACGGCGATCTTGCGGTGAATCCACCGAGGAGACCACCGTTTAAAGGACCCTTAGCACTAAACATGGTTACCTCGGTTATGGCAGCAGCTGCTGCCGTTACCGAGATATCCATCTTTAAAAATAGGACGTATATATACAGTGCAGGGTCCACAAGTAGTGATGAGCGGAATACGCCATATTCGTTTTCGCGATATTTCGCGAATATTTCAAAGAATATTCGCGAATATTCGTTAATATCGAATATTCGTGATATTTTATAAAATATCACGAATATTCGATATTTACGAATATTCGCTATATTTTATAAAAAAAAAATTTTTTAAAAATACGAATATTCGAAATAGCGAATATTCGCCGCGATATTCGAGTTATTCGCGAATACTCGAATATGCAATATTCGTATCGAATATTCGCAATGTGAATATTCGTGAGCAACACTATCCACAAGCAGTTAATAAGGACTATCATGCCCAAAGCCCTGTAATTGGTATTGCACACTATGGACAAACAATTACGTCCACAATATTAATCTGTAACAGGATACTAGTTACTTTAATAGGCTCCTGTCATCTAGTTTAATCAATCAATGAAGAGTAGTAAACCCGTACCATAAGGATAGAATTTTAATGCACCCTAGAACTTCCCCTCACATGTAGGGTGCCACAGAAACTGGGGACAAGGGAGCCATCTCCATTAAATCCATTGCAGAGCACTCAACCCCCCTTTCTCTACATGCCATGCCTATAGGTTCCACCCATCAGCATGACATGGTGAATTATCCTCACATCTAGTAAGTGTTAGTAGTATTCATGGTTACTGGATTGTCATATAAAGAGTTATGTGTGGAAAGTATTTAATTTTGTGGATGCAAACACATAACAGTGGAAAAGGAGTTTCACTTTTGGTGCTGCAACTATGTTCTGATGTTTTGTTTTGTGTGGGATTTTTTATATATATCAATCCTTGTTGTTAGTTGCCTTCCTTCAACATACCTCAGTCTTACAAAGGGCAAAGCAGAGGACACCAGAAACATAGTGTGGCTCATCTGCCACCTAAAAACAAGAAGCATTAAATACAATATTATATTAGTGCACAGATCATATGTGCGTAAACAGTGCCGGTCCATAATGCAGGGTCCCTATCCATGCATCCGGCCCCCTAATCTACATGTGTGGCACCGGATGCATGTATTCCAATGTTTTTTTAAGCACATGATTAGAGCCATAGGCTCTAATGGTCTTCAAAAAAGGGTGGTGCCCACCCAGTTGTATGACAATAGCGAATGAATATTCGGTCTTGAGACCTGTTTCCTGATTGGCCAATAGAAGAAGCAATCCCATTGGCCTAGGAGGCGGAGGGAGGAGGAGGGGAGACACACGGCTTCCGTGATGCCGAGGAGGGGACACAGGAGACGCCGCCACCCATTACCCAGAGGTTAGCGGTGTCCGTGTCATAGGTAGGGTAAGTGTGGGGCAGACTGACTGGGAGGTTGGGTTGTGATTGACCCGACCAACCCACAGGGGCTGGGGGTGTGGTTAACCCAATGGGGAAGTGGCTGTTGGTGCATTGTAAGCCGCCCCCCCCCCCCCAAAAAAAGCAGTATTTAATCTAGATTGTTGGATGGATAAAAAGGACTGCTCTTATGTGCATTGGGTCCCCCTAAGCAACCCAACGACAGAATGGCCACACCCACCAGCCTCCAGCTATCACAAATGGTTATGAATAAGAGGCAAACCTGCAAGAAAAGGAACAACAAGAGAAAAATATATGCCACAAACTAAATTTATTGAGACAGTAGAAAACACCACTGCAGCAACAGCTGGCATTGTAAGCACATCATCTGCTGTGTCTTCTGTGTCTAACAGCGATGGTCAGGGCTTTTTTTCAGGTGGAACTTGGTGGAACTTAGTTCCACCACCTCTGGCTCAGACCCTTTGGTGCCTGCTCACCACTATCACTTGTAAACATGCAGAAGTCCTGTTTCTGTGTTTACAAGTGACAGCTCTGCACTCTGTGTGCAACCCCCCTGAACTCTGCACTCTGTGTGTAATGCAATCCTGGAATTAAACCACTTAATCACCAGGTCTATTTTGGCACTTCTCTCCTTCATGTAAAAATCACATTTTTTTTGCTAGAAAATTAATCAGAACCCCCAAACATTAGATATTTTTTTTAGCAGACACCCTAGGGAATAAAATGGCGGTCATTGCAACTTTTTTTTCTTGCACGGTATTTGCGCAATCATTTTTCAAACGCCTTTTTTAAGGGAAAAAATTTCATGATTTAAAAAATAACAAAACAGTAAAGTTAGCCCAATTGTTTTATATAATGTGAAAGACGATGTTACGCCGAGTAAATAGATACCTAACATCTCATGCTTTAAAATTGCGCACACTCATGGAATGGCGCCAAACTTCGGTACTTAAAAATCTCCATAGGTGACGCTTTAATTTTTTTTACAGGTTACTATTCTTGAGTTACAGAGGATGTCTAGTGCTAGAATTGTTGCACGCACTCTACCGCACGCGATGATTAGTGTTGAGCAGAATATGCCATATTCGATTTCGCGATATATCTCGAATATATAGTCGAATATTCGAGATATATTCGCTAAATACGAATATTCGTGATATTTTTTGGAAATGAAAATATTGCGAATTTTCGCTATTGCGAATTTTCGCTATTGCGAATGCGAATGCGAATCGCGAATTGCGAATGCGAAATTTCGAGAAATGCGGAAAGGAGCACTCTGATTGGCTCAGAATATTCGTGATATATTACAATACACAATAATTGCGAATATTCGGCAAATGCGGAATGGAGCACTCTGATTGGCTCAGAATATTCGTGATATATTACAATACACAATAATTGCGAATATTCGAGAAATGCGGAATGGAGCACTCTGATTGGCTCAGAATATTCGTGATATATTACAATATAAAATAATTGCGAATATTCGAGAAATGCGGAATGGAGCACTCTGATTGGCTCAGAATATTCGTGATATATTACAATATAAAATAATTGCGAATATTCGAGAAATGCGGAATGGAGCACTCTGATTGGCTCAGAATATTCGTGATATATTACAATATAAAATAATTGCGAATATTCGAGAAATGCGGAAGGAGCACTCTGATTGGCTCAGAATATTCGTGATATATTACAATACAAAATAATTGCGAAATTTCGAGAAATGCGGAATGGAGCACTCTGATTGGCTCAGAATATTCGTGATATATTACAATACAAAATAATTGCGAAATTTCGAGAAATGCGGAATGGAGCACTCTGATTGGCTCAGAATATTCGTGATATATTACAATATAAAATAATCGCGCGATATCGCTATTGCCGAATAATCGCATTGCGATTTTTCGGCAATATAAAATGAGCGCTGCAGCTACTCGGCCCAAGGTCTCTAATCATACCAGCAATGCTTTTAGACGTCGATGGGGATCTCTAGGATGGGATCTGTTCTAAAAAAAAAATTGAAAAAATTCGAATATTCGAAATAGCGAATATTCGCCGCTATATTCGAGATATTCGCGAATACTCGAATATGCAATATTCGTAGCGAATATTCGCAATGCGAATATTCGTGAGCAACACTAGCGATGATACCTCACATGTGGGGTTTGAGCGGTGTTTACCTATGTGGGCGGGACTTGCATGCGTGTTCGCTTCTGCACGCGAGCGACCGGGACAGGGGCGTTTTAATTTTTTTTATTATAATTTTTTTTACTTAATTTTTTTACTTTTACACTTAATAGTAATAGGAATCACTGTGACAGGCCCTCTTTATGGAGAGATATGGGGTCAATAAGACCCCATATCTCTCCTCCAGGCTGGAAAGCATTATATCGTGAAAAAAAATTCACCGATTGCGGCTTTGTTTACATTCCGGGTACCGGGCGTGACGTCATAACGTCACCAGTCATCTCTATGCTTCACCAACGAGCGCTGGCCGATTCGCTCTCCGGGCCCCGGAGACGTCCTAAGGTGACTAAGTGGTTAATATCCCTTTAAGACCCTCCTACTGTTTGTGAAATCTGACCACACCCAATATTTGATGAGATTTGGAGAGTGTGTGTGGATAAGGGGTTTTGGGGGGGTCGTGGTTGAGTTCCAGCACCTATTGTTTGAGAAAAAAAGCCTTGGCGATGGTTATACCTCTTTCTATAGTGCCTGGCTGCAGTAGCTCTGGTATAGCAGCCATGGTCTACCATATGCACAGATATTGGGACTGCACACTGATTTAAGAGACACACTTTTATTAACTTTTTTTTGTGTGCAACTTTTACCTTTTTTTGGCTTCCCTCTCTCTTTTCTTTTTTAATATTAAATATCTTTGCTTCCCAGATAAGCCCATATTAATCTGGCAATACATCTGTCCTTTACAAAAGACAGCCTTATTCCTGAAAGGTTTCTTCTCTTTATTATATATAACATCTTGATTGCATTTCTTAAAATTCTTTTAACTCACAGCTTTTATCAATGAACAATTTATGAGTTTTAAAGGCAGTCCCCTGTGCATATAGGGACCTGATTTATTTGTCTAATGTGTCTAATTTTTTTTTTATACTACAAAAATTAACAGCATCTTTATATTTTGTGAGAATAGTTTTATGTTATTCTCCCACTGGGTCCTAAAATCCTTGCTCATATTTTCTTGTTAGGGAACACAGTATTTGGACTCTGAGGTCAAAGGGGTTATACCCTTCCACAATGTATTTTTTAAAGCATTTGATGTGTCGGAATTTGATGGACTTTAAACTGAGAAAGAAGGCTTTAATATTGTATTCTGTTTTACGAACACTTTCATATTTTGGTATGACATTAAGCTATCCCAGAATGATGTGTAATATTCAGCAATTTTGTGTACTTATTTTGGCTTTACAAAAAGATATGAATTTTGAAATGACTTTACACAGAGTTATCCATTATACAATCCTTATAAATACCACTCAGTAACAAAAAAAAAAAAAGAAAAAAACTCAGGTTAGCAATTTGTAAAAAAATGTTTGATCTCTTTCTCTATATTTTTTACCTTAGTTATGTGCCTCTGACACACAATGCACCCTTCCTCCTTTTGTTCATTATACTTGTTTTTAAAGTATTTCAGCTAGGCAGCTTAAAGTGATTGTAAACTCTTGTTTTTTTTTTGTGTTTTTTTTAAAATAACAAACATGTTATACTTACCTCCTCTATGCATTAGGTTTTGCACAGAGCAGCCCAGATCCTCCTCTTCTTGGGTCCCTATTCGTGGCTCCTGTTCCCTCCCTCCTGTCTAATGCCCCTACAGCAAGCAGTTTGCTATGGGGGCACCCGAGCCGAGTCACAGCTTCGTGTTCATTCAGACATGGAGCCCAGACCAGAACCTGCCCCCTTTTTCCCCTGATTGGCTGACTTTGATTGATAGCCACAGTAGGCCAATGTGTGCTGCTGTTGTGTCTCAGCCAATCAGGAGGAGAGTCCCAAATGGCTAAGACACTTGTGGACATCACTGGAGAGAGATGCGGCTCAGGTAAGTAATTAGGGGGAGCTGGGAATGCTGCTACATACAGAAGTTTTTTCTTGTATCATAATGCATAGAATGCATTAAGATAATGCATAAAAATAATCCATAAAAAAACTTTTACCATTATAACGCCTTTAATGATTAAAATTCAGACTTGTAGCTTTTTAGTAATTTTGCTGATGGCAAGTCTTTTTGCAGAATAAAAACAATTCAGCCAAAATCACTCTTCTTATCCTTGCACATATGTAAGCAGCTTTTGGGAAATTGGGAAATATATATATACACACTGATCAGCAATAACATTATGACCACCCACCAAAATTGTCAATGCATGGACTCCACTAGACCTCAGAAAGTAAACTGTGGTATCTGGCACTAAGCCATCAGTTCTGTTTCAGGAAATCCGACAGATACTCTATTGGATTGAGATGTGGACAATTTGAAGGCCAAGTCAACATCTCAAACTTATTTTTGTGTTCTTCAAACCAATCTGAACTTCATCAGACCAGGAAACCTTCTTCCATTGCTTTATGGTCCAGTTCTGATGCTCATGTGCCCACTGTATGCTCTTTTGGCTGTGGACATGAGTATGGGCACTTTGGTATGCAGCTATGCAACACCATACAAAACAAACTGCAATGCACGCTGTGTTCTCACACCTCTCTATCAGATCCAGCATTATCGTTTTAAACAATTTAAACTGCAGTGACTCTTTCTATTGGATCAGACTACACAGCTCCCTACATACATCAGTAAGTCATGGCCATCCATGACCCTATCGCCGGTTCACCAGTTTTCCTTCCTTGGACCACTACAGGCCAGGAACATTCCACAAGAGCTGCAGTTTTTGGAGATGCTCTGACCCAGTTTTCCAGCAAATACAAATTGGCCCTTGTCACACTCAACATATTCACTTGTTGGCTAATTTATCACACCCATTCTGTGTGTTTGTATTTATATAATGTATTGCACATGTTACTGTGGATGTTTTACCAAAACCCTAGGGACGGGGGCGGGGCTAAACATTGATTATCATGGTCGCATGCATCGGTGTCCCCGATGCGGCACCGATGTATGCGACCGTGATAATCGATGTTTAGCCCCGCCCCCGTCCCCACCCCTCCCGGGAGAGCTCACCGTTCAGAGGTTACCTTCTCTCAGCTCCATACAGTGAGCCAGCGATGTTTTCTCCACGGGGCTGAGCTAACAGTCTGTGTTACAGAGCACAGCACAGCCCCGCCCAGCCCCTCCTTCCTCCACACGAATGGCTGGCAGAAGCTGGACTTTCTCTGTTTCCCCGCCCACACTCCGGCCAGCCTGTGTTGTACGAGAAGAGGATGTGTGGGTGGGAAAGTTCAATCTGTGCAGTCTGCTCGAATCCAGCGAGTCTCCTGGAGGCTGGGACTGGCCAAGTAAGTGAACTTCTCCTATGCAGCTAAAGATTTGTATATATATATATATATATATATATATATATATATATATATATACTGTGTATGTGTGTGTATATATATATATATATATATATATATATATATATATATATATAGTGGCAGAGCGTTGCCCTGCCAGGATCTAGAAGGAGGTTGCTGCCCAGAATTCTCAACCAGATGGGTTGAGGGGCTCCAGGGGGCTTGCAACATCAAGAGGAAACTGGCTTTTCAATTTCCTCTGTAGCGCTAACCCCCGGAGGGGCCACTGAGAATAAATGGGATGGCATGTTATCTCATGGCTCTGGTGAAATGTCTAGGGTGGATGATGCATACAGCAGCAGTAAGGAATGTCTGCAAGGAGAATGTCTCTTTTATAAGTGCTCTTTATTACCCAGCCAGGTAATAACAATTAACAGGTGATGGAAAGGACAGATGGAGGTTGAAAGGAGAACAGCAGATTCAGGCGTTGAATATGGAAACAGTCCTGCTTCCGACAACACTTAGATTTCTTCGCCACTCCAGTCAGAGTGGGTATAGCGTACCTGGACAGGCCTCTCTCACCGACCTGGCAGCCAGAGTATCACTTGAAACTTTAGGAAGATGTCCCTGCCACAGACTCTTCTAGAATGAACTCAGGAAGACACCTCTGCCACAGGCCCTCTCTGATTGCAGTTACGGAGGAGCCCCTCCTAAGTAAAGTTTTGCCTAAATCTTCTTCTTAACGTCGCCCAGGTACCGACTGAAAGAGGAGTCAATCCTTCAGTGTCCGGTAACCTCGATCCCCGGTGGTTCATCAGAATCCTATTGGACTACCAGCCTCTCAATGGCGCGCCTCAGATGGAGTCCCCACCGAACAGCCACACTTGCTTGAGATCTTCAAAAGTGGGAACCCAGTAGATCACTGAGTCCCCATCCTGCTTGAATGCTCCAGGCCCCTAAAGGTGGGTGCCACACTCAAAGAAAAAAAGACCCAGACCATTGGTGTCTGTTCCATAAGTACCCTCTCCCAGCATGCCCAGCAATGCCCAAGCCTCCTGATTGGCTGCTGTGAAAATCACCCAAGTCCCAAATCCACTGCTGCCACCTATCATCCTGGGGTGGAACAACACCCCAGGCACAACAGAATGAGCCCACAGCACAGCCGATCTGAAACAGAGACCCTAACTGAATGATTACAATTGAAATCAGAGTCACACTCTGATTATCCCTTAAATTTCAAACAGCACCGGTACTTGGAAGTACACAGGCGCTACACCTCCTTTCTTAGAAAGGTACACTTTGGGATCTGGAGCCCGGGGATTTCTGAGAGATCCGGGTGGGATGAAAACCCCCAGTCCTAGGTCCTGATTTTGAGAACAGCCAGCATGCTGATTGGTCAGGTGTTTGCTGGGCTTTTAGTAGTCTCCTGACCATAGTTCTGGGCTCCACCCCGGCAGATAGGAAGTCTGAGTACCAGAAGTCAGGAGTGCTCCACGGGGGAGCCAGTGCAGCAAGAGGCTGCTAGCTGTGTGCACCAAGGTGGTCAGTGAAACAGTCTGTACGAGACAGACAAGGGACTGGAGTGTAAGGCCAGAGCAGCAGTGCTTCAAGTGAGAGCCAACTAGGCTTAATGTCATTTTGTTGATGAAAGGGAGTGCGGAAACCCCTGCGAGGGAAACCTACCTTTGTCCTTCAAGCTCTACATTTGATGCTAGTTCTTTTACAATATTATATATATATATATATATATATATATATATATATATATATATATATATATATATGTACACAGAGAGAGAGAGAGAGGGAGGGAGACGGGATATTTTTTTCTTAGCAAAATAATCAAATTTTAAAATATGGTCAGGTGTTGTGACTGTGTATGGTTTAGTTATTTTGTAGATATGTTTGATAATGTGCAAACAACATAAGATTGAATAAAACAACCCACATTTAAGCCAAATGTATAACACAGCAACACACTTGTCATTGGAAAGAGCTAATTCATCTTCAAACAATATAACTCCATCTATATAAAGATCTAAGCAAACCTACATTTTGACATTCTCAAACAAGTACAAAAACATTAATTCAAAGACAAACAAGTAATACAGCTAATGGACATGCAGCTTGGTCATCTTTATATTAAACCTATAAAACAACACACAGACTCATTGACACCATATATTAGTCTGTAGCTGTATTCACAGGAGACCAGTATCTGATTTACACAAATACTTCACCAATTGCAATTCTTCTGCAAAAGGTTGCCCTGATTTGCAGTAATTTTCATGATTTTAGAAGTTCTAATTAAAATGTTTCATTGCTGACAGTAAAGATTTAGTGCTCATTCAGTCAAGATCACTTATCTTCATTCATTAACGCCTTGAAGGAGAAGACATTTTCTTGGAGTACTTTATGTTGCCCTATGTCACCACAAATTTATGGGAGCAGTTTCTTGGCATAAAGAACAATTTGTCTGCAATAGGGTACTTGGTCTTCTGCAAGCTTCTTTAGAACAGTGGAACTAAATCTTTTGTCACAGTTGGGCCTGAAAAAGGCATATTGAAAATACTTTTTTTTTTCAGATACAAAGTTCTATTTGTGCCTGACGTTCTTCCTATTTAAGACCTGGACGTGATATATGAGTTTGGTCACCAAGCAGACCAGTGTTTTCATATAATTGTACAGTATGATGGTAGCAGCTTTGCATACTAATATTCTCCTTGAAAAGATTTATAGCACTGTCTATTCTTCTTTAATATGTGTTTCTTATTATATTATTAAAGAAAAAGAAAAAAATGCAGAATTTGTATGTAAAATGGCCCTATAAGTTGTAACATGTGGCTACAAGCTATCATAGCTAACAGTTGAAGTTACCAGTTCGACTATATAAGAACAAAATGTTAAGAGTTAAAATTCTTATTCAGAGACCTGGTTGATGTTCTTTTTAGCAGTGCAGCTTTGATGTGTAGTAACTGGTTCAAACCCCCTTGTGGGTTAGTTATAACAAACGTTTCTTTTAGTGTTTTATCCATAATGGCCCATGATATGATGTAAACTTACATTTTACTCATCTATAATCATGCAGTTTGCACATTGGTTGACAGACAAAGCTTCTTGGTACTCTGAAGGAATAAGGCCGCAAAGATCTTTCACACTGTAGAGCCAGTATATTGTTATTGTTCTGTTACATTGGTTTAGTTCTAAGGCCCTGTACACACGATCAGTCCGGTTCCATGAGAATGGTCCGACGGACCGTTTTCATCGGGCCACCGCTGAAGTGGTCTGATGGTCTGAAGCGCGTACATACCATCAGTCCAAAATCCGATCGGGTCAGAACGCGGTGACGTAGAACACAACGACGTGCTGAAAAAATGAAGTTCAATGCTTCCAAGCATGCGTCGACTTGATTCTGAGCATGCGCGGGTTTTTGGTCCGATGCTTTTGTGTACTAACCATCGTTTTGGTCCGACGGTCAGGTGTCCATCGGACAGATTTTAAAGCTTTGGTCCGATGGACAACGGTCCGATGGGCCGTACACACAATCAATTTGGTCCGATGAAACTGGCCTTAAGGCCAGTTTCATCGGACCAGTCTGATCGTGTGTACGCGGCCTTAGATGTTCTACTTGTCAACTTCTACAATGGTATGTTAACTTGTTAAAACTCAAATGGTTTACAGTTATTGCCAGTCTCACATTCATACAACCTTCTATTTCCCATAAAAAAAAGGAACCAAGCCTATCCATTTAACTGTTACCCAAAACAGGTCCATTTAAAGCACCAAAGTTTCATCAATATCTCCCAGTGCTTCCAACCCTGCCAGGTTGCTGGCATCCCAAGGGCCTGTCTTGCCTGGTCATCGATTTTGAGAACAAATAGAAGAGTACACCGGAGAGCCACCCAGTTTAATTTTTTAAGATAGACTTCAGCTTTTGTCTTTTTCCAGGCCATGCCACTTTAATGGGTGAGCTTGTGAGGACACAAAGATGAAGTCTTTCTGATATGCACAGAACTGGGCAGCTCTCTGGTGTGTTATTCTATATATTCATTCCCAACGTACATTCTATGCTGTGAATAATAAGGCTAGGTTCATACCTGTGTGGGTCAGAAACGCTCACAAAATCACACCCATTCCCGACCCACAGGCAAAAATGTGCTGTTCTTTAACATGCGCTCCGGGGGAACATCCAGCAAACATGGCATATTTTCACGTGTGCCAAATCACATGGTGCTGTGTTAGCATGCACATTGGTGCAGCACAATTTAAAAAAAGAGATAGGGCACTTCTATGGCTAGGACAGCCCATTGAAATTGATAGGTTGCCTAAGCATAGAAAGCAGGTCAAACCTAACCTTTGTGCTTTCAACTGAGCTGTCAAAGCTTTAAATGTTTGGTGTCATAACTGATTACATGTGGCTGCTGATAGCAGGTTAATTAGTTGTAAAGGATAGGAGGGTTTAGTTCCACTTTAACAGCGGGTTGATGGCAACTAGACTATGTTGTTTAAACAGGACCACATACACTGTTATTATTTCTATACATTTATATAGTTCTTTCATATACACTGTTATTATTTCTATACATTTATATAGTTCTTTCATATACACTGTTATTATTTTGATACATTTATACAGTTCTGACATATTTTATAGCACTGGACAGAGAAAATGAAACTATGTTCAATTTAGAAATATAAAACAGTAACACAGACCAAAAAAACTGAGTGAATCCTCTTTGAGCCTATCTGCCCTGTTGAGTGGATCTCCCGTGATGGGCCCCCCCCCCCCCTTTTTTTTTCTTCCCTCTCTTCTTCCCCCTCCTCCCTTCTCCTACCCATTCTTCTACTTCCGGGTTACGCTCAGTGGGTTCAGTGTGCCCTGTCGGGGTTTGTCGTCCCTAATTTTATGTTCTGTATGTCCATTCTGCTGTTTCATACATGCTAATGTTGTGGCCGCTACTTTTTCTGCACTATGTATTGTACCACTTTTGCCTTAACCACTTCAGCCCCGGACCATATTGCTGTCCAAAGACCAGAGCACTTTTTGCGATTCGGCACTGCGTCGCTTTACCTGACAATTGCGCGGTCATGCGACGTGGCTCCCAAACAAAATTGGCGTTCTTTTTTTCCCACAAATAGAGCTTTCTTTTGGTGGTATTTGATCATCTCTGCGGTTTTTATTTTTTGCGCTATAAACAAAAACAGAGCGACTATTTTGAAAAAAATGCAATATTTTTTACTTTTTTCTGTAATAAATATCCCCCAAAAATATATAAAAAAAAAAAAAAATTTCCTCAGTTTAGGCCGATACTTATTCTTCTACATATTTTTCGTAAAAAAAATCGCAATTAGCGTTTATTGATTGGTTTGCGCAAAAGTTATAGCGTTTACAAAATAGGGGGTAGTTTTATGGCATTTTTATTATTATTATTTTTTTTACTAGTAATGGCGGCGATCAGCGTTTTTTTTCAGTACTGCGACCTTATGGCGGACACTTCGGACACTTTTGACACATTTTTGGGACCATTGGCATTTTTTTTAGCGATCAATGCTATAAAAATGCATTGGATTACTATAAAAATGCCATTGGCAGTGAAGGGGTTAACACTAGGGGCGGGGAAGGGGTTAAGTGTGTTCCTATTTGTGTTCTAACTGTATGGGGGGGTGGACTTACTAGGGGGAATCACTGATCTTCCGTTCCTACATTGTATGAACAGAAAATCAGCGTTTCCCCCGCTGACAGGAACGAGCGCTGTGTGTTTACACACACAGCTCCCGTTCCCCGCTCTGTAACGAGCGATCGCGTGTGCCTGGCGGCGATCGTGCCCGCCGGGCACACGCACGGGACTCGGGGGCGAGCGTGGGGCGCGCGCGGGCCGCCGGCGGCGCGCGCGCGCCCCCTAGTGGCCGTCGAAGGTGGTGACGTAGAGCTACGGGCTCTCGCAAACCCGTGCCGACCTGCCGCCGTATTACTGCGGCGGCTGGTCGGCAAGCGGTTAATAAAGACCAACCTTGTTGTTAAAAAAAAAAAAACTGAGTGACATAACTTTGATTGCTTTTACCTGTATATCCAGCGCTGTGGATAAGGGGGTCCTCCTGTAACGAGCCAGCAGGGGGGCCCAGGCAGCAGGGTGAATCAGATGTGGGCAGGGAGGGTGGGTGATCAGTGGCGTGTGCGGGGGTGGGGATTAACTGGATCCGATCTCCTGTATGGCTCTTTCTACAGAAGCTGAAAGCTGTTTTTTTTTCTCCTCTCCCATTAGCTGACTTTCAGCACTGATCACCCTCCCTATGCACCATGCATTTCCCCCTGCTGCCAAGTCACCCCTGTGTGTGCCCCCCCCCCCCTACTCCAGAAGTGCTGCCAGCTTCCCTCCTCTCCTTCCCACTGGCAGCTGCAAGAACACAATAGGATCCTTCTGGATGAAGAGAGTGGAGAAAGGGTCCAGTGAATGTCATATTTCCTCATATCCCCATGATCCCCCTTCATGCTTATGGATCTTCACCTTAGATATTGCTGCAGATTGGAGCTAGGACAAACTTACCTGTCCCTGCCTGAACTCACAGCAATCTAGTTAGACTTTACCTCTCCACCTAAGCGACACCTAAATTTGGTCTTTTTGGGTCACAAATATTATATTCACCAGTTCCTTCTTTTCTACTGAAGGTACACAAGTGATTGGTACCAATCATTTTCTGTGTTTATTTATAACTGAAGCATAGTAAACTTTTTTTTTATTGGGAGGTGGGCTGTCGAGTTGGCTGTACGGGGTCCCTGACAGCAGCCCTGTGTATATCTAAATACAGTAAATAAAACAAAATAGGCTCACTACTTATATTTGTGTAGCTGAAAGGTATAGTTTGACATTATAACCCCCCCCCCAAAAAAAAGGAACATAACATAAAATAAAACCCTTCTCTGGAACTGCGCAGCAGCAAGTTGAAGCGGTAATAAACCAAAATAAATTACATTTTACCATTTTTTAGATGTGGAGGCTGCATTTGTTTTCATTTGTGTATGTTTTTTTTTTTTACCTTTAAGGCTGGATTCACACCAATGCAGTTTTAGTGCTTTTTGCATTTTGCAGATTTGCACTATAGTTCCTTTAACGTGGGTTTCCTATGGAACACATTCTGTAGTGCAAATCCGCAAAATGCATAGGTGTGAATCCAGCCTAACTGACCAAGCTGTCCAGTTAAGCTGGGAGCTAGAGGGAAAATAAACCATTTAAAAAAAAAACTAACACTATATATATATATATATATATATATATATATATGTTTGTGACTTTTCCTCAGCTTTCAGATATAAATGGAAAAACATTAAAGTGCATGTTATAATCCATTGTACATTTGTTTCTCAGGTAAAACAATGAAAGTCATCATGTCTGTTGTGTAACTAATACTGTCTCTAGCACCGTAAAGAACAGAAAGTCATTTTACTACCCCTAATTAGCGGTCAAGTCTGTGGGTTCTGCAGGATTTCACAGCCCATCACCTTATAATTAATGCACACCCAGGTGTTTCTTCACTAAAGGCTCAGAATGAGAATTGTAAATGGAACCGACCTTTATATGCACCTGCGGCTACATGAGGTAATCATTTTAGCACACTGCTGTTTAATATGGAAAATAGGCAGAATCGCTGCATTAATGGAGGTTGTCCTGACAGGCATATGTGGCTAGTCTGAAGCCAGGTTTGGGGGGGAATCACCAACCCTTTCACTGCCAACGATGGCAAAGCATCAGAGACAATGTCAGATAAAAGATTTTCCTGATCAATGGGGTTCACCATTTCTCATATACTGTAGAACATCCTGCAGAACTTGACATTGGGTTTATCACCAACTACAATACAAATATAAACTCACGTGTTATATTTAATTTGAAATGGGCATACAGGTCTACAGTATAATAATCAAATAGTAATATTTCTTAGTACACAGTTGAAAGGGTTTGTTTGCACTTTCTGGAGCCCTCACCACTCCTCCAAAAGAACAATCTGCAAGGGATGCTTTTTAGACAGTGTTGCCTCCTCACCACCTTTTATAACTTGGAAAAAGCCAACCTACTGTTCCACAACCGCATGCATTGCACATGTAGGTAACCTACTGTGTGTAGTGAGAGATGATACTGCTCTAAAAACTGCTGGTCCCTTGGCTTTGCTTCCATTCCACTAAACCAGTGTTTCTCAATTCCAGTCCTCACGCCCCCCCAACAGGTCAGGTTTTCAGGATTTCCATTATTTTGCACAGGTGATTTGATCAGTTTCACTGCCTTAGTAATTCCCACAGCCTTTTCATCTGAGGGAAATCCTGAAAACATGACCTGTTGGGGGGGCGTGAGGACTGGAATTGAGAAACACTGCACTAAACCAAAAGGGTGCTGGCTATGCACAGGTGCATTGGATAGAAGAAAATCCTGGACTGCCCCACTCCTTAAAACAATGTCTTTATTGTACAATTGAAATCCAAAAAACAACCAAAGCGATGCAGTCAAAATGAAGTGAACAACATGTTGCATCGCTTTGGTTGTGTGTAGTTACCACCCCGCTTGCCCAGGTCAGGGGGAAGGGGTTAATATTTTGCCACCTTTCCCCAGTGTGTACGCAAGCTTTTCGCTGTGAGGTCCAGCCTCCCTCCTGTGTTCTATATAAAAAAAGGGGGATCCAGATTTGCTAGGACCTATGGTCTGCTCTGGAGTGCCCATTTGCCGGAATACACCTGGAACATAGATTTCCCTCTTAGAGCACTGTAAAGCTTGGACTTCCATCTAAGATACTTCACCTGGCAGGTAACCTGGGGAATCAGCAGTAAGGTTCAGTTTTTGTATGTTACACGTTTGCCATAGTAAATGCTGATTAAACTGCTCGAAGCCTGATCTGAGGTTATTCAAGGGGTGCATTTGAGGATTTGGCATATCATCAAAGAACTAAGGTCCTTATTATTAGCACATTTAGTGAAACCTACCTTAGAACAAAGTCCTCCAGCAGCGAGCTGTCACTGCTGACACAGCTTCCATCTTCGCCTAGTCTTTCTTCAGGATTTGCAGACTCCGGCTGTGTAAATGGCCAAAGATATTTACAGTACCTATATGTAAGCCTTAGTATAGGCTTATCTATGGGTACAATTCATGCATGGGAAATTATTCCCACTTTAACCACAGTATGGGGTATGTGTAACATCATTACGGTAGAAGTTCATGAGTAACTACAAGGAAAAACAGAAACCAGTCAATGGCATGGTACCTGATAGATGACAGGCTCTCCAGTAGCAAGGGGAATAGGTGTGTTGACTCCCTCCCAAGCTGTCCACCTCCGTTTATCACCAGGAGTGGACTAGCATCACATAGATCTAATACCTGGCCACTTGGTATAGAAGGAGAAAAGTTAAGTGAGTGCGTATGAGGTCTGCGCTGTGTGCTTGGCGGGACCCCATTCTGTTACTGGGAGTGAGGTAACAGAGGTACGCTGACTGGTGAAGTGGGCAGAGGCTCAGCCTGTGCCTCTGAATGCAACACATATATCAGTACAAGTGTGTAGAACAAGGGACAAGAGACGTTTAACCACTTGCACTTTTACCCCCTTCCTGACCAGGCCAATTTCCAGCTTTCAGCGTTGCTGCACTTTGAATGACAATTGTGTGGTCATGCAACACTGTACCCGGACAAAATGTTTATAATTTTCCAAATAAACAGAGCTTTCTGTTGGTGGTATTTAATCCCCATTGGGTTTTTACTTTTTTGCTAAATAAACAAATAAAGATCGAAAATGAAAAACAAAAAAAAAAAATACTTTTTCATGCTTTTTTATAACATTTTGGAAACAGGTAATTTTCCTCCTTCACTCATGTGCACTGATGGGCATTGATGGGCACTTATAGGCTTCACGGATGGCCACTTGATGGGCACTGATAGGCTGCAATAATGGGCACTGAGAAGGTGACACTGGTGAGTACTGTGAGGCCACACTGATAGGCGGCACTGATAGGCTGCACTGATAGGTTTCAGTGATGGGCGCACTATTAGGCAGCACTGATTGGCACTGGTAGGCGACACTGATCAGCACCAATTGGCAGCACTGATGGGCACTTATTGGCAGCAGTGATAGACACTGGTGGAAACACATTGGCAGCACTGGTGGGCACACATTGGCAGCACTGGTGGGCACACATTGGCAGCACTGGTGGGCACACATTGGCAGCACTGATAATCAGGACACTGATAATCAGTGCCCAGATTATTAGTGTACATGTCCCTTATAGAGAAGCTGTTTATCAACTCTCTTCTCCCTTCCTCATGCTGTCAGTGTGAGGAAAGAAATGCCGATAACCAATTTCTTTTTACACCCATGATCTGCTGTGATTGGACACAGATGATCAGATGTAGGAATGAGCCGAACACCCCCGCGTTCAGTTCGCACCAGAACCGTCGAACAGACCAACCGTTCGCGCAAACGTTTAGAACCCCATTGAAGTCTATGGGACTCGAACGTTCGAATTCAAAAACGATAATTTTAAAGACCAATATTCAAGTTAGTGTTGGAAAACCTCTTTGAGAACCCGGGTCTTGCCACAGGGAACATGTATCAATGGAAAAAAGTTTAAAAAAAAATGTTGTTTTTTCAGGAATAGGACTTCTGTTGACCGTTTTTAAAACTTTTTTTTCCATTGATACATGTTCCCTCGGGCAAGACCAGGGTTCTCAAAGACGTTTTCACAGGCAAATTATAGACATCCAGCAGGTACAATATTTAAAGGAATTTTTAATTTTTTTTTTTTTTATAAGTTAAGCATGCTCCAGGAGCAGTGATTTTATTGATGCTTAAATAATAAAAAAAATAAAAATTCCTTTAAATATTGTACCTGCTGGGTGTCTATACCTGTGATGACATATTTAAATAGCACAATCACCTGCCTGCCAGTAAATTAAGTAGAACTGATCTATCTAAGCTATACAGTGTATAAATATATGTACAACTCCTGGGAAGTATATATATCCTCTACACACTGTAAATTAAGCTAAACTGACTAGCCTGCCTGCCTGCTCTAGCTATCTAAAAAGACAATCTCTCTGTCTCTCTGACTGCTTTCATTAACAACCTGGAACACACTACACGAGGCCGCTCAGCAGGCGGCCTTATATAGTGTGGGGCGTGTACTAAAGCCCTGAGCCATAATTGGCCAAAGCCACCCAGGCTGTGATTGGCCAAGCATGCAGGACATACAGCATGCTTGGCCAATCATCAGCGCGCAATTCCGCAGTGAATTATGGGCCGTTTTGCGTCACTCGAATTTGGCACGAACGACCGCTTTTGTTCGAATTTCGTCGAACGTACAAACAGACAATGTTCAAGTTGAACATACGTTCGTATCGAACGCGAAGCTCATCCCTAATCAGATGGCAAAGAGCCGCTGATTGGCTCTTTTTTTTTTTTTTAACAAGGTTGGTCTTTATTGATGCATAAATGGTACATGACACAATTCAAGTAGCAAACAACAGAGTAAAGGATACACAAAGTACATGGAACAGGAGAGGACACACAGAGCGTGCCGTGGAATAGACATCCATCCTAGATACAAACTACAAATTTGCGAACAAAGGAAATGAAGGGAAAGGGGGGAGGGAAGGGAAGGGAGGGACGGGGGGGGCAGCAATCAGTAGCCACACAGAGGAACACAACTATAGGCTCAGGGTCAAGTGGGGTCAACCCATGGGCCCCATACACGCTCATACTTCAATGGGCACCCTCTTTTCATATATGTCAATTTGTACATAGGCAATACAGCATTAACCAAGTCCATCCATGCCCCTAACATAGGTGGTGCCTTGGAATTCCATCTGAACAAAATAGCAACAATGATAATAACAACTTGGTATATTGTGGCCTCTGGTCATCATCTTGTATCCCCAGTAAAGCCAATGCAGCAGAAACCGGGACATCTAAGTGTAGACGAACATTAATACAGTCGAAAATAGCGGCCCAATAGTCAGAGAGTTTGGGGCAGGCCCAAAACATATGGAGATATGTACCATCAGGAGAATGGCCTCATGGGCAGTTAGGAGAACATTGTGGATAGATCCCATGCAGTCTCTGAGGCATGAAGTATAACCTATGCAAGAATTTTGTCTGTAATTATTTATCCCTAGAGGATATCACCAATTTGTAGCTATCTTCAAAACATTCCTCTCACGATGCCCTGTCCGGGGATGGAATATCTCCCTCCCACTTTCTCTATAATGACTCAATCTTTGGAGAGTCCTTCTGAATAGGCATCAGGTACAACACAGACAATGGTTTAGCTAGGGAGCTCTGGGTCAACAGGTCCTCAACAGCATTCCCCTCAAGGCTAGGAGGTGTCAGAAATTGGGCCCTGAAGGCATGCCGCAACTGGTAGTAATGAAACAACATCCAGCCTAGAAGGTCAAACCGGTTTGCTAGATTGCGGAAGGGAAGTAAGGACCCATAAGGCCGCGTACACACGATCAAATCTGTCTGCTGGAAACGGTCTGCCAGACCGTTTCAGCAGACAGATTAGATCGTGTGTACGGGCAAACAGACGGATTTGGCCAGCCGACAGATTTGAAAGCATGCTTTTAAATCTGTCGACTGGGAACCCGTCCGCCCGACATGTCTGCTGGTTAGTATGCTAACCAGCAGACATATCTTCTCGCACACCCGTCGAATGGTTTCGACGAATGCGTGGAAGTGTTTTACTTCCTGGTGCGGTGACGTGGCGGCGTCAACGTCACCGCCATGTCAGCGCGCTGTCTGCCGCCGGGGATTCTGGTTTGATCGTTTTGAACAGATACATTTACTCGTCTGTACGGGGCATTAGAGATAACATCCCTCAACAGATTAACACCATAACGGGCCCATAACTGCGGATCCGGTATGGATCGAAAGTGCTCAAGGGAAGGGTTCCCCCACAATGGAACGAAGGCTAGGAGATAGGAAGCGACACCTAGCCACTCCCCACACCTGCAACGCAGCCCTAGAGGGGACTGCCAGGAAGGGGTACTCTGAGGCCCCTCTATATACCAAGTTGCTGAGTTCAGTAAGGGAGCCCACAATCGCTGCCTCAAGGCAGACCGCCGCATTGGCCCGCTGATTGGCTCTTTACCTCAATCTGTGATTAGCAGTGTCCTCTAGACACTGTGATCACAAAGCGCGCCGCCTGTGCCCCATAGTGGGCGCACAGAAAGAGCGATCACAGGAGGCCATTACATGACAGCCTCCCAGAACTGGCCGTCCGTGCTGTAGCCGTCATTCGGCTATAGCACAGTCGGCAAGTGGTTAAGGAGGCACTCCATATCTTGGGTACTGCACTTGTGTGGCTCATCTGTGAGTTAGGAGACTGCCTTAATGTTTGATATTTCAAATGACCACGGCTCCTGTCTGGTCCCCAGGCATTGGTGAGCATGCGTTCGGGTTAAGTATTGCCCCATGTGCAAAGGTTAGTGACCCCATTAAATACCTGGTGTAGTCCAAAGAACCCACCCAGAGGGGGGATCTCTCATGATACCCTTGCTTGGCCCCCAACGAGCAAGGAAGCATAGAGGATGTAACAGACAACCTGTCTACCCTCCCTTACACATGTGACTGCATTACAGGCCTTTCATTTAAATGGGTGCTGTTAAACCACCAAATGTTTAGACCCTTTTCACACTGAGGAAACTTTTAGGCGTTTTAGCACTTGAAGTAGCATCTAAAAAGCATCTAAAAACTGCCTCCCATTCTGTGCATTGTGTGCTTTCACACTGAGGCAGTTCGCTTGCGGAAATTAGGAAAAGTCCTGCAAGCAGCATCTTTGAGGTGGGTCGGGAGCGCTATATTCAGCACTCCCAAAACACCTCTGCCTATTGCACTGAATTGCGCCTTAATAGTGCTTCAAAAGTGCTGAAAAGCTGGAGTTTCAATCATTTTTTGGGGGTAAAACTCACTCTGTTAGTGGCTGAAAAGCATTGCAAAAGCACTGCTAAAACAGTGCTAAAGCGTCGCAAAAACGAGCAGCATTTAGTGTCAGCGTGAAAGTACTCTTAGTTTTGTTGCAGCCATTAAGCAAAGCAGCTGCAGCAAGTGTACATTCTGCATGCCCTTAGGTTGCTGACCAGGGAGGAGGAAAAACTGTGGCTGCACATATGAATGAACCCAAACAGGCAGTGATTGGTTTTGATATATTCCGGTATATCCAGAATCTATTTTTTATTTGTCGGCAAATAAGCCTGGTCATTATCAAGTGCACTCTATGTTTGCAATTTGCTGTACCAGATTATGTTATGTATGCATCAAAACAAGCACATTCATTTGGAAATAAGGTTAGGCTTGTTCTGTGAACTGGAACACACAGCTAAACTGACCCTGAGAAAACCTTAAAACCGACAGAGATGTATTGTAATAACAGAACCTGCAAAGTGAGGAATTCTGACAGCCGACAAATGACAGTTAATTAAAAATAAATGCCAGTCATCATCCCCATGAATTAGCATTATTCCTCTTGATGGATTTTTATTCTACATCAAGCCTCCTCTGTTCCAATTGCTTCTGCCTCTTGACTTGTGCTAGTGAATAGGTTAATCAGCATAGGCTTTATCAGCCGCACTTAGGCAAGTATTCATAATAAAAAGCCTCATGATGGATTTGGCTATGGGTGAAAAACACAAGCATGTAAAGAGCTAGGCCTTGGATCTCTAAGCCCACCATCTATATTAGGAAGGTGACAGAGAAAGGAACAGACAGGAGAAAAGATTAGGCTGCGGTTTTGTGATAACAAATTACATCAACTGATTTCCTGACTATAAACATGACTCTCCAGATAAGAGGAAGACCTGGGAACACTAACACACTGTTCTGCTAGAAGGCCCGCAGGATACTGTTCACACAAATCAATAGGAAAACCTTTATTTACAGCTAGAAACTCCCAGTCTCTGAAGTGGAAACCATTTCCTCAGCCCACACATGAGTCTTACCTTATCTGTGGAGGAAGCAGGCCTTGCTGTGTGCCTATACTATGCATGCATGACGTAAAACTTTCATTGGAAGGACCATGCTAAAAACGATGGACAGCTGGCTCTAATGCCGCGTACACATGGTCGTTTTTTGTGATGAAAAAAAAAACAACGTTTTCTGTGAAGTAAAAAACGTTTTTGAAACGTCACTTTTCAAAGACAATTTTGCATACACACCATTGTTTTTTCACAAAAAGCGAGGTTACGTTCACCATTCTTTTCCATTGAAGCTTGCTTCATAACTAGCTTTTGGGCATGCGCGGGTTGAAAAACGTCGTTTTGAACGACGTTTTTGCTACACACGGTGACTTTTTGTGAAACAAAAAACGACGTTTTGAAAAACGACACAAAAAATTCAAACATGTTGGAATTTTTTTTTGGTCGTTTTTTTTAAGACAAAAAACGACGTTTTGCCCACACACGATCAATTTAAATGACGTTTTAAAAAACGTCGTTTGTTTTCATCGCAAAAAACGACCGTGTGTACGCGGCATTATGCCCCGTACACACGATCACTTTTTGTGATGAAAAAAAATGTCATTTTTCATCATGGAAAAAAACTAAATTTTTCAAACTTCATTTTCAAAAATGACGTTGTGTACACACCATCATTTTTGGAAAATGATGAACAAAATGACGGCACTCTAAAGGGGAAGTTCTGTTTGCCTTGAGGCTGCTTTTAGCTGGTTACTTGTTAGTAAAAGACGATTCCTGCTTTTTTGTCTGTTATGCCGCGTACACACGATCACTTTTTGTGATGAAAAAAAACGTCATTTTATCTGACGAAACAAAACGACATTTTGAAAAACGACACAAAAAATTCAAGCATGTTGGAATTTTTTTTGGTCGTTTTTTTGAAGACATAAAACGACGTTTTGCCCACACACGATCATTTTAAATGACGTTTTTTAAAACGTCGTTTTCTTTCATCACAAAAAGTGATCGTGTGTACGCGGCATTACAACGTGATGAATGTGCTTACTCCATTATGAATGGTAGTTTTACCTCCCTTCTCCTAACTTGCTTCTGGGCATGTGCGGGTTTAAAACGTAATTTTTTACGTAGTTTTGCCCACACACGATCATTTTTTATGACACAAAAAATGACATTTTGAAAAATGACATAAAAAATTCGAGCATATTCAAATTTTTTTTTGGTCGTTTTTCAGAAGACATAAAATGACATTTTGCCCACACACCATCATTTTAAATGACATTTTTAAAAATGTCATTTTTTTTCATCACAAAAAGTGATCGTGTGTACGCGGCATAACAGTAACAAAGCTTCATCTTTTTGCTGTGCTCTTGTCTCCTCAATTTTATATATATATTTTATCTTGGACAGTTCACCCATACATAGCCGGCAAACAGTGTACAGTGCCTGCCGCCGAGAATGTGTTTTTAGCACGACAGCATCGTGCTGATTCTCGGCGACAGGCTGCCGACATCTCGCACTCGCTGGAATAGTAAAAGCACATTCCAGCGAGTGCGTCATAGAAGCGACGGGGATCCGACGCGGATTCCCGCCAATTCTACACGTGGGCGGAGTTTGTTATGAATCCTGAGAAGGAAGTCCCCGCCGGATTTTAAATAAAAATCCGGCATGGGTTCCCCCCTCAGGAGCATAACGGGCCCTTAGGTCTGGTATGGGTTGTAAGGAGACCCCCCTACGCCGAAAAAACGGCGTGGGGGTCCCCCCACAATCCATACCAGACCCATATCCAAAGCACGCCGGCCGGCCGGTCAGGAAGGGAGTGGGGGCGAGCGAGCACCCCCCCTCCTGAGCCGTACCGGGCAGCATGCCCTCAACATGGGGAGGTCAGGTGCTCTGGGGCAGGGGGTGCACTGCGGCCCCCCACCCCAGAGCACCCTGTCCCCATGTTGATGAGGACAGGGCCCCTTCCCGACAACCCTGGCCGTTGGTTGTCGGGGTATGCGGGCGGGAGGCTTATTGGAATCTGGAAGCCCCCTTTAATAATGGGGGCCCCCAGATACCGGCCACCCACCCTAAGTGAATGAGAATGGGGTACATCGTACCCCTACCCATTCACCTGCAATAAAAAGTGCAAACACAAATAAACCACACAGGGTATTGAAATATTTTATTAGTTGGCCGCCGGGGCGGGGGTGTGTATGATCCGGCGGGCTTCTGCGGGGGGGTGTGTGCCGCTGTTCTTCGCCGCCGTCTGGTTCTCTTCCGCCGCCGGGGGGGTGCTTTGATAAAAGCGCCCACCACCCGGCGGTAGGCATGTGCAAAAGTGAAAAATTTGTTTAGTTTCGTTTAGTTTCAATTCGTCATTTAATACATTTCGTTAAGTTAGGTTCGTTACATGTGTTGAATTCGTTTTCGGAATTCGTTCGTTTTCGACGAAATTTTGAAAAATCCGGTCGAAATCGAAAATATTTCGACCGTTTTTCGAATTCGTTCGTTTTCGACCGAATTTCAAAAAAAAAAACGGTCGAAATCGAAAATATTTCAACCAGATTAGAAAACAAATAGTCTCTTTTCGAATAGAATTTTTTTCGAATTAAATCCGAAAATATATATATTTTTTTTTTTTTTTCGAATTCCGATCGAATTTAGTCCGCGGGTATTCGATTCGAAATTCGAAAAAAAAATTATTTTCGAATTTAATTCGAAAAAAATTCTATTCGAAAAGAGCCTTCTAATCTGGTTGAAATATTTTCGATTTCGACCATTTTTTTTTCGAAATTCGGTCGAAAATGAACGAATTCCGAAAACGGTCGAAATATTTCGCTAATATAGCAATTCGGGAATTCGTATGCATCCGAATGTCCGAATAATGGAAAATTCGTCCGAATTTCGATTCGGAACGAAACGCAATGCACATGCCTACCCGGCGGGCTTCCTTCGACATCTTCGGCGGCGGGGGGGGTCTTCTCCCACTCTCCGGTGTCTTCTCCCACTCTCCGGGGTCTTCTCCGGCTCTCCGGGGGTCTTCTCCGCTCTCCGAGGGTCTTCTTCTTCTTCAGGACTCGCCGCCGCTATCTTCGTGTGTTAGCTCAATTACTAGCGGCGGCGAGTCCCCTCTTTTGTGACGTCTTCTTCTTCTCTTCTCCAGATGTTGACGCGACGCTTCCTTCCGCTGTTATGGCTGGCGCGCGGCTCGCAGCGAGTTATATAGGCCTGTCTTGTGACGTCGCAGTTCCATCATGCTCCGGTAGGTACCACGTGCTACCTACCCACGTGGTACCTACCGGAGCATGATGGGACTGCGACGTCACAAGACAGGCCTATATAACTCGCTGCGAGCCGTGCGCCAGCCATAACAGCGGAAGGAAGCGTCGCGTCAACATCTGGAGAAGAGAAGAAGAAGACGTCACAGAAGAGGGGACTCAAGTCCTGAATAAGAAGACCCCCGGAGAGCGGAGAAGACCCACGGAGAGCGGAGAAGACCCCCGGAGAGCCGGAGAAGACCCCAGACAGTGGGAGAAGACCCCGGAGAGTGGGAGAAGACCCCCCCGCCACCGAAGATGTCAAAGCGCCCCCCCCGGGCGGCGGAAGAGAACCAGACGGCGGCGAAGAACAGCGGCACCCACCCCCCCGCAGAAGCCCGCCGGAGGGGGGCGCTTTTATAAAAGCGATCATACACACCCCCCCAGCGGCCAACTAATAAAATATTTCAATACCCTGTGTGGTTTATTTGTGTTTGCACTTTTTATTGCAGGTGAATGGGTAGGGGTACGATGTACCCCATACACATTCACTTAGGGTGGGGGGCCGGTATCTGGGGGCCCCCCTATTAAAGGGGGCTTCCAGATTCCGATAAGCCTCCCGCCCGCATACCCCGACAACCAACGGCCAGGGTTGTCGGGAAGGGGCCCTGTCCTCATCAACATAGGGACAGGGTGCTCTGGGGTGGGGGGCCGCAGTGCGCCCCCTGCCCCAGAGCACCTGACCCCCCCATGTTGAGGGCATGCTGCCCGGTACGGCTCAGGAGGGGGGGGGGGGGCGCGCGCTCACCCCCACTCCCTTCCTGACCGGCCGGCGTGCTTTGGATACGGGTCTGGTATGGATTGTGGGGGGACCCCCACGCCGTTTTTTCGGCGTAGGGGGGTCTCCTTACAACCCATACCAGACCTAAGGGCCCGTTATGCTCCTGAGGGGGGAACCTATGCCGGATTTTTATTTAAAATCCGGCGGGGACTTCCTTCTCAGGATTCATAACAAACTCCGCCCACGTGTAGAATTGGCGGGAATCCGCGTCAGATCCCCGACGCTTCTATGACGGCTTTGTCTCCATCGCGGCAAGCCAGCTCGGCGCTGGCTCCCGCGATGGGGCTCGCAAGTGCTCAATCTCGCCGAGAAAGGGAGCGAGATTAACACAGGATCACGGTCAACCACTGTACCTGTTCCTAAACTATAATTTATTCATTCATGGCACTTATATAGCACAATTTACGCAGCGCTTTACATATACATTGTACATTCACATCAATCCCTACCCTCAAGGAGCTTAAAACCTAAGGTCCCTAAAACACATTCATTCATATACTAGGGCAAATTTTGACAGAATGGGCCAGATTCAGGTATATGAGAGCATCTTTGCTCCAGAGTAACGCTTCTCATTTACGTTACTCTGACGACCCTTTCAGCGTAAGTACTGTTATTCACATAGCAGTTGCGCGTAAACTTGCGCCAGAGTAACGATAATGCGCTGGCGTAACCCGACGCAAGGGGAAGTGGGTGTGATCATATGTAAATGATGGGCGGAGTCCAGCGCAGAGGCTTACGTTCAGCGCATCAACCACGGAGCATGCGCAGTGAGTGAGGCTCCACTCGCCCCTTTGTGCGCATGCTCACAACTTCCGTCGGCACCACTTCACGGGAAACGTCAGCGCAATGCCTTCCATTGGGCGTTTAAATGCACCCGTAGAAGCGCCATTCCGGCACTAAAGTATATCCTGCTCCCCCTCCCCGCAGTGATGTTACTTTTGTTCTGAGATGGCTGCTCCCGTTCCCCGCAAACACACAGGAGAAAGCTGAACTCTAAAGGCCAGGAGCTGTCAGCCGTCATCTCGGCTATGGAGACCTATGATGTCTTCCTCCATGGCTGTAAAATTTGACAGACAAGCATGGACAGAGGTGTTGTCCTGCAAGTGGGGGTGCTCAGCTAGCTCTTATCGTCGGTAACGCTGCTGTAGCTGCTCTCCTGCTGACCTGTGACCGTCTGGAGTAAAGATAAAGCAGCCTTTTGTAGAAATAACTTTGCGCCGGACGGACGAGATACGCGCGGCGCATGTAGCCAGCGTATGGTGCTAATCCGTTCGTGAATTGGGAAAAATCCCTCATTTGCATATTTGCAGGGGAAATCAATAGGCGCGACTGATGCGCCAAGCGAAATTAAGCGCTGACGATACTCTAGCGTCGGAACGTTCCGCCGGTCGCAAATGGCCCGTTATTGGGCGCATCTAGTTTGGTGGGTACGGGCACATAGAAACGACGGCGCATCTTCACAGTTACGCGGCGCATATCAAAATACTCCAGCGCAAGTGTTGCTGAATCTGGCCCAAAGTGATTAACCTACCAGCATGACCTTAAAGTAAGGTGACCAGATTTTTAAAATGAAATTCGGGGAAAAATGTATTTTTTTTTTTTACTAGTAATGGCGGCAATCAGCAACTCTCTGCCTGTTTCCACCTGCCTCGCAGCCCGTCAAGTCTCACCATCCGGGCCCCGGCTACTACTGGATGGGGTGCAGAGGAAGATCCCTCCACCAGGGAAGGCAAGGAGATAGGCAGGCAGGCGGCTGGCTGGGACTTGAGCCAAGGCAGAAGAACAGAAGTGGAGTGGAATGGGCATGCACCCGAAACTGAAGAAATATTCCCTCCGCTCCGACCAGAACATGATTATCAGAAAGGGGAATAGATAATAGAAAAAAATACACCCCCCCCCCCAAGGTAGTAGGAGTGGCAGAGTGGAGGTGTGTAATTCAGATATTATTTTTTTTATTCTGCACTGAATTGCCCAAGCCCCTGTTCAAATCCAATCTGGGGACAAAACTTGGTCCGGGGACAGTGTCCTCAATCCGGGGACTGTCCCCTGAAACCGGGGATGTCTGGTCACCCTACCTTAGAGTGTAGTAGGAAACTGGAGTACCCTGAGGAAACCCACACAGGCACAAAGAGAAGATGCAAACTCCAGGCAGATGGTGTTGTGATCAGGATTTGAACCCGCCACCCTTTTTGCTGCTAGGTGAAAGTGCTAACCTACATATATTCTCACTCAATGCTCAGAATTAGTGCACATCAATTTTTAGTTAAATGCTGAGAAACTAAGCCAGGGGTAGGCAACCTGGGGTCCCCCAGCTGTTGCAGAAATGCAAGTCCCATTATGCCTCTGGTAGTAATTGTAACTGCCAGCCTTGCAATGCCTCATGGGAAATGTAGTTCCACAACAGCTGGGGGGCCCCAGGCTGCCTACCCCTGAACTAGGCTATACATCTGAAAGTAAAGAATACCAAAATCAATTAAAGGGCTTTACAAAGAAACTTAGCATTGGCAGTAGTAACATATGAGTCATACTATCAAACCCACCACATATAAATCCAAGACACCCCCATTTAATATCAGTATTAAAAAAAAAAAAAACATATCAAAACTCAAGGGACCTGCTATGTATACATACATATATATGTCATGTCACGGTATATATACACCGTTATACAGAATATACTGTATTTTAATGTCTGCCCTGTTCTTTTGATGTACTCTCCAGGCAAAAATGAAAAACAAATCCTCATGCAATGTTCCTAGAAACAATGCATCTTCCTAATATTCTCATTTTGCTTATTGTTACCTCTTCCCGACCACATATCAAATAAATGCAGTGGCAGGCAGAGCAGGCCTTAACCACTTCAATACAGGGCGTTTTCACCCCCTTCCTACCCAGGGCAATTTTTAGTTTTCAGCACTGTCGCACTTTAACTGACATTTGTGCGGTCGTGACCAAACTAAATCGATGTCCTTTTTTCCACACAAATACAGCTTTCATTTGGTGGTATTTGATCACCTCTGCGGTTTTTAATTATGCGCTATAAACAAAATTAGTGTGACAAGTTTGGAAAAAAAAACGCAATATTTTTTACTTTTTGCTATAAGAAATAACCATTTTTTTTTTTAATAACATTTTTCCTCAGTTTAGGCCAATATCTATCTATTCTACATATTTATGGTGATCACGGCCACCGGGCACACGCACCGTCTCCCGAGCGTGCACACGCCCCCTAGATGACAGGGAAGCCCAGGACATCATATGATGCCTGCCCAGGATGGGAGATCCCTCCTGCAGATGTCATATAGCTGGGATGAGAAGTGGTTAAAGCTGACCTTCAATCATTTTTTCATCTTTCCATCTATTTAAATCTTCTATCCTTGTTTTAATTTAAATCCAGCTGAGTGGCTGAGCTGGGTTTAAATGTGTATAAGAATGTTAATATTTGTCATATGATTATAGCTGGGATGAGAAGTGGTTAAAGCTGACCTTCAATAATGTTTTTATCTTTCCATCTATTAAATCTTCTATCCTTGTTTGAAATTTGGATAGTAAAACATTTTTTTTCTGCCAGTAAACACCTTATACAGCCCACTTCCTGTTTCTTGTCTGGTACAAAGCCTAGGCTTATGACATCATGTACAGCGCTCTCTCTCTGTCACTATTGTGAAAGTTTGCCAGAAAGGGAGGAGGGTCATAGTCATAAGAGGGCCAATGAGAGCTGCAGAGCTCGAGGTGTGTCTCTATATGTCTGTGTAAATCGAGGAAGTGAATAGGCAGCAGCTTCAGCTGCCCACAGTTGGTTGCAGCCAGACTCAGAGGAGGGAGATTGTTGCAGCATATTTGGCAAGTACAGAATCACAGTATTTATAAAATAATATGCTACGTGGTTGTGTAATATGCAATTTTATACAGAATGGCAAAGATGTTTTTAATACAAATTATGTGAGTAGACTGCAGTTCCTCTTTAATGCCCAGCCGCTACACATATTTGTCCATGGTGGTCTGAGGTTGTGTGCTGCTTGAGGCTTGGCAAAATATTTGTAACAGTGGAAGGCCTTGCTGTTCAATGGCATTCCAGTTCTGCAAAACGAGTTGAATCACGAGAAGGCCCTTCTACTAAATTAAAAGCAGAAGATGGCTAGTCATAAAGGACATATGTGAAGAATTTGGCAAGGTGATTGACAATACAGTAAGTTTCCTACTTACAAATGATTTCTGTTCCGGGAGCTCGTTTGTAAGTTCAACAAAGATCAGTGCTTGCAGACAAAGGCAGTGACCACTGATCAGTGTGTTCTGATGGGGGAGTCCCCCTGTAAGAACATAATAACACAGCTGGGGAGACTGCTGCACCAACATTGCTTGTGTTGGTATGGCAATCTGTCAGTTTTTCTTCGTTCAGCCGGCTGGGTTGAATGAAAAAACTGTGCAAACACATGTTTGCATCCTTAAAAGTTCACAACTCAAAGATTCATATGTAGGGGACTTACTGTATACGATGAAGGGCTGAAGCAACATGGATTTCAATGTCTTGCAGGATAGTGGAGAGCTGCTATCTTGGTAAAAGGGCATGAATAATGGACACTAAGGGTGCTGTTTTTAGCATAAGGGTTATCAGAGATGAGCACTGGGACTAGCTAATTTAAAAAGCTAAGCAAAGTGAGTTATATCTGACTAAAACACTTTATTTACATTATATGTTTGGTGAAATACTATGCTTTTCTGCTTTGCAAGTAACTTGGTAATAGACAACTCATTGTTTGCCCCCTTGGAAATGTAGTGTTTATCTGTGCTTTCAGGCTGGGTTCACACTGTTGCCGCATGCAGCGCACAGCAGGGGTCCGGTGCATACTGGTTCACCGCTTCAGGTCCGCATTCAATTTGCATGGGTGTGAACCCGGCCTTACAGTATTCACACAATTGTATGCATTTAGTAGACTTGTTGGCTCTCAGTTGGAACATTAACAAATCCTTACATTAAACCTACTGTAACTTAAATTTATTAAAGTGTTTGAATAGCCATTTTTTTTTTTTACATGGGTAGAATACAAAGAAAAGGGTTCAAGGCCACCCTTTTCCTATAGGATCATGACAGAAGCAGTTCCAGAAGCAGAAGCAGCGGGTGGTCTATGAGAGGTTAGTTAAGGCAGTTAGAACTGGAAAATTGTGGTATATTCCCCCGTTTTATGATAGGTTAAAATGGGCCAACTGACCCCATGGAAGGTTCCAGAATGTTTGGAGGTCAATATATAAAGGACCCTGTCATGGACCGTGAAATACTGAAGTGTTTCTACGTGAAATCCTAATTCATGTATTGCAGAAGATGAGACATTGTGGATAGTACATATTGCAAGAGATACTGGAAGTGGATTAATTTGTCGTGACTAGGTCACTAGGACAATGACACTTCAAAGCTTAGCTCCAACTAGTGAAATGCTAAGTGAAGCAGGGCTTGTGAGAGACATTTCATTGTCCAGTGTGTAGAGGTGTTAATTCAGGTCGGCTCTTAGGCCTCGTACACACGAGTAAATCCATTTGTTCAAATCGGTCGGACCGACCGATTTGAACAAATCTGTCTGCTGGGATTTTGGTTTGCTCGCGTGTACACACGAGCAAACCAAAATCCCCGCCAGCAGACATCGCGCTGACGTGTCGGTGACGTGGCGGTGACGTTGACGCGGCCACGTCACCGCACCAGGAAGTAAAACACTTCCGCACATGCGTCGAAATCATTCGGTGCGTGTGCGAGAAGACATGTCTGCTGGTTAGCATACTAACCAGCAGACATGTCGGGCGGACGGGTTCCCAGCCAACAGATTTCAAAGCATGCTTTGAAATCTGTTGGGTGGCCAAATCCGTCTGTTTGCCCGTACACACGATCGAATCTGCTGAAACGGTCTAGCAGACCATTTCCAGCAGACAGATTTGATCGTGTGTACGAGGCCTTAGACCTTTCTATTGTGTGATAACACTGTTTTGAGCCTTTTGATTATCAGGAGTATTGGATTAGCATGTCATTATCTAAAAGAGTGTGATCTCTCAGATGTAGTAATGACCTCCTCTCTATGCGGAGACAAGCTGGCTAGATAACGTATTCTGTTAACTTCACTGATGTCATTATCTACAGGAATGTCATTCTCTCTGAGGTAGTAAAGTCATGCTAAATGCATCGGTGCCAAAATGTCTATCTGTATGGAAGCCCCCAGTGTGTGAAAAGGGGGTGGAGTTTTCATTGTTCTTTGATTGATGACAAGCTTGTAACCTGTATATAATCAGCAGAGTGTTTCAATAAAGTTGAGTTCTGGTTGAACATACATACAACTCGCTTGGTGTGTGTTCTTCATGGCTCCAATCGGCACATAGCTGTAGGTTGGATCCCGGAATCTTGGATGACTGGACCATCAGATGTTGCAATCTGCAATCTGATCCGATAGAAGCAGAGGAGTGTCAGGAGAGCAGGACCTGGGCGAGCAAGGGTCTCGTCACAGACCCCTCACTAGGTCCGGGGCCAATTGTCAGAGGGAGGACGATACAATGGAGCTGCCCACCCAAAACCCGCCCTGAAGATATTGATTTATTTGTCGTGGCTTAGAATATGTTTTAAAGGGACCGTTTAAAATTTTTTTTTTATTTTAAATACAAAGTTTTTTTCAGCTTGAGTGGCTGAGTTGTATTTAAATGTGTATAAGAATGGGAAAGGAAAGGGAGTAGCCGTCTAGGCTCTCCTTTCCTCATGGGTCCACGGCAGGGGCATTTAGCAAAAAGATGTTAAAAGTTTAAAGTAGGTAAGTATAAAAGCAGTAAGGTTATTTTAGGTCAGGTATTTAGTTAAGCCTACGGGATTAACAGCAGGACGGGTGTTAGATTAATTAAGGACAGCTGGTTAGAAAGGGTTCTGGAAGTTTAAAAGCCTAGATCAGTGGTTGGTTAGTGTAGGTCAGATGACTAGTTAGAAGGTTCTAGGAGCCGGTTCTGGCCTATTTAAAGGTCCATTGCGGTGTGGGTCAGGAAACCACAGCAGGAGGAGCTCCCCACGCTTCCCCCCCCTCCCGTCGCGGCCGATTCATGTGGTGGCTCACTCGGGTGGTTTGCCTGAGGGGAGAATTGAGAATTTGATGAGAAAACAGCTCGAGTCTCAGTGGCAGAGCTGGGGTTGGTTATGGAGAATTAATTGACTGAGTGATATGCAGTTATGTTTTTCGGTTATGGTATATTATTTGTATTAATTATTAAAACCAATGAATCAAGCCGTGGCCAAGTTATTTTCCAAATAATTATATATATCATTGTAAAATAAATATTTTTTCTAAATATTATTGCTGTCGGTTTCTTTATTCTTTATGCACGATTGGGTTTATGCATGATGCCTGTGGTCCCATGTTAATATTGGTAAATTATTTTATTTACATTGTTTTTTTTTTTTTAAATAAAGGCAATTGAAAAAAGCTGCGGCCAAAAAATAATTTATCCAAAAAAAATAAACTCATAAAAAATAATAAATAATAATAACAATTATAAATACATTTTTCGCTTGGATACCCTCCTGGGTGCCCAATCATGCATGTTTTTCTCAGATGTAAGCTTGGATTTGGTCTGAATGCCTGCGATCAGGGTCGACACATTCGTCCTATGGTAGGAGATTGGCGGGTAGTTAACCCTTCGGCCCCGCTGCTTTTGTTTTAGGGACGCGGTAGTTCACACTCACTCATCAGATACAGAAATGTATTTGGGTTTTTTTTTTTTTTTTTTATACATTTTTTCCGCCCCTGAGCTTGACTCCCCAGGCATTCATACCATCTCCCATTACCACAGAAATTCTATCTTTTATTTTACTGCATTTTAGAGTGTTGTGTTACCTATCCCCTGGTAGATATACGCCTGACTGGGCTTTGAGTGGCAGACATGTGGCGACACTTGATAATACACTTGATAATATACTTGATGTTTCTCTCCTGATCCTTTGTTAACTTGTTTACACCTGTACATAATGTTTGCAATGTTTTACTTCCCTCCCTTATAGTACGATCGCTATGCGTGGTCCTTACTATTTACCCTGGCCCCTGAGCTCTACACACTTCAGGTTCCCCGTAATAATAATAATAACCTATCTGTCTTTAGCTAATTTCTGTCTCGGTCCCTGGGTCGTCCCCTCTTCGAGGTTTCCGTCCCTTGTTTCGTTCCCACACAGCGGTCCCACTGGGACTTTTTGCTGACCCTCCAGACTCCTCCCTTTCTAGGTGAATTAGCAGGCCTAAGATCACCTCTGGTTTAAGTTTTTTCTCCATCTTGTGCTTTCCTTCCCTTTTCTCTATACTGGTCCTCTCCCTGTACCTCTTCTCCCCTACCCCTTCCTTTCTTCCCCCACTGCCCCTCTTTTCCTCCCTTCCCCTCTTTCCTTCCCTGCCCTTCCTTTTCCTTTTGGCTTCCACTCTACCTGCTCCTTCGTTGGGATCCGTGCCGGCCCCCCTGGTGGGCCTTTCCACCACCTCGCCCCCTTCTAGCTCCTCGCCCCTCCAGCCCTGTGCTCTCATTCTCTCCCCTATCTCACACCTGACTCTGCAGCACTGATCATAGGCTATGCCTCCCTTAACCTTGAAATGTCTTTCTCTTAATGTCAAGGGTCTCAACCTGCCAGAAAAGAGGTCTCAGGTATTATCTTCCCTTACCAAACACGGCGCCCATTTTGTTTTCCTCCAGGAGACCCACTTCCGTTCAGACGCCATCCCCAAGCTTTCTAATCATGTCTATCGGTCCGCATTTCACGCCACTAATCCTGACTCCAAGACGAAGGGTGTCTCTATCTTGGTGTCTAAGCGTGCAAACTTTCATGTGTCCGACTCTCTCATTGATCCGGAGGGTAGATATATTTTCCTTAAGGGCTCTTACGAGTCTAAACCTATCACACTTGCCAATATTTATTGCCCCAACGAACGCCAGCTGGCCTTTTTTAAGACCACCTGTGATCTGTTAGCCTCCTTCCAGTCGGGCATCTTGATTTTGGGGGGGGGATTTCAATGTCCCCTTAAACCCCCTAATAGACTCCTCTACGGGCGCCTCCACCTTGACCTATAAGGCTTTGCGGCAGATTAACCTACGCCTCCAGTCTCTCTCCCTGCATGACACCTGGCGCACACTTTTTCCCTCGGTTAAGGACTACACTTTCTTTTCGGCCCCACACCAAAAGTACTCCAGGATCGACTATTTTTTTCTCTCCCAAGCGGACCTAGCCCTTCTCCAGCACTCCACAATAGAACCGATGTTTTTATCGGATCATCACCCGATCAGTGTCACCCTGGCTTTTCCCGAAACCCTCTCTTGAACGAAATCCTGGCGTTTGAATTCCTCCTTGCTTAAGGACTTATCCGTGACTGATCAAATCCGCACGCGCATTCAACAATATTTCGCTGAAAACTCTGATCCAGATATCTCACCGGTCTCCCTATGGGAGGCACATAAATGTGTGATCCGTGGAGAACTGATCGCTCTGGCTACAAAAGCCAAGAAACAACACCAGGCAGATATAAACTCTCTTATTGCGACGGTTAAGTCCCTGGAACTGTCTCACAAGAGGTCCCATGCCCTGGCCACCCTACAAGACTTGACACGTGCTCGGACATCCCTTATGGAAGAGCTAGGCAAACGCTCTAAGAGACGATACATCCTCGGGCAGAGGATCTTTTATGAACAGGGTAACAAAAGTGGGCGCCTCTTGGCGCGCACGGTACAAAACTCAAAACCTACCTCTACAATACACCATGTACATAGTCATGGTGGCGTTCGCCTAGTCAAGAATGAGGATATTGCCAGGGAATTTGAGGATTTTTACTTTAAATTATATGATCTCCATTCCCAAGACCTCTCTCAGTCCAGGGCTACCTCGAGGAAGTCACAGATTAAAGAATTTCTTTCACGTTATAGCCCCAAACCAATTTCCCCACAACAATCACTTGCCCTGGAAGGCTTCATATCGGCGACGGAAGTGGACTTGGCTATTAAGCAAATGAAGTCTGGGAAGGCCCCGGGCCCGGATGGCTTTTCCCTACAGTACTATAAGTCCTTTGGCGATGTGCTTGCCTCTAGACTTCTGAACATATTCAATGCACTATCAGACCCTCAGAACAAGCCTGGCAACATGCTGGCAGCCCACATAGCGGTAATCCCTAAGGAAGGCAAAGATCCTTCCTCGGTGGCCAATTACCGTCCGATTTCGCTCTTAAATGTGGACATAAAAATTTACGCGAAGGTCCTTGCGAATAGACTGGCTCCTTTGATCCCCGAACTTGTCTCACTGGATCAGGTGGGATTTGTCCCTGGCCGCGAGGCCAGGGACAATACCATTCGTACTTTGAACTTGCACCACTGGCTCATGACCTCAGAGACGCAGGGCTTCTTTCTTTCCCTCGACGCTGAAAAGGCGTTCGACAGGGTGGCCTGGGACTATATGCAGGAGGTACTCGTAGCTTTGGGTCTTGGACCCCGCTTGCTGTCGCACATTTTAGCCCTGTATGCAGGCCCCTCGGCTGCGGTCAAGGTTAACGGTCACCTGTCGGACGTCTTTCCCATAAGCAACGGGACGCGCCAGGGATGCCCTCTGTCACCTCTGATATACATTCTCACACTAGAACCCCTTCTTAATAGGCTGAGGGAAAACCCAGACATTATGGGAGTTACTGTGGGAGGGAGAGAGTTCAAAGTTGCTGCTTTTGCAGATGATGTTCTTCTGTCCTTGCGCTCCCCTAGGATCTCCCTGCCCAATCTCCTCAATGATCTTGACCATTTCGGCACCCTCTCAAACCTTAAGATTAACCATGTGAAATCACAGGCGCTGAACGTCTCCCTTCCCTCTCAGGAGGTATCTCATTGCCAGGAGTTCTTTCCTTTTAGATGGACACAGGACTCGCTTACCTATCTCGGTATCCGCATCCCCACCAGTCTAGCAGATCTGTATTCTAAAAACTTCCACCCAGCCCTTCTTCAGGCTCAAAAGTGCCTTAAGGATTGGTTGGGTCTGAATGTTTCCTGGTTTGGCCGCTCAGCCCTGATTAAAATGATAATTCTGCCACGCTTACTTTATCTTATGCAATCAATCCCCATCTCTTTGCCCACGGGTTTCTTCACGTCATATAAGAAGGCCTGTTCGACCTTCCTCTGGAGGGGTTCTCAGCCCCGTATAAAGCACTCCCGACTCACTCTGCCGAAATCCGGGGGCGGGATTGGTCTCCCAGACCTTCAGAAATATCACAGTGCGTGTCATCTCACCAGGATAGCGGATTGGAATATCCATGCCTCCGAGAAGCTGTGGGTCCGCCTGGAGGGGAGCTTCTCTCCCGGTCTCCTGCACTTACTTCCATGGTTACCCCCGAGGAATTGGCCTCAATCCTTATTATCCCATCCATTCATTTACCCCTCGCTCTTGGCTTTTAAGAAGGCCTCGTCGCTAGGGCCCCCATCCTCTCAGCCGAACCCTTTGACGTCCCTGCGGGGGAATCTAGACTTTCCGCCTGGTATGTCGGGAGATTTTTTGAGCCAGGAGTGGCCATATGAGGATGTTCTAGCCCTCCAGTTTTATTCAGCTGGAAGGCCCCTATCTTTTGAGGCCGTGAAATCTCTCACTAGGACGTCTTCCTTCTCATTCTGGACCTACAGGCAAGTACGGCACTTTCTCACGTCTACTGCTGATCAATCCCTTTGGACACGACATTTCACGCCCTTTGAATCTCTGTGCCACCGTAAAGTACCACAGAGACACTTGATCTCCCTTCTGTACTCCCTCTTGGTGGGGGACCCATCACAAACGCCCACCCCACCGCAGCTTTCGTGGAACAAAGACCTTCAGGTGCCCTTGACTGTAGGGGATTGGAACACTATCTATGAATATGCCCATAAGGGCTCAGCGAATGTGGCAGTCCAGGAGAACGGCTACAAAGTGATCACTAAATGGTACAGGACCCCGTCGCGCCTCCATAAATTCTCCCCTGCTATCCCTGACACCTGCTGGAGATGTGGCGCGGGGGTGGGGACTATGCTCCATGTGTGGTGGGATTGTGGCGCCCTCCAGCCCTTTTGGAGAGGCGTCCACGATCTCATCTCACATATCACTACTTACACCCTGGATTACACCCCATCCCAATTCCTTCTACATCATACGTCGCTTTCCAAGAAAGACTATTTCAAATCCCTAGCCATGCATATGGTCAATGCTGCTAGAGTCTGCGTTCCCAGACATTGGCGCTCTACCACCGTCCCGACAATCAGAGAATGGCTCGCACAGGTCTCTTCAATAAAAGAAATGGAGGAGCTGATTCACATTTCCCAAGATAGAGTGCAGAAATTCTCCTTTACTTGGGCTTGCTGGAACCATTTTGTTACCACTGATCGATACCATCAATGTGTTTCTTGAGTCGCCTGAGACACCGGATGTGTATCCCCCCCCCAACAGGTTTGCGGGGGAGGGGGGGGGCGGTTGCGGATCCACTCCCCTTCATTCTGTCTTTCTTTTTTTTTTTCTTCTTCCTCTCTGCCCCTCTCCCTTCCTTTCTCTCCCCCCTTTCTCTTATCTCCTCTTTCCCTCTCATTATGGGCATCTGATCCCATTGCTTCCACGATACGATGCACTCTAAATACTGACCAAGATTGAGGTCTTGCACCGCTCCCCCCCTCTACACTTGGCGAGGGGGAGGGGAAAATTTGAAATTTGAGACCCTCCGCCCCCCTCCGCTTAATTCAACTCCCTACACCTTGTCTATGGTATGAACATGTTAATTGTTGCCTTTTAATTGTACTCTGTGGCATGTTCTTTTCATGATTCTCTGTTCTGTAATAATTACCTTGTTATGTACGGTATCTCACGCTATGTTTTGAATAAATAAAACTTTTGTGGAAAAAAAAAAAAAAAAAAAAATTTTCTGTGGTGTTTTACCTATTATGTTCAGGCCATCCTGTTTACGGGCCCATATTGTGTTTTTTTTTTTTCTTGAATTGAGATTTATCTTCGCTACCTTTTCTAGAGAGATAAAATGATAGGAAATCACTTTTTGTATTGGTGAAATGGTCATCAGAACAAATAAAGCAATGAACCTCCACAGAGCGGACACAGACAGTAATAAAAACTTGACAGAGAGTCTTATGGCCCGTACACACAATCCGAATATCGTACGACAGATCGTACGACTTTTTTCGCTTAATAGTCACAAGTAAAATTAAATAGGTTATTAAAGTCACAAAAATTCTCGTACGACAGAAAAAAAAAATCGGAAGTGATGTCATGTGTTGTAATGTATTTGTATTGTATTGTCGGACGACAACTGTACTGACTAAATGAAAATCGTACGATCTGACATCGTACGAGGAAAATTTTCGCGCTTGTCCGATCGAATAATATCCCATGAACGGTCGTGATCGGCTCTCGAAAGTAGTGTACACACGATCCGAAAATCGTACGATCCATCATCGTACGATGGTTTTCGTCTGATATTCGGATCGTGTGTACGGGCCATAACACTCATACAGTACAACTCTATCCAGCACTAAAAAAAGTGTTGCCTTTACATGCACTTCATTAATTCATTAGCCATTGCAGAATTGCAAATTTCCCAAAATACTAAACTGTTTGCTGTATTATTTCATTGAGTTTCTTGGAAAGCTTTAATGTTCTGCTTTATGTTGGCGACAAGTTTAGTTAATATGCACACAAAACTGTCACTAGCCTTTGTTTTATGGAATATAAAGTACCACTCGTGCTGTTTATAAGCATTCAAAGCTCACAAGTGTCACAGACACGAGGAACATTGTGTTCCCTTTGCTGTCTGTCACACAGATACTTGAAGAACAGGAAATGATAAGTTAGAAGAGGAAATTACATCAACAGTATGTAACGTATACATTTCCTTACCAGGTAATTTAATGTCTCTTCCATTCTTCACAGAACAGAAACTGTACTGTATATAAAAGGCCGTTGTGCTTTCTCAATAGCCGTAGAGCACTCAAGATGAAAGGACTAAGCCAAGCGCGGGGTTAATACCCTGAAAAGCCAAACACTTGACCAAACATTACAGCAATCTCATTTTACATTGTTGGGCTTCGTACAGCTATGTATTAGGTTCAAATAAGTTTACTTACAGCGCAGGTTGAGAAAACTATGTTAATCTTCCTGGCATTAGTCAGGCTGAACTAAGTAAGCGGACATTTAAAGCAGCCACTAATTGTAAACAGTAACGGGCCTCAAATAGGCTGCAAAGGTATTTGCATAAAATACTGAACTCAAGTTCAAAGTCATTATATGGATTTTACACTTCATGGTTGGGTAATATCAATTGATTAATCATTGAAAGTGTTTTCCATCCCTGAAGTTACATTTGTATATAGAGCAATGAATGTGTATAGAGCATTGAACTAACATAAGGTTGGTTGTCTATGTATGTCGGGCAGCTACAAACCCATAAACACAGGACACGTAATTACTGGAATCAGGATGTTGTGTGTGATCTACAACATTCCGTTATATGACTTAATGTATATTTGCACATTATAGTAAGAACTTTCACCATTAAAAGAAGTTTGTCAACCACAAAATTATTCTTAGACACACAGCCACCAAATAATTAGACAAAGTAGCATGAAGTCTGTCAGCATCCAGTCAACTGTTAAGACCTGTTCACACTATGGTGCATGTGCTTAAATGCATTTATTACACATCGTGATACACAGCCTATGCACTTTGAATGGGTCTCAACTTAGGGAAAAAAATAAAAAATTCCTGTTTTATTTTATTTTTTCAGCACAGCAGAACACAATGCACAATGCGTGCTGTAGATGTTTTGGGGTACCATTCAAAATGATTGGCAGCAGAGTGCA
Source organism: Rana kukunoris (assembly GCA_029574335.1). Classification (NCBI taxonomy): domain Eukaryota; kingdom Metazoa; phylum Chordata; class Amphibia; order Anura; family Ranidae; genus Rana; species Rana kukunoris. Next base: position 143,311,465 of record CM056052.1, read on the forward strand.
TTTAAAGTGATACTATAGGTTCGCAATTTTTTTTTTTAATTAAACATGTCATACTTACCTCCACTGTGCAGCTCGTACCCCCGAATGGCATTTTCTGGGGTCCCCCGGCGGCTCTCTCGGCTCCTCCCCACCTCAGATAACCCATCTCTGGGAAGCGCTCCTCATAGCCATAGAGTGCATGACTTGGCCCTGCCCCCACGTCATTGGATTTGATTGACAGCAGCGCAAGCCAAGAAAGCGCTACTATCAATATACCCAATGAAGAGTCGAGAACCCCGGGAAAAGATCCGGCGCGTTCGAGGAGCAGGACTTGGGGGGGGGGGTGGTAATCATCAATTGTTTTTTGACCTTAATGCATAGGCTGTACTTCTCTTGTGGATCACAGGAGTGCATTTTGTTTTGCACTCCTGTGACCCATATTCAGTGGCTGACGTAAAAAAAAACCCTGATCCCTGGACCAGCACCCAGCTCAGACTCTTAGCGTGCCACTGAGAGCCTGAGCCAGCCGCTCCCTCCACAGCCCAGCACTCCAGTGAGCCCAGGGGAGCAGAGCAGAGAGGCTGATAGTCACCAGCTCTCTGCACACAGAGCACTGAGAACTGAGTGATCAGCAGTCTTGATCGCTCAGTTCTTGATCTTAGAGCTGGCGGAGGACTGATGCAGCATCAGGCCAGTGCTGCATGCACCTTGGTAAGTGTGATTTCTATAAAAAATCACCCACCCCCCTATGTTGAGGGCCGCCTGGTACAGTTCAGGAGGGGGGCCACTAGCTCGTCCCCACCCCCTTTCCTGACCGGGCTGCGTTCTTGTATAAGGGTCTGGTATGGAATTTGGGGGGACCCCCCTGCTGTTTTTTCGGCGTAGGGGGTTCCCCTTAAAATCCATACCAGACCTAAGGACCTGGTATGCTCCTGGAGGGGAACCCATGCCGTTTTGTTTTTTAAATTTGGTGTGGAGTTCCCCCTCATGATTCATACCAAACCCAGTTCCTGGTATTAGCGGGAATCCAAGTCGGATCCTCGTTCATTGAAAGTCGGAACGTATGTCTGCTTCAACACATTTTTCCCTCCCCGCGAGCCAGCTTGGCACTGGCTCCCTCGACGGGGCTCGTAGGTGGTCAATCTCGCCGATAAAAGCAGCGAGATTGACACAATACCGCGGTCACCTACTGTACTTTCTAGCATGACAAAGCACATGAAAGTTATCCCCTTTAAATGTCCTATACCCCAGTTGATGTCTTATTAGACGAAACCGGTCGGGTTATCACTGGAATTTACCCGAATTTCTTTGCGCTTCCTGGACTTTTTATTTCTTTTATCCATTTGTTGTTCCTAGAAGTGGAATATTGCTGTGGTGTGTTAGGACATTTTAGTCTTGATTTTGTAAACACTTTACAAATTTTTTTCTTTTTTGCCAAAAGGAAATCATCCTTTTTTGTTTTGTTTTAAATGTGTACTCATTTTTAATAAATTTTTTTACACTATGAGGAGACGATTTTCTCCCTTTTTTTTATCTCCCATTTCCTGTTCGGATCAACCTTGTATGAGGATTCAACGGTATTGAAAACTTGGGCTGTTTCCCTGCGAGGATTCATTTTGAGGATTCATCTTTATTGAACACCCTGGCGACTCCTGGATCATCCACAGGAAGATCTGCACTGGGATAGTGACCGGGTATCCAGCCCATCCAAGCTCAAGGGACCCCCCACCGTATGGTGAGTTGTGGGTCTACAGCAGTCGGTAAGCGTAGCCATTCCAATTTTACCTTACACCTACTACACAGGAATGTGGAGTCTTACAGGAATGTGGAGTTTTAGAAGAAGTGTATGATACTGACCAGTACTAAGAGTCCCCTTCTGGTTCCAATTGGAATAAGATCCATACAATCCTCAGATGCTGTAAAGTTATCCAACAGAGGACATTATTATTATTTCAGATATATATTTATATATATCCATTTTTGTATTTGGACTGTTTAGAAGATTATGGTTATTCACAATCTAACACTGGATTAGTTTATTTTCACTATTAGGTTTGCACATTGTTTGTAATATTGACAATATTGTTATTTTGGTATATATTACCTATTGTGTATAGTTTTTTTCCGGTGGGGACTGACACTCCCACATAACCGTTTTTTTTACTTATTTAGAAACATCACTTATTTGTGTTGGGCATTCCTACCGTGGGATACCTCGGTTTAATTGGCGCTGCACTTTTTTTCACATATTCAGTGGCTGACGTCAAAAAAGCCCCGATGCCTGGACCAGCACCCAGCTCAGACTCTTAGCGTGCCACTGAGAGCCTGAGCCAGCCGCTCCCTCCACAGCCCAGCACTCCAGTGAGCCCAGGGGAGCAGAGCAGAGAGGCTGATAGTCACCAGCTCTCTGCACACAGAGCACTGAGAACTGAGTGATCAGCAGTCTTGATCGCTCAGTTCTTGATCTTAGAGCTGGCGGAGGACTGATGCAGCATCAGGCCAGTGCTGCATGCACCTTGGTAAGTGTGATTTCTATAAAAAATCACCCACCCCCCTATGTTGAGGGCCGCCTGGTACGGTTCAGGAGGGGGGCCACTAGCTCGTCCCCACCCCCTTTCCTGACCGGGCTGCGTTCTTGTATAAGGGTCTGGTATGGAATTTGGGGGGACCCCCCTGCTGTTTTTTCGGCGTAGGGGGTTCCCCTTAAAATCCATACCAGACCTAAGGACCTGGTATGCTCCTGGAGGGGAACCCATGCCGTTTTGTTTTTTAAATTTGGTGTGGAGTTCCCCCTCATGATTCATACCAAACCCAGTTCCTGGTATTAGCGGGAATCCAAGTCGGATCCTCGTTCATTGAAAGTCGGAACGTATGTCTGCTTCAACACATTTTTCCCTCCCCGCGAGCCAGCTTGGCACTGGCTCCCTCGACGGGGCTCGTAGGTGGTCAATCTTGCCGATAAAAGCAGCGAGATTGACACAATACCGCGGTCACCTACTGTACTTTCTAGCATGACAAAGCGCATGAAAGTTATCCCCTTTAAATGTTTTGTGTGTTCACACCATTGTGTGTTTAGTCACATGTCCAAATTTCACAGGTGCATGCTGGGAGTCAGGAATCCAAAAAACAAACTGCTGCTGGTCACATGTTCAAAAAAAAAAAACCTTTGGGGGGGCTGCTCACCACAATCACAATAGTCTGGTTTATGTGTTTACAAGTGACAGCTCTGCACTCTGTTTTCTAAACCCCCCCCCCCCCGAACTCTGCACTCTGTATGTAATGCAGTCCTGGTATTTAATGCCCCTTTAAGACACTCCTACTGTTCGTGAAATTTGACTGACCACACCCTCTATTTGATGTGATTTGGAGAGTGGGTGTGGGGGATGGGTTTTAGGGGGTTGTGGTTGAGTTCCAGCACCTATTGTTTGAGAAAAAAAAAGCCCTGGGGATAAGTAAGTGTACCCAATAGCATTTTGTATAACCCCCTACCAGTATCTGGCCGTTTCTCTATGCAAAAATTATTTTAGTTTCAGGTTGTTTGTGGGTTCTCATTGCATGAGCTGCCCTTTTCAAACCCTCTCATAAGACTAGGCCGATCCAGAATTCTTCTTGTCTTCTTCTTCTTCAATCATTCCTACTGTGTTTCAAATCATTATTTGGTTCAACTTTTAGACAGATCCCGCAAGCGCACTGCCCCAGTGTGAAAGCACTTTTACACTAGGGCGACAGTTTTCAGTGCTTTACCTGCACTTTTTTTTTCTAGTGCTAAAATGCATTAGAACTGCCTCAGTGTGAAAGGGGTCTTAAATAAATTATCAGTCATTTTAAACCTATGCCGGTTGTAGATTATTTTCCTTACAATTGAATGACTGATTTAAAATAACTTGGCAATCTTTTCAAACCCCTTGCCAAACTTGGGCATCCACAACCTCCTTGCTGAGGGTGTTGGAGACATTTTTTGATCTTAGCTTGATGAAACCACACATGTCAATAGTAAAAAGAACACCAGATCCTAGACATCTGAGGTTGAAATAAGACACGTTCCACCTGCATACTCCCTAAGGTGGTTCTAATCATTATAATCTCATCTGGAACATCTGATTCTAATTTCATGGATGTGAAGTGGTGGTAAATGTATTTTTTTCCATGTACCAAATCTGCATTTTTGTTACTTATGATAATGAATATACCATGTCAGTTTGACATGTCATCTGTTCAAGTATATCACCATTATCTATATGCGCCAATTAAATGAAGATCTGATTTTGTCTGTTCATATATGTTGAATAAGTCACCATTGGAGTGTACTTACTTTTCCAAATTATTGTAAAAAAGCTCTGCTCCTTGTTTAATTGCAGCACTTTAAGGCTTAAAGGGGAATTAAATACATATTTGTAGAAAATTATTGCAGATTTACATGTCAAGCAATGTCCTCCAGCAATTTGCTTCCAGAACTTGGGTGCTTCTATCTTCTCCTGGTCTTGCTTCCGGGTTTGCTCTGTTTGACCGCTTAAATGGCTGGGTTGCCATGACATCACTTCCACAAATGCAAATCACATCATCATGACTCACATGGTCTTTCTGTGCACATTTTAATGCATATAATATGATGTTGTGATTAAACGTGATCTCAGAGCCCTGCCTTACTTACCAACTCGTGACAAATGACAGGCCAATCTCGCACCACGCTGTCACTTACGTAACAATGCCACTCTCAGCTCTGCCCTGCACAAAGATTTTCCAACGCAGGACCAAAATCTAGTTGCCAGCAGCCTGATAGCAATTGTCACTAGGTTAAGTTAATTAACCACTTAAGCCCCAGAAGGTTTACCCCCCTCTGTGACCAGGCCATGTTTTGGCACTGCGCTACTTTAACTGTCAATTGCACTGACGTGCGATGATGTACCCAAATACAATTTATCTTCTTTTTTTTCCCCACAACTAGAGCTTTTTGGGGTGGTACTTGATTACCTCTGCAGCTTTTATTTTTTTTTAAATAAACAAAAAAATTGAGAATTTTGTATGTATGTATATATATATATATATATATATATATATATATATATATCGTATTTGCCGGTGTATAAGGCGACCTGGTGTATAAGACGATCCCCCAAATTTTACAGGGTTTTTTTTAAGATTTTTGCCTGTACTCACCGTATAAGATGACCCCCATTCCGATGCTTCATTTTTCTTTCTTCTGGAGCCATATGCTTTTTCATTCTTGCTGGAGCTGTAACCAATCATGGCGAGCAATGTATTCTATTAATGAATACAAAGCCTGCTTGGATTGGCAGAGGCTGTAACATCATCAGCCCACTCCTCTCTGACTCTCAAAGCCAATCCGAGCAGGCTACTGTATGTAGGCACTCGGATTGGCAGAGGTTGTTACCCCAATCCGAGCAGGCTCTGTATTCATTAGACATGTGCATTCGTTTTCGTTAGAATGCATTTTCGTCCGAAAACCTGGTATTTTCGTTATCGTTTTAACGAACGAAAACGAAAGCGCAAGAAACGAAAACTGACAGATCTGACATAAAAAATGCTTTATTATCGTTTTCGTTCAGATCCAACGAATTTCGATGCTATGTCGAATTTTCGTCGTTCAATTCGACAAAGCATCAAAAATCGTCAAATTTTTTGTCGTTCAGTTTCTACCTATTCACTGTATTCAGAACGACGATTTTCAAAGCTTTGTCGAATTGAACGACGAAAATTCGACAAAGCATCGAAAATCGTCGTTTTCGGACGAAAACTTTCGCGACGAAAATGAAATAAATCAAGACGATTTTCGGGAGTAACGAAATAAATGTATTTTCCGGACGAAAACGAAATTACGAAACTAAATATTTCAGTCTGCACATGTCTAGTATTCATTTGAATACATCGCTCATTGGGATTGACTAAGCGGTATATACTGTATGTAGCCAAAGCTATATACAGTATTACTGCACATCCAGCAGGCATCCGAGCAGCTGACCCGGCGTATAAGACGACCCCTGCTTTTTGGCCATTTTTTTTAAGTGTAAAAGGTAGTCTTATACGCCAGCAAATACAGTATGTATATATATATATATACTGTATATATATTTCTTTAGCAGAGACAATAGATTCACACTTGTGCAGTGCAAATTCCAGCCCTGTTATCTCTGCAAAGAGATAAGAGAGCTGTTCAGCAGATCATTTTAGATCTTTTTATCTTTTTAGATCGTTTTAGCTGCGAATTTGGAGACCTGGAAGAGGGGAGGGGGGGGGTGTTTTGAGGAGAAGGAGAGAAACAGTGATGAGAAATGAACACATCTGCGAATCAGATGCGTGCCCATAGAAGATAATGGGCCTGAATTTGCACCTGAGCCGCACCGCAATGACTAGAAAACACACATGTTTTTAGGGCAATGCTCAGTGCTCAATGCATCAGACATATGAATCAGTCAGGTTACAGGAGATGCGCGGGGTAAGTCTAAATTTGCACGTGCGTTTCGATGTGCGACATCCTCAAAACGAGATACGCAAGAAATCTACTTTTTTTTGCCTGGCGTAATTTCGATAGACAGGCGCATCCGTCCGCGCAAAACTGCGCTAGACACACCATTGATTTGCTAGTCAAATATGCTAATGAGGGAGTTACGGGGATCCACAAAAGAACGTTGTTGCAGCGCAGGCTACGCGCTGTGCGCAACAGCTGCACGTCCTGTCTAAAATTAGACCATATAAAAGGTGGTAAAAAATTAGACAATCCGTCTACATGTCAGAGAAAGCAACACTGTTAGTGAGGAGCTGAGCAGACACACTTGTTGCACAACAATCTGTATGCCAAGATGCCAGGGACATCCTTGCTCATAACTATACTACTGACTTTAGAGGAGCAAAGAAGGAGGGCACGGAGGAGGGCACGGGAGAGGATATACAGCACCCGCATAGACCTCTTTGGCATGAGTGATTCTGAGGTGTATCGCATCTTCAGATTCACCCCTCATGCCATCCTGGAATTAACCATAACCTTGCATGAGGACATCACCAGCCCAACACACCGCTCACATGCAGTGCAGCCACTGGTCAAGGTCATGGCAACACTCCATTTCCTTGCCAGTGGCTCTTTTCAAAGAACAAGTGGAGTGGTGGCTGGGATGTCACAATCCTCCATGAGCAGATGTGTGCACCAGGTTGTCCCTGCAATCCTCAGACGCATGGCCAACCAAATCAAATCAAAACAAATCATCAAACCCACCACTGAGGAGCTGCGGCTGAAGGCAATGACAGATTTCTACAGAATTGCCAGATTCCCACGCACCATCGGGGCCATTGATTGCACACATGTGGCACTCCAGCCCCCCCATGAGACAGAGCACATATACCGCAATCGGAAGCATTGGCATTCCATCAACGTACAGGTGATAGTCGATGCCCAAGGCCTCATATGGCACGTCCGTGCCAAACACCCCAGACCCAGCCATGACAGCTACATCTACAATCAGAGCCCCATCCAAATGGAATTCGAACAGAACGTGTATGGGGACACCTGGCTGTTTAGTGAGTGACATGGGTGGCAGGCATGACTGCCCCCCCCATGATGCACACATCACAAGGGGCACATGCATGACTAACATCCTCCTGTCTTTTCCCTTACAGGTGACTGTGCATATGCACTGGGACCCCATCTCATGACTCCTATCCGGAACCCCCAAACCCCAGGAGAGGAAAGATACAATGAAGCCCACGCCCAAACACGTGCAGTGGTGGAGCGCACCTTTGGCCTCCTGAAGTCACGTTTCCGATGCCTGGATAAGTCTGGGGGTATCCTACTGTATTCCCCAAACTTTGTGTGCCAGATCATCGGTGCATGTTGCCTGCTGCACAACTTTGCAGTGAGAAAGGGCCTGCAGATTGACCTACGTGATGACCTGACCCCCGAACCAGACAATCCCCCCCTAACCGAGGTTACCCCATCTTCTGAGGGAAGAGCAGCCAGGAGACAGCTCACATTAGGCATCTTCGCACGTTAAACACACACATTAATCATGGCACATGAGAATGCATGCATGCACACCACTGTGGTCCCTAGCACAGACACATCACATCCTCATCAAATTGGATTAGCACAAGCCCACCATGCAGGACTTGTGAGCAACAACGCCACGCCACGGCTCCAATTATGTCACTGTACATTCATACACCATTCACACGGACCTGGGGATCACTTCTCCCTGGTCCTGGGGAACCCTTCTCCACCAAAACTGAGGGTGACACCCCTTTTCCGCCAGGAATATCACCCCCACATTCCAAAAACATTCACAACACAAAAAAAAAATTGTCCAGCAAAAAAAATAAAAAATCCCAGCAAAAAAAAAAAAAGCCAAAAAAAAACCGCCTGGGGCGACCACGGCCACGGCCCCGGCTCCTCAGGGGAGACTCATGGGGAGGGGGGGTAATCCGGGGAAGGAGGAGCAGCCCCTGGTCTCTGCCCACCTGGCGGCCTGCCCTCCAAGGCCACGGCAATTCTGTTCAGGCCAGCACTTGGTGTTGCCGTGTTGTCAGTAATGAGCAAAAAAATCTCTCTTCCGGTCCGGGGTGGTGTTTGCACTCTCTGGGCCGTGGAGGAAACGCCCATATTGGGTAATGGCCCGGGCAATTATTTGTTTCTCCCCAAAGTAAAATTTAACTTCCTCTTCCTCTCAGTCATACTCATCAAACAACTCTCTCCCAAACAATCAACAAAAATTACTCACAAAAACAAGCGGGAAAAATCAAGCAACAAAACAAACAAACAAAAATCTAACAACCAAAAAGTCTCACAACCAGTCAGCAAAAAACACTTTCTAATATATTCTACCAAACACTAGATCAAACAGTCAACAAATATCACAAAGACAAGTCACAACGCAACAAACAACAGAACAAAAGAACCTTGCTGTATAGGAAGGGATACAAAGGGATGTACTTTTGCAAAGGAAGTGCGTTTGTCTCTGTCTATTCATGCTGTCTGCGTAGCTCAGCAAAGTTGCCCGGGTCCACTTCCAATTTCACTGATTGCGCCGTTCCCGAGTTGTGAGCATGCGCACAGAGGTGCTGACCATGGTCTGCTTCAAGCGCGCATGCACGATCCGGCCGGCCCTTCATTTGCATGGGGTCACAGCTCATGAAACACGCCCACGTCCTTCCCAATTTGAATTACTCCGCCTTGCACCTCTGAAATAACGTTGCACAGGCGCAAATTTCTGCGCAAAACCTACGAGAATAGGGTGATTGCGCCGCTACATTGCGCCAGTCTAACGTAAAGGCGGTGCGCTACGCCGGTCCAATAATGCGCAGATGTACGTGAATCTGGCCCAATGTATTTTATAATGTTATGCGAATTGGATGCAGTTTAAGCTGCACTCAATTCGCATAGGTGTGAACCCGGCCTTAGTGACACTTTTTGGGGACCAGTAACACTAATACAGTGATCAGCGCAAAAAAATGCAATTTCACTGTACTAATGACACTGGCAGGGAAGGGATTAATATCAGGATCCCTCCTAGGGAGTGCTTCCTAACTGTGTAGGGGATGGCTTAACTATAGGAGGAAAGTGATCTGTGTTTCTGCTTAGCAAAAATGGTACAGTGGCTCTCCTGTTAGGAGTTCCTTGGTTTAATGTCAACAAAAGCTGTCAAACTGTTCTGGAATTCCCTTTTTCTCTGGGAATGGGTGTTGACAGACGTCATCTAACTAATTAAGCATTTGAGGAGTGTTTTTTGGAATATCATTATGTTTATAATTAGGTACTCATATCTCTGAGTACCTATTGGGTACAGCCTGCTAACATGCAGATTATTGTCTAGCTTGAATGTAGCTTTGAAATGGATGTAAAGTTAACATGTTTCAGATGCCCAGTTCACCTAGGAGATCAATTGGGCTGGTTCTGATTCCAGTACTCCTAGAGCAGTGTTTTTTGGGCTCAAAACACTATAAATTGACTGTGAGAGGTAAATAACGTATGTCTATATTCCTGGCTTTGCTAATATTATTTAATGCGTTATGAAACATGCTGACATTTCAGAGTTGTAACTGCTAACCCGTCTGCAGAGATGTGTATTATCTATCCTATTCAACTGAGCAACTGGTATCTGTTAGTTCTCTTGACTGCTCACGTTCATGAGGGGACAGTTTTATTAGGCTTTCTAAACTTAAATTGTGGTTTGGGTAATGGAAATGTCTATGTGTCCGATCAATGGATTGATAAAGTCCTGACATCAGTTAACAGTCTGTGTATTGTATAAAGTGAATGAAGGGGGGGGGGGGGTGTCACTGTGGCTACGCATTCTTATGACAAAATGGCAGAGGAGACTTGTGATGCAAACAAAATGGCTGCTATGCACACAGCTATCTGGGTATCTGGTATGCATGACCATTACAGTTATCAAAAAGTATTCCCTCAGCAAGATTGGGATTATATAGGCAACAAATAATAAATCCAAAAATTGAAAAAAAGAAATACAAATTTATTACAAAAAATATTTTAAAAAGTTACCTCCTCAATCTCCACAGGGTGGAGAGGTCATTCCCTCTCCACCCTGTGGAGATTGAGGAGGTAACTTTTTCCTTGTTCCAATGAATGGACCTGTGGCTAAATAGGGACTATTCAACAGCAGCTGTATGCACATGGAAGAACCCTTATCCTCTATGTTTGTGTGATGGTGAGGACTTTTCAACACCAATCTTTGAATCTATTGATTCAGTCCACCCCACGGGTGGCAGGGATAAGGAGATTTACTTTTTAAGCGCATTATATATAGTGTGGAAGCATACGCATCTGATGACGCCGTGAATCGCCCTTTCAAAGCCCAGTCTTTTTAGACAAAAATGTGATACTGTTACACACCTTGATGAAGAATGCTCTCATTTGAAACGCGTCGGATATCTGCTCCAATCTGCCATCAAACATCTGTTGATGGTAGCTTATGACGGACAGTACTCACATCACATAGACTATATAAGTTTAACAGTATTTCTTTTATCTATTTTGTATTGTAATATTTATATTTTTGTAATAAATTTGTATTTCTTTTTTCAATTTTTGGATTTATTATTTGTTGCCTATATAATCCCAATCTTTTTGAGGTTATTTCAATTGTTCAACAGTTTAAAGGGATGGTGGCAACTACATGCCACCTTACACGAGTTGAGCTCCTTTCCAAGTATTCTCTCAGTAAGCTCTAAAACATGCATTGGTGCATACACAAATGGACAACACACATCAACACAATGCACAGATGTGAACTAACACAATTTACAACAATAGACAACCTGTGTACATGTTCATAAAAATTTGTAAATGGGCCCCTAAAAAAAAGCATTTTTTCTTACTGCAAATCTATCAATCTGCTCAGACTGACTAAAAACAATACAGTCAGCTTGAAAATATGATAACTGTATAGTCTGACATTCAAAAAATATACTAGAAAGAGAATCCGAATCTGTAAATTAAATACACTTGTATGGCTGTGGGTGCACATGTGAAATGTGCAATATTAGGCCATTATGTCATATTTACCTCCTAAGTTTTTTTTTTAAAGTAAAACTTAATTTTACCTATCCAGATAACTATGTGCTGAGAGTGAACCTCCATATGTTTTATCCTGCAAAGTTCTGCATTGCACTCAGTACACTGGTTCAAACTGGCTTTTAAAAGGTAGAGCAAAAATAGAGTTAAATTAATGTACACTATATAAGTAGGATATGTTCCTTGCAGGGCTGTCTTAATGAGAGGGCACACCTGGGCACGGCCCAGGGACCCTTGCTGCATGGGGGCCCCTGCACTTCCCCCCAAGCAGCTGGTCCTTGAGCCCATGCTGCCCCAAAATTGGGTGTCCCATGATGGCACTGCTTCCTCCTCCGCCCCTCCTTCAGACTGCTTGATTTGTATAGGTGAGTGCAGTGCTGTAGGTGGGCACAGAGCCAAAAGTTTACATGCACTGTATCTCCACTGAAAAAGGGGGTACTACATGGATGGAATAATGGTACTGGGGGATATCAAGGGTGTATGGGGAAAAAAACAATGCTGAGGGGGGGGGGTCTCTGGGGTGTATAGGGGGTACTAATGCTTTGGGTAGCTATAGTCCTAGAGGTATCAGGGATGTAGAGAGGCCACAGTGTAAGGGGTATCAGTGATGTAGAGAGGCCACAGTGTAGGGGGTATCAGGGATGTAGTGGGGTAACAATACAAGGGGTATCTTATGGTATATGGTTACTGTGCTGGGGGGAATATCTAGGGTGTGGAGGGGTCAGAGTGCTGGGGGGATATCTAGGATGTATAGGGGTCAGAGGGCTGGGGGGATATCTGTGGTGTAGAGAGGTCAGAGTACTGGGGGGAAATCTGGGATGTAGAGGGGGCATAGTGCTGGGGGGATATCTGGGATTTAGAGGGGTCAGAGTGCTGGGGGATATATAGCAGGAGCCCCAGAGCGTTACTTTGCCCAGGGGCCCATGATGCTTTTAAGATGGCCCTGGTTTATTGTACTGCTGTCTCCTCTATTAGCTGAAATCCTCCTTCATCAAGCTCCCCTCTGCCCCCACTGCAGTAATATTCCAGTGCAATGGGGGTTAAAAGAGCTTATAAAGATGTGGCAGGCCGTCCCTGATAATGCCTGCCCTTTCCACATATCTCCTTTATTCATAGAAGTTGTACTATACATTCTATTAATGAAAAAATATCTGCTAATGAAGAGGGTGGATCATCTGCATGTGCTTTATTCGTAGATTGTTTATGGAAGCTATAGTACAGTCTCTATGAACAGAGAAGATCAGCAGAAAGTGTGGGCTTATGCTTGTGACAGCTCCATTAGCTCTTTTAACCCCCACCACACTGGAAGACTATGGCGGCGGGTGGCTAGCAGGCATAGATGGAGGAGGGTTTTAGCTATTAGGCCTCGTACACACGATCAAATCTGTCTGCTGGAAACGGTCTGCTAGACTGTTTCAGCAGACAGATTCGATTGTGTGTACGGGCAAACAGACAGATTTGGCCACCTGACAGATTTCGAAGCATGCTTTGAAATCTGTCGGCTGGGAACCCGTCCGCCCGACATGTCTGCTGGTTAGTACGCTAACCAGCAGACATGTCTTCTCGCACACGCGCCGAATGGTTTCGACGCATGCGCGGAAGTGTTTTACTTCCTGGTGCGGTGACGTGGCGGCGTCAACGTCACCGCCACGTCACCGACACGTCAGCGCGCTGTCTGCTGGCGGGGATTTTGGTTTGCTCGTGTGTACACGCGAGCAAACCAAAATCCCAGCAGATAGATCTGTTCAAATCGGTCGGTCCGACCGATTTGAACAGACACATTTAATCGTGTGTACGAGGCCTTAGAGGAGACAGCAGCACAAGGAACACATCCTACTCACTGTAAATAATGTTCCTTGTGCTGATTTTTTTAATTTTTTTTATTCATTGTGTACACATGATCGGATATTCTGACCGTGTGTGTGCCCCATCTGAGTTTTTCCATCGGAAATATCCGACTGACTTAGAAAGAGAACATGTTTTTTTTTTTTCCCAATGAAAAAAATTTATATCGGAAATGCTCATAATCAAGTTGACGCATGCTCGGAAGCATTGAACTTCATTTTTCTTGGGTCGTCGTAGTGTTCTACATCACCACGTTTTGGACGGTAGGAATTTGGTGTGACAGTGTGTATGCAAGACAGCTTGAACGGAATTCCGTCAGAAAAATACGCCGCAGTTTATCCTGATGGAAATTCCCATTGTGTGTACGGGGCATTAGGCTTTCATTGGCTGCAAATGTTGAATTGTATTTAATAAGCTATGGAAACAAGAACAATAAAGTATCGTTATTTTTAAAAATGCAAATCTACCGTATTTTTCGGCGTATAACACTCACAGGCATATAACACGCACCCTAACTTTCAGAAGGTAGTTTCAGGAAAAAAACTTTCAACAGCCCCCTGCGTATAACACACAGGCACAGTTTACCCTCTATTTTCAGGGTAAAAAAGTGAGTGTTATACGCCAATAAAATACAGTAATTATTTTCTATGAAAAACAACTCAGACTCTGCATACTGCGGGACTGTTGCATAAATACATTAAATACAGTTTGCAAGATGTACAGCATAATCGGTTCAAAAATATATTCTAAACAAAATAGTTTAACCTTTTTTTAATTATTGACTGTAGCATTATAGCTTTTTATTTCTCAATATATTAAATGTATTATTGATGTATAGCAGACTAAAATAATACTGAGTGCCAAGCACATTTCCATTGAAGCAATGTTTAGCAATAGAATAGCATCAGAGTTGCAAGCATCAAGCAGACACAGGACACTGAGCTCTCTCGCAGCCTCGGACACATCATTTGACCTTGAGCAAATCACTTCTTCTCCCCATGTCTCTGATCATGAACAGATTACTTTATCTCCCAGTGTGTGACCTTCGCAATCTACAGCTGAGGGAGGATAAGGATATCATGGCTTTCACACTACACCTCTCACCACCAGATGGCTGGCCAATCTGGAAAGAGGTTTAGATCCAAACTGGTTATCTTTATAATATCAGGATAATAAGCATTTTTAGTCATCAAAAATTGGTATTTTGCCCTTAGTATCAGGTTGAAAATATTCTCTATATATTGATATATATTCATTACAGTGCTGAGTTCGCTGACAGAATTTGGCATCATTTTTCCTATAATGCTACGGGTTGAATATCAGTAACGGTACATTGCTCACACTTTAGTTTATGGTGATAAATAAGAATGACCCTGGACAATACAGTGCAAAAGGACTCTGTAACGTGCCATATGTCATACTAATGTGCTTGTTGTTTCTCTTTACAGCAGTTACAGAGTATATAGGACACGCGTTAATGTGCTCTTTGTACCATGCATAAATCTTATGTTGTTTTATTGCATATATATCTCACACACGCTATTTCTTTAAGTTCAGTACTTTACATATATATGTATTTATATAGATTATATACTGTATATATATATATATATATATATATATATATATATATATATATATATATATATATAAAACAACGGGACACAATCTCCAATGCAAATAATTTACTTGTTGTTGACAAAGGTATTTTGTAGTACTGCAATGCTACTGTAGTTACGAGCATACCATGCTCTTCATCATGCTCTTCAAAAACCAAAAGCGTAAATGTATTTTATTGGGATTTTATGTGATAGACCAAACACAAGTTGGCACATAAATGTGAAGTGGAAGGAAAATGATAAATGGTTTTCAACATTTTTTACAAATAAAAGTGTGGCGTGTATTTGTATTCAGCCCCCCTCAATACTTTGGAGAGCCATCTTTCACTGCAATTACAGCTGCAAGTCTTTTTGGGGATGTCTCTACCAGCTTTGAGTGAGAGAGAGTGACATTTTTGCCCATTCTTTGCAAAATAGCTTAAGCTCTGTCAGATTGGATGAAGAGCATCTGTTAACGGCAACACATTCTTAATTGGATTTAGGTCTGGACTTTGATTGGGCCATCCTAACACATGGATATGCTTTGATCTAAACCATTCCATTGAAGCTCAGTCCCAAGTCTTTTGCAGACTCTTATGCCCATTACACACGATCGGTTTTCCCGTTGGAAAAAGTCAGATGAGAGCTTTTGGTCGGGATTCCCGACCATGTTTATGCTCCATCAGACTTTTTCCAACTGAAAAAACTGCTGGAAAAAGATAGAGAGCAGGTTCTATTTTTCTTCACAACAGGAAAAAATCAGATCGGAATTTGCTATTGTGTGTACAAATTTCGACGCGCAAAATTCCGACGCATGCTCAGAAACCGACGCATGCTTAGAAGCATAGAATTTAATTTTCTCGGCTTGTCGTAGTCTTTTACGTCACCGCGTTCTTTGGCAGTGAAAAGTTCACTGAATTTCTGTGTGACCGTGTATATGTAAGGCGGAATTCCGTTCGAAAAAACATCCAACTTTTTTCCGACAGGAATTCCGCTCGTGTGTACAGGGCATAACAGGTTTTCTTCTAAGATTGCCGTGTATTTGGCTCCATCCATCTTCCCATCAACTCTGACCAGTTTCCCTGTGCTTGCTGAAGAAAAAGCATGCCCACAACATGATGCTGCCAGCGCCATGTTTCACGGTGGGAATGGTGTGTTCAGGGTCATGTGCAGTGTTAGTTTTCCGCCACGCATAAGCCCAGATTCACAAAGCACTTACGCCGACGTAAGTGCAAATTTGCGCCGGTAAGCGCAAATGTGCGCCGGCGTATCTGTGCCCCAGACCCACAAACCAACATACGCCTAAAAACTGGCCAGCCTACGCCGACATAGCTTACATACGCCGGCCTAGCGTGGGCGCACTTTTCGTCTGGACGTATGTTGCTGCTCCCATTGATTAGTCATTCAAATATGCAAATGAGGGAAATACGGCGTTTCACGAACGTATGTGCGCCCGACGCATGCTACGTGAGGTGCGCGTAAGTTGTATGTCTGGTTTAAAGTTATTCCCCATAGATGAGGTGCAACTCGGCAACAGACGGGCAAAGGTTTGCACCAGAGAACACAGGCCGGCGTATTGGGCGTATGTTATGTTCACGGCGTACGTGGTGATCCGGCGTAGCTTAGGCATTTGTGCCGGCGTGGTTGTGAGCATGCTCATAAGGGTGCTGTTTTTTTTTTTTTTTCATTCAAATTTAAGTTTATTTTCAAAACAAAAAAATATAAAATATACAGCAATGCGCCAAATAACACAGTAAATATTACAGCTGAACATACATTTGAGAATAAACAGGTACATTCAGTATTTATCGTTTCCAACATTTTTAACCCCAGAGGGTAGTACTTATTGAACTGCAAAGAGAAATGAGAACTATTAAGATAAATCAGAACCCCATAGGTAATATAGTTTGTCCCAAATCACCTCCCTAATCCCCCAAGATCTCATATATCCTATGGTCTGATCCAGAATATTAAAGCAATGAGGGATGTAATAGACCAATCTTTCATAGACCCCAAGAAGGTGGGTATCCAGGACAATCTCTGCCTCTCCGACACCCCTCTTGGGATCACTCTGTATCCTAGAGGTGGACCTGTCCCCTCCACCCGACCTCCCCAAAAGCAACTTGATCTAACATTTGTCTAAAGAACCAAGACAACATCCTACCCAGGGTTAACTATAATAGAAAAACCCGATATATAATGAGTATTTCCGAACCCATTATCCCCAAAGTGAGAATATCACATTATGAGAAGTAATGTACTATGTTTAGTCTTCTCGAATCTAAAATTAAGAGAAAAAAAGAAAAGAAAAGGAGAGAAAAAAAAAAGGGGAAAAGGGGAGGAAGAGAAGGGGGGGGGAGATAGAGATGAGAAGAGTAAAGAGTTCAGAGGAAAGAGTAAGCCCACCTGCCAAGATTATGCATCAGTCCGGAGCAACAGCCACTACTGTATCCCCGGAGTATAGGGGATTCCCATGTACTTAAAGTGGTTGTAAACCCACTTTTTCGACTTTTACCTACAGGTAAGCCTATAATAAGGCTTACCTGTAGGTATAAAGAATATCTCCTAAACCTATACGGTTTAGGAGATATTACCCCCGCTGATTGCAGCGGCGCATGCGCAGGGGGGAATCTACGGCCAAAGGACCGGCCACCGCCGTCCTGGCCGGATTTAAATCTCCCGCGCGCACGCGCGGGAGTGACGTCATCGCCGCTCCAGCCAATCACAGCGCTGGAGCGGCGATACCCGGAAGACACGCCAAGTCAAGATGACATCTCGCTCGGCGTGCACCAGGTAAGTTCCCTACACCTCGTTCCGAGGTAAGTATTTCATAATGAGCTAATATGCGGTGCATATTAGCTCATTATGGCTTTTCCCTTGCAGGTGTAAAAAAAGCCACGGTTCCCAAGTTTCAGTAAACAAAATAGTTTTATCTAACATTAAACTAATTCTCTTTTCCTGCTCCATGATCCATGTGACTTTTCTCTTCATGTGTAGAATAGAGACCGACTGTTTCTTCCATGCGGCTGCAATAGTAATTCTGGCGCCTGTCAGGATAAATAGAATCAGTTTTCTGGTAACCTTCGAGATTTGTGGGATTAGACCATTCAATAGAGCGATTGCTGGAGACTGATGCACATTACACCCTGTTACTCGTCTGACAATGTGAAACACCTTATTCCAATAACCCCGAATCTTTGGACATTCCCACCAAGTGTGAAACATGGACCCAATTCCCTGGCAACCTCTAAAGCATAAGGGTGAGTATGAAGGATACATCGAGGCCAATTTAAGAGGGACCATGTACCATCTAGTAAAGATTTTCGCATTGGCTTCCGCCAGAGATACACTTAGCAAACCCTTGATAGATCTAGCAAAATTTCCATACCAATCCTCTAAGTCCCATTCATCTCCAAGTTCTCTTTCCCAAGCGAGCATGTGGGGTAATTTTGTATCATTTGTCGCGAGAGATTTATAAATAACTGAGATATTACCCCGTCTCGCCGAGGCTTGGTCGCATCTATGTTCAAATGGAGATAGGGAGCCAGAAATTAGATTATCAGACCAAAGATTTTGGGCGTAATAAGGGTGCTGTTTTATGCGTCCACGTCACGGCGCATGCGCAGTTCGTAATACGCCTGGCGTAAAACACTGCACCATGCTCGGACCATCATTTGCATGGGGTCACTCCCACTTCCACCTACGCCGGCCTGCGCCTTCGAAACCTACGCCACGCCGACGCAGCATTGGGAGAAATAGCTTGCTGAATGCAGTGCTTGCCTCTCCGCCCTGCATAGGTGTGGCGTACGGCGTTTGCGCTACGGCGGCGTAATGTGCGCCCAACTCTCTTTGAATCTGGGCCATAGGGTTTTGCTTTTAGGCCAAAAAGTGTTTGCAGTGTTCCTCACATGGGTTCTTGCAAAGTGGAAACGGGACTTCTTATGGCTTTCTTCTTGCCACTCTTCCATAAAGGCCAGATTTATGAAGTGCACGAATAATAGTTCTCCTGTGGACAGATTCTCCCACTTGAGCACTTGAGCTTTGTATCTCTGCAGCTCCTCCAGAGTTACCATGAGCCTGTTAGCTGCTTCTCTGATGAATGCTCTTCTTGCCCGGACTCAGTTTAGGTGGACGGCCATGTCTTGGTAGGTTTGCAGTTGTGCCAAACTCTTTCCATTTTCGGATGATGGATTGAACAGTGCTCCATGAGATGTTAAAAGCGTGGGATATTTTTTTATAACCTGACCTGTCTGGGTTGTTCCTTCATGATGCTCTTTGTTCACTAAGGTCCTCTAACAAACCTCTAAGGGCTTCACAGAACAGCTGTATTTATACTGAGATTAAATTACACACAGATGGACTATTTACTAATTAGGTTAATTTTGAAGGCAAATAGTTCCACTGGATTTTAGTTAGGGGTGTCAGAGTAACGGGGGCTGAATACAAATCTACGCCACACTTTTCACAAAAAATGTTGAAAGCCATTTATCATTTTCCTTCCACTTCACAATTATGTGCCACTTTGTGTTGGTCTATCATATAAAATCCCAATAAATTACATGTATGTTTTTGGTTGTAACATGACAAAATGTGGAAACTTTCAAGGGATAGGAATCCTTTTTTTCAAGGCACTGCATATACAGTATCTCACAAAACTGAGTACACCCCTCACATTTATCTAAATATTTTATTATACCTTTTCATGTGACAACACTGAAGAAATTAGACTTTGCTTCAATGTAAAGTAGTGAGTGTACAGCTTGTATAACAGTGTAAATTTTCTGCCCCCTCAAAATAACACACAGTCATTAACCACTTAAGACCCGGACCAATATGCTGCCAAATGACCAAAGGGGTTTTTACGATTCGGCACAGCGTCGCTTTAACAGACAATTGCGCGGTCGTGCGACGTGGCTCCCAAACAAAATTTGTGTCCTTTTCTTCCCACAAAAAGAGCTTTCTTTTGGTGGTATTTGATCGCCTCTGCGATTTTTATTTTTTGCGCTATATACAAAAATAGAGCGGCATTTTTGAAAAAAAAACAATATTTTTTACTTTTTGTTATAAGAAAAATCAATAAACTAAATTTTAGTCAAACATTTAGGTCAAAATTTATTTAGCCACATGTCTTTAGTAAAAAAAAAATTGCAATAAAAAAAAATTAGCTACCTAGCGGGAACAGCGACACTAATACAGCGATCAGAAAAATGATCGCTTAGTGACGCTGGCAATAGGGAGTGAAAGGGTTAACTAGGGCAGTGATCAAGGGGTTACAACTTTATTAGGGGGGTACAGGGCTACCCTGAACCTAACACTAACTGACTTTTACACTGCCTGTCACACTGACACTAAATACAGTAATCATACATGTATGATTACTGCATTCAGTGACACTGTGACAGGGGGGAGGGGGGGGCGATCGGGGGGGTTAAATGTGCCTGTGTGTAGTGTAGTGTTGGTGCAGGACTTACTGTGTGGTGATCTCTCCTCAGCGGTGGTTGAAAAAACCGCAGAGGGAGAGATCACGTCGCTTCCTCCTTCCTGTGTTTACACAAGAGGAGGAAGTGACAGGGCGGGCACGCGCATTGGCTGAGAGCGATCTGGAGGGGGCGGACAAACAACGAATAGCCGCCCCCTCGTGTCGGATCGCTCCTGCAGCCGCGCGGACCGCCGCATGTACAAGGGGGGGGGGGTTCCGATCGGACCCCTGATCCCCCCCAAGGCACCAACGTATATATACGTTGATGTGCCTGTCGGTGCCATTCTGCCGACGTAAATGTACATGCGGCGGTCCTTAAGTGGTTATTGTCTAAACCGCTGGTGACAAAAGTGAATACACCTCTAAGTGAAAATGTCCAAATTGGGCCCTATTAGCCATTAGTCATGTGACTCATTAGTTTTACAAGGTCTCAGGTGTGAATGGGGAGCAGGAGTGTTAAATTAAGTGTTATCGCTCTCACTCTCTCATACTGGTCACTGGAAGTTCAACATGGCACCTCATGGCAAAGAACTCTGAGGATCTGAAAAATAAATAAAGATGGCCTAGGCTATAAGAAGATTGCCAAGACACTGAAACTGAGCTGCAGCACAGTGGCCAAGACCATACAGCGGTTTAACAGGACATGTTCCACTCAGAACAGGCTTTGCCATGGTCAACCAAAGAAGTTGAGTGCACATGCTTAGCGTCATATCCAGAGGTTGTCTTTGAGAAGTAGACTTATGAGCAGTGTTGCTCATCGTCCTTTAAAAAAGTAATTAGTTACAGTTACAAATTACTTGTCCAAAAAAGTAATTGAGTTAGTGACTCAGTTACTACATTGGCAAAGTAATTAGTTACTCAGCAAAGTAACTGACTTTTTTTTTGCCGGTGTATGACACCCCTAATTTTCCAGCTAAAATTTTGGTTTTGGTCTACCCAGCCAAAACCAAAATTTTAGCTGGAAGAAGTCAGTTACTGTGCCATCATACATGCCTCACTGTGCTTATAAAATGCCTCAACGACGATCTCCCTACAGTACCTTCTCCTGTTCTCCATATGTCAGACCCAGACGTCGGCGGCCATCCTCCATTATTCAAAATCCGCGCCTCCTCCTCAGGCTGTGATCGTGATAGGCGGAACAGTAATTTTCCCAGCAGAGCCTCTGTTCAGTGTACCGCCTATCACGGATGTCCTCTCGTTCGAGGCCTAGGCTGAGGCTATTAGTGTTGAGCAGAATATGCCATATTCGATTTCGCGATATATCTCGAATATATAGTCGAATATTCGAGATATATTCGCTAAATACGAATATTCGTGATATTTTTTGAACATGAAATGATTGCGAAATTTCGCTATTGCGAATGCGAATTGCGAACGCGAATGCGAAATTTCGAGAAATGCAGAATGGAGCACTCTGATTGGCTCAGAATATTTGTGATATTTTACAATACAAAATAATTGCGAATATTCGAGAAATGCGGAATGGAGCACTCTGATTGGCTCAGAATATTCGTGATATATTACAATATAAAATAATTGCGAATATTCGAGAAATGCGGAATGGAGCACTCTGATTGGCTCAGAATATTCGTGATATATTACAATACACAATAATTGCGAATATTCGGCAAATGCGGAAGGAGCACTCTGATTGGCTCAGAATATTCGTGATATATTACAATACACAATAATTGCGAATATTCGAGAAATGCGGAAGGAGCACTCTGATTGGCTCAGAACATTCGTGATATATTACAATACAAAATAATTGCGAATATTCGGCAAATGCGGAAGGAGCACTCTGATTGGCTCAGAATATTCGTGATATATTACAATACACAATAATTGCGAATATTCGAGAAATGCGGAAGGAGCACTCTGATTGGCTCAGAATATTCGTGATATATTACAATATAAAATAATTGCGAATATTCGAGAAATGCGGAATGGAGCACTCTGATTGGCTCAGAATATTCGTGATATATTACAATACAAAATAATCGCGCGATATCGCTATTGCCGAATAATCGCATTGCGATTTTTCGGCAATATAAAATGAGCGCTGCAGCTACTCGGCCCAAGGTCTCTAATCATACCAGCAATGCTTTTAGACATCGATGGGGATCTCTAGGATGTGATCTGTTCTAAAAAAAAATAGAAAAAATACGAATATTCGAAATAGCGAATATTCGCCGCGATATTCGTGTTATTCGCGAATACTCGAATATGCAATATTCGTAGCGAATATTCGCAATGCGAATATTCGTGAGCAACACTAGAGGCTATCACGGACGGAACAGTCAGAGGGGGAAGCTTAAAAACGCCTGTCCATGTTTATTTTAGAAAAAAAATAAAAACATTTTTGGAGCTGAAGCTTTAAAAACGCCACGGCAGCGTTTTTGCGCGTTTTTGAACATTTATGCGCATTTTTGAGCGTTTTTTAATGTCTGCCATTTTTACAGCTCTATTGCTGGAGCTTCAGAACGCACTGGTCCCGCGTTTTTTTGCAGCTTAAAACGTCTCAGCCATCTACAGCTCAAAAACGTCATGGTGGGCATGAGGCCATAGACTAACATGGACAGGCGTTTTTAAGCTGCAAAAAACGCCCAGAAAAGTGGCTGTAAAAACGCCAGTGGAAATGAGCCCTTAATGTGTTTTTACTGCTGCAAAACTCCCGTAGGAGAAAAAAGCATCAGTAGAATTCGGTGTGCATGAAGCCTAAAATACGTTCAAAATAAAGGTCATCTTTAAAGTCACAACTAATTTTATGTGTTGACAATTATTTTCAATTATTATTATAATACTGTACATACTTTTAAATGCTTACCTGTATATCTTGAAATGATATTTATTTGCCTATTATATGGTTTATATATTTAGCTTTGATTTACCAACCCCTTAACAACAGCATTTAATACATACATATTCATTGAATGAAATCGGAGGAAGCTTTGACGTATCATCCAGGTAATACGAGGTAAACCCTATTAACACAGCTAACAACATTCTTGAATGAGTAATACCTGCCAGACCCCCCCCCCCCCCATGTCATTTACCCAGAATCCTTTGCACCTTTCATGATACCATAGTGGTACAGTGCACTGCTTCTGAAAACTATGGCCTCAATTAACTTTATCTCGTTAGGGAGTGCTGTGCTGATGATGCTGTGTCTGTCAATAGGAATAAAAATAACCATGGCACATCATAATATTTAATCAACACTGAGATATTGTTGAAAAATGTTGTCTTGAATTATCAGGTGTAAAACCTGCTGCAAGCGTCTTGCCGACAAGACGAAGTTGACAGGGCATGAAAGTGTAATACATTTGATAATGAATTCTAATGAGAATGAAAAGCCTGCGTTCTGCACCTGGTTAAAGAAATGTCCTACCCGTCATCACAACATCTCCTAAGTGCAAAGTAATCATCCAACTAATAATATATATTCACATCAGACCCACACTATGTCTGAAATAGTTGTCTTTAAAGTGGCTGTTCACAAATTCTGTAGCTTCTGACTTTTAATAAAAGGACACTTACCTATCCAGGGATCTAGCGCTGTCCTCACCTGGGCTAGTTCTGCACTAGCCTTTGGGTTTCTGGGTTGGCATCCTAAGTGTGGGCAGCAGGTTATGCTTCTTTTAGATTCACTGCCGGATACTCACTGTGGATGTGCAAGCCGTGCTGCATTTTGTGAATGGTCCCACACCACAGTCTTCTGGGACCTGTGACATGGAGGCAGGAGACCTCAGGAGGGGGAGAGCAAACCAAGCAGAAAACAAAGACATGCCAACTGTGGCAGAGGAGGAGGAGGAGGAGGACTTAAACAGAAGTTTCCCTTTTTTGGTTTTAAATGTAGTTGGGACTGGTTGAAACCAGCGGCGGTCCGTCCATAGAGGGCGCTGGAGCGCTGCCCCCTCTGACTTTGCACCGGCACTGAAAATAACATACATTCATGCATTGCATGAAAGTATGTTATTGTTGCCAGCTGCCGCTGGTCTATTCGGGTGGCCGGACATTGAGCACCGACCACCTGAATAACGGCAGCTGGTTGGCTGTGCGGAAGTGCCTATCAGAGCCGGTGGCTCTGATAGTCTTTCTGAGTACGGCCCTCGTCTCCCAGATGCTTTATCCAGGGAACGTATGGGTTGCGTTCCTTGCATAGAACTGACGGCCATCTTAGCCAATCAGGTTCGCCGATTCTGGTTATCGGTAACCTGATTGTCTGAAGCGTCACCAGGGCGCGAGAAGACATCAAGGGACATAGAAGGATTAAGGTAAGTGCATTTTACAGGGCACAGTGACGACAATGGGCACAGAGGAGACAAAGGGCACAGTGGCATCAATGGGCACAGTGGTGACAATGGGCACAGTGGCAACAATTAAAGGGCACAGTGACATGCACAGTGGCAACAATGGGCACAGTGGCGACAATTTAAGGGCACAGTGGTGACAATTGGCACAGTGGCGACAATTGAGGGGCACAGTGGTGACAATTGGCACAGTGGCGACAATTGAGGGGTGCAGTGGCTGCGTTTGATGGCATGGCACAGTGGTGACAATTGATGGCACAGTGGCTGTGTTTGATGGCATGGCACAGTGACTGCATTTGAGGGCATGGCACAGTTACTGCGTTTGATGGCATGGCACAGTGACTGCGTTTGATGGCATGGCACAGCAGCTGTGTTTGATGGCATGGCACAGCGGCTGCATTTGATGGCATGGCACAGTGACTGCGTTTGATGGCATGACACAGTGGTGCGAATTGATGACATAGTGACTGCATTTGATGGCATGGCACAGTGGTGATAATTGATGGCACAGTGGCTGCATTTGATGGCATGGCACAGTGACTGTGTTTGATGGCATGGCACAGTGACTGCATTTGATGGCATGGCACAGTAACTGCATTTGATGGCATGGAACAGCAGCTGTGTTTGATGGCATGGCACAGTGACTGTGTTTGATGGCATGGCACAGCGGCTGCGTTTGATGGCATGGCACAGTGACTGCGTTTGATGGCATGGCACAGTGGTGCGAATTGATAACATAGTGGCTGCATTTGATGGCATGACACAGTGGTGATAATTGATGGCACAATGGCTGCATTTGATGGCATGGCACAGTGGTGAAAATTGATGGCACAGTGGTGAAAATTGATGGCACAGTGGCTGCATTTGATTGGAATGGCACAGTGGTGACAATTGATGGCACAGTGGCTGCGTTTGATGGCATGGCACAGTGACTGCATTTGATGGCATGACACAGTGGTGACAATTGATGGCACAGTGGCTGTGTTTGATGGCATGGAACAGTGGTGACAATTGATGGCACAGTGGCTGCATTTGATGGGCACAGTGAGGCTGACAATTTGAGAAAACAGACTGATTTCTCCCGTCCGTAGGACAGGAGAATAAGGGCTCTTTCACACGGGTGGCCCGTTCAGGTCCGCTGCCAGTTTTTTATGCAGACCTGAGCGGACACTCCGTGCTCCTCTATGGAGCCGCGGATGTCAGCGGTGACATGCCCGCTGACAGCCGACCCGCTCCGATCCGCCTACGTGTGATGGAGGAAAAAACGACTTTTCCATCCATCTGGCGGATCGGATCGGGTGAACACGGACAGACGGTCCGTGTTCATTCGATCCCCCATAGGGGAGAGCGGAGAAAAGACAGGGCGGTCCCTGCACAGTGTGTGGGGACCGGCCTGTCATCCACTGGCTCAGCAGGGATCAACGGAGCGATCCCCACTGAGCAAGCCGAGGTTCACGGGGCAGATCATTACTGATCCGCCCTGTGTGAAAGAGCCCTAAGTCTGTACATTTAGGGGCCGGAGGCTACAGCTGAGTTGAGTGTCTCTGACACTCATCACACACACAGTCCATTAAAATTCACTCCCCCTCCCAAATGGACGGAACGATGCATTGCATAAACCTGCCCCTCCTCCTCCTCTCTCCCCCTGTGTCTGCCTGGCCCGCCCACTCCTATCCTGACGTCCAGCTGTGAAGGAGAGAGAGGAGGGGAGAGGGGGGGGAAATGTGCGCGGGAGATATGAAGAACAGCCAGCAGCTACAGATTCCAAGCTGTGTGAACTTCGAGCCTCGTCCCTCCAATGAGTGAGCACTGCATTTTTCATTACACATTGATCCCTGAACTGTCCCTTTCTCTCCCCTGTCTCCCTCCCCCACTCTGTTCTTCCAAGATCCAGTTAGCACCAAGCCACTTATGCAGCCCATATATTGATCCCCTTTTTTTTTTTTTTCATTACACTTGGAAAAACAAGATCCAATTCCCCCATCTACACATTCCAGGTGGATAGGGGAATCCTCCAACAGTGGACCAGTAGGTGAACAACCAGGGTTGCTGTCCTTGCACTGCTATTGACAGCGCTGGTCTCTGTCTTCATGGCAGCAGAAGTGCTGGCCACTTGGCGCATCATGTCTGCAGTCTCTGATCATCTCTTGCATTATGTCCGCAGTCTCTGATCATCTCTTGTATCATGTCTGCAGTCTCTGAACATCTCTTGCATCATGTCTGCAGTCTCTGAACATCTCTTGCATCATGTCTACAGTCTCTGAACATCTCTTGCATCATGCCCGCAGTCTCTAAACATCTCTTGGATCATGCCCGCAGTCTCTCACTGTTTTCTGTATCATGTCTGCAGTCTCTCACTGTTTTCTGTATCATGTCTGCAGTCTCTCACTGTCTCCTGTATCATGTCTGCAGTCTCTGACCATCTCCTCTAGTATTTTTTTTGGGGGGGTGGGGCGGGGAGAGCCTGGAACTTCTCTAAGTTGTTGTCTGCTGTGTTTAGACTTTGCTGCATGCAGGGAGTGTTGTGTTTTTTTTTTTTTGTTTAAGAACAGATAAAATAAAATAACTGACTGCTGGAATTTTTTTTTATGAAAACCGTGCGCAGTAATCTTGGTGCATCGCGGAATCGAATCGAATTGAATCGTTGACATGATAATCGTAATCGAATCGTGAGGCCAGTGAAGATGCGCACCTCTAGTGCACATACTGTAAACAATAAGCTGGACTGGAGCAAGAACACTGAGGTGCTCTATAGGAAGGGCCAGAACCACCTCTTTTTTTAGGAGACTATGGTCTTTTAACACCTCCCAAATGATGGTGAAGGTGTTTTATGAGTCTGTGGTGGCCAGCACTGTCCTGTATGTGGTTGTATGCTGGGGAAGTAGGCTTAGGGTGGCCGACACCACCAGACTCAACAAACTGATTTGCAAGGCCAGTGATGTTGTTGGATTGGAGTTGGAGTCTTTAACAACAGTGCTGGAGAGGAGAAGGTTGTTCAAGATACATCAGTCTTGGACAACTCCTCCCACCCACTACAAAATACACTGGCCAGTCTGTGGAGTACTATCAGTGACAGAATGTTACAACCACGATGCACCGCAGAGCGACACAGGAAATAATTTTTGCTTGTGGCCATCGAGTTATATAATTCTTCTCTGTGAGGGGTGGAGGTGAAGATTTAAATCTGGTTTACGATCAGGATTTTTATGCAGTTTTTATACAGTGCCTTGCAAAAGTATTCACCCCCATTTTTAGTGTTTTGTTGCCTCACAACCTGCAATTAACATGGATTGTTTGAGGACTTGCATCATTTAATTTACACAACATGCCCACAACTTTCAAGATGTTTTTTTTTTATATTATTGTGAAGCAAACAACATATAGGACAAAATAACAGAAAAAGTCAATGTGCATATCTATCCACCCCACTTTGTAGAGCCACCTTTTGCGGCTATCACAGCTCCAAGTCGCTTGGGATAAGTCTCTATGAGCTTGCCACATCTTACCACTGGAATTTTTGCCCATTCCTTCTTACAAAACTGGTCCAGCTCCTTCTTGTTGGATGGTTTGCACTTGTGAACAGCAATCTTTAATGCCGTGTACACACGGTCGTTTTTTGCGATGAAAAAAAACAGCGTTTTTTAAAACGTAATTTAAATTGATCGTGTGTGGGCAAAACTTTGTTTTTTGTCTTCAAAAAAACGACCAAAAAAAAATTCCAACATGCTTGAATTTTTTGTGTCGTTTTTCAAAACGTCGTTTTTTGTTTCACAAAAAGTCACCGTGTGTAGCAAAAACGTCGTTCAAAACGACGTTTTTCAACCCGCGCATGTCCAGAAGCTAGTTATGAAGCGAGCTTCAATGGAAAAGCATGGTGAACGTAACCTTGCTTTTTGTGAAAAAACGATGGTGTGTATGCAAAATTGTCTTTGAAAAGTGACGTTTCAAAAACGTCGTTTTTACTTCACAGAAAACGTCGTTTTTTTTCATCGCAAAAAAACGACCGTGTGAACGCGGCATAAGTCTGACCACAGATTTTCTATTGGATTGAGGTCTGGGCTTTGACTGGGGTATTCCAACATATTTACATGTTTCCCCTTAAACCACTCAAGTGTTGCTTTAGCAGTGTGTTTGAGGTAATTGTCCTGCTGGAAGGTGGACCTCCGTCCTAGCCTCAAATCACACATAGAGTGGTACAGGTTTTGCGCAAGAATTTCCCTGTATTTAGCACCATTTTTCCTTCAACTCTGACCAGTTTCCCAGTCCTGACTGCTGAAAAACTTCCCCACTGCATGATGCTGCCACCACCATGTTTCACTGTGGGTATGGTGTTCTTTGGATGATGTGTTGGGTTGGGTTTGCGCCAGACATAGTATTTTCTATGATGGCCAAAAAGTTCAATTTTAGTCTCATCAGACCAGAGCACCTTCCTCCATACATTTTGGGAGTCTCCCACATGCCTTTTTGCAAACTCAAAAGGTACCATTTTGTTTTTTTGCTGAAAGTAATGTCTTTATTTCTGGCCACTCTGCCATAAAGCCCAACTCTATGGAGCGTACTGCTTATTGTCGTCCTATGTACAGATACTCCAGTCTCTGCTGTGGAGCTTTGCAGCTTCTCCAGGGTTACCTTAGGTCTCTGTGCTGCCTCTCTGATTAATGACGTCCTTGCCAGGTCCATTCGTTTTGGTGAGCGGCCGTCTCTTGGCAGGTTTGCTGTTGTGCCATGTTCCCATTTGGTTATAATAGATTTGATGGCGCTCCTAGGGATCATCAAAGATTTGTATATTGTTTTATAACCTAACCCTAACTTGTACTTCTCAACAACATTGTCCCTTACTTGTTTGGAAAGTTCCTTGGTCTTCGGGGCAGTGTTTGGTTAGTGGTGCCTCTTGCTTGGCCTTTCAAAAATGTGTGTAATGACAGATCATGTGACACTTAGATTGCACACAGGTGGACATTATTTCACTAGTTATGTGACTTCTGAAGGTAATTGGTTGCACCAGAGCATTTTATAGGCTTCACAACAAAGGGGTGAATACATACATACGTGCATATGCGCGCATATTTTTGCCAGCGTATCGCAGCGCATATACGTTGCGCTGACGCAAACACGTTGCGCTAACGCAAACTAGTGAGAGAAGTACAGTATTCACCAAGTGCATGTCCGTTACTTTGCGCCGGAGTAACGAAAATGCGCTAGCGCAACCCGACGCAAGTGGAAGTGGGTGTGATCATATGTAAATGATAGGCGGAGCCCAGCGCAGAGACTTACGTTCAGCGCATCATCCACGGAGCATGCGCAGTGAGTGAGGCTCCACTCGCCCCCCTGTGCGCATGCTCACAACTTCCGTCGGCACCACTTCACGGGAAACGTCAGCGCAATGTGTTCCGTTGCGCGTATAAAAGCATCAGCGGAAGCGCCATTCCGGCGCAAAAATATATCCGGTTCCCCCCACCCCAGGGAAGTTACTTTTGCTCTGTAATGGCTGCTCCCGTTCCCCCCCAAAAAGAGGAGGAACCTCAATTTTAATGCCCAGGAGGTCTCTGTTGTAATTTCGGCTATGGAGACCTACAACGATGTCCTCCATGGCAGGAAAAGTAGAAAGACCAGCCGGGATAGGAAGCAGGCCATCCTGGAAAGCATTGCTGGCAGGGTAAATATTTTGGGGTACTCCACCCGGACTGCTGCCGATATTGGCAAGAAGATCAATGATCTGAGGCGCAAAGTCCGGGGCAAGGTGGCCACCATTAGGAGGCATGAGAGGGGCACGGGGGGTGGACCCCCATGTGCGGTCAGCCTGACCACGGAGGAGGAGGTGGTCGCCCGCTGCCTGGAGAGGGAGCAGTTGGAGGGGGTCCCGGGATATGATTCCGTGGAGGAAGGCTGCAGGACAGGTAAGTGATTTTTACCCCCTTTTTGGTGTGTTGCATGTGGGGGGGAGGGTACATGTGCCAAGTGTGTGGGACCACCCAACATGTGTCTGCTTTGTGTCATCCACAGATGACGGAGCTGGGCCATCATCTGTCGGCGGCCAGTCCACCCCAACCCCCCAAGAGGATCCTGAGCCCGACCCCCTGGGTGGTGAAGAAACAGAGATGGAGGGGAGTGCCCACACCTCACCTGCAGAGGTGGTTGAGGAGGAGCCTGTTGCGGCAGAGCAGGACTTTATTTTATTGTTGGAGGAGTCCTCCCCTTCAGCAGGGCCCTCTCTAATCCCCTCCCCCATCCTAGTAAGCCCCTCAAGGGCGACTCCATCTCCCCGGGGACAACCATCTACTGGCCCCAGGAAGGCCACCCGGAAGACCAGGAGGGTGTCTGATCTGGTCCAGGACCAGGTGGCGAGGGACCACGCCAGGCAGACCCAGCAAATGGGGGACATAGTTGGGCACCTGGACCGACTGGCTGACAACCTGTGCTCCGTGGCCCAGATATCCAGTGCAGTGCAGGATGTCAGCTGCAACTGCGCTGCAGTGGTGACCAGTCTGGGGGAGGTGCAGGCTGATATGAGGCACCTCACTGCAGCTGTCCAGGCAAACACAGCTGCCATCCGGGACCAGGGGAGGCAGAGTCAGCGGGCCCAGCATTACCTGGTCACCCGGCAGCTCAGGATGCAGGCCCAGACGAACTCATACCTCGGCCGGATAGCCATGGCCTTGGAGGGCAGGCAGGCCACACCTGCCAGGAGTGGCCCACCCGGGGATCAGCCACCTCCAGATGCTCCTCCACCCACTCCCTCCAGGCAGCTAAGGAGCCAGAGAGGGGCCACCAGAAGGAGCCCCCGTCATCCCAGATGATGTTTTTTATTTATTTATTTTTTACATTAATGCTCAGGTTATGAGCTTTTTTCTTTGTTATTTTGCTCAGGTTATGAGCTTTTTTCTTTGTTATTTTGCTCAGGTTATGAGCTTTTTTCTTTGTTATTTTGCTTAGGTTATGAGCTTTTTTTTATTGATACTGCACACGTTGCAGTGTGAATGGTGTGTGAATGTGAGGGGGTGGCACTCCTGCCAGTAAGGGGTGTCACCCTCGGCCGTGGTGGAGAAGTTATCCCCGTGGCTGTGTGAATGACGTGTGAATGGTGTATGAATGGACAGCGACATCATTGGGGCCTTGACGCTGGCGTTGCTGCTCCCAAGTCCTGCATGTTGGACTTGGTCTAATCCAATGCAATGTGAATGTGGTGTGTGTGATCTAGGGACATCAGTGGTGTGCATGGGTGCATTGTCCGTGTGATCAATGTTTTTGTTTAGTGTCCAAAGATGCCTACGGCGAGGACCCTCCTGACTGCTCTTCCATCAGCTGACTGGGTCTCCTCTGGCAGGGGGGGGGGGCTGTCTGGTTGGGGGGTCAGGTCATCACGTATGTCAATCTGCAGGCCTTTTCTCATGGCAAAGTTGTGCAGAATGCAACATGCACCGATGATCTGACACACGAAAGTAGGGGAATACAAGAGGGCCCCCCCAGACTTATCCAGGCAGCGGAAACGGGACTTCAGGAGCCCAAATGTTTGCTCCACCACTGCACGGGTTTTGATGTGTGCCGCATTGTATCTTCTCTCTCCTCTGGTTTGGGGGTTCCGGAAAGGAGTCATGAGATGGGGTCCCAGTGCATATGCAGAGTCACCTGTAAGGGAAAACACAGGAGGATGTTAGTCATGCATGTGCCCCTTGTGATGTCAGCATCATGGGGGGGACAGTCATGCCTGCCACCCATGTCACTCACTAACCAGCCAGCTGTCCCCATACATGTTCTGTTCGAATTCCATTGGAATGGGGCTCTGATTGTATATGAAGCTGTCATGGCTGGATCCGGGGTGTTTGGCATGGACGTGCCATATGAGGCGTTGGGCATCGACTATCACCTGTACGTTGATGGAATGCCAATGCTTCCGATTGCGGTATATGTGCTCTGTGGCACTGGGGGGCTGGAGTGCCACATGTGTGCAATCAATGGCCCCCACAGTGCGTGGGAATCTGGCAATGCTGTAGAAATGCTGCATTGCCTTCAGCCGCAGCTCCTCAGTGGTGGGTCTGATGAAGTGGTGGGACATGCGTCTGAGGATTGCGGGGACAACCTGGTGCACACATCTGCTCATGGAGGACTGTGACATCCCAGCCACCACTCCACTTGTACGCTGGAATGATCCACTGGCAAGGAAATGGAGTGTTGCCAGTACCTTCACCAGTGGCTGCACTGCTTGTGAGCAGTGTGTTGGGCTGGTGATGTCATCCTGCAGGGTTGTGGTTAGTTCAAGTATTGCATCAGGGCTGAATCTGAAGAGGCGATACACCTCCTCATCCCCCATGCCAAAGAGGCTCATGCGCGTGCGGTATATCCTCTCACGTGCCGACCCATCAGTAGTGCTAGGACCGCGACTGCCCCTGGCATGTTGGCACACAGAGGTGTTGTCCTTGCAAGTGTGGTTGTTCAGCTTGCTATTTTCGTCGGTAATGCTGCTGCTGTAGCTGCTCTCCTGCTGACCTGTGGCCGTCTGGAGTAAAGATAAAGCAGCTATTTGTAGGAATAACTTTGCGCTAGCCGTTCCACATACGCGCGGCGCATGTAGCCAGCGTCTGGTGCTAATCCGTTTGCGAATTGGGAAATCTCCCTCATTTGCATATTTGAATGGGAAATCAATAGGCGCGACGGATGCGACAAGCGAAAATATGAGCTTACGATACTCTGGCGAAGGAGAGTTAAGCCAGTCGGAAAAAGACAGTTTTCTGTCGCATCTAGTTTGGTGGGTACGGCCGCGTAGATACAACGGCGCATCTTTACAGTTATGTGACGCATATCGATATACTCCAGCGCAAGTCTTTCTGAATCTGGCCCTATCAGTTTTTTATTTCTGAAAAATAGTTTTATGTATATATTTTTCTAATTTTACTTCACCAACTTAGACTTTTATGTTCTGATCCATCACATATAATTCAGATAAAAAAAATATTGAACTAAAGGCTGTAATGTAACAAAATAGGTAAAAACCGGGGGGGGGGGGGGTGACTACTTTTGGAAGGCACTGTAGTATGTTTGTATTATGTTAAATAGTATTTGGGGTAATGCTAGAGAAAGTGTTTCCTTTTTAATCTGTGTTATGTATTCTATGTTGTATTTTATTTGTATGGATGGTTTATTACAGTGAAGTTTTTCATAGTTTTTTTTTTTTGTGCAAATATTATTGGGAATTTAGTTGTGTCTTTGTGTTCTTGTTCTGTTCATTGTTGTGATATTGTGTTGTTTTTGTTGAGTAAGGCATGTGTAGCAATAATTTCCCTTTGGGATTAATAAAGTATTCTGAATCTGAATTGTGAATATGAATTATCTATAAGGGCTCGTTCACACGTGCAGGTATTGCTGCCCTTCTGAAAAAGAGTTCCTCAGTAGAGCGTTTTCAAGAGGGCATTTAACAGGTGGTGATATGTCACCTTCTCACTGTCTGTTTTAACCCTCAAAATGCTGACCCACCATGCCACAGTTACAGTCGTGGCTCTGCGCCTTTAAGGATAGTTTCACACTTAAGCCAGCCATAGATGGTTGACATCTCAAACCATGTATGGGCAGGCTGATCCCAAGTACCCAAGACGATCCATCGATTGTACAACCAACATGTTGGATTTTTCATGTGATTATAGTCGTTAGCAATAATAACTCCATGTTCTCATGGCAGGGTCAGCTCCCTACACCCTTCCGCCAGACTGTGTTGATGGGAGAATTTTGTGATTTTCTTTTCTGTAACCTGTGGTTGTAGGAAAGAAAATAACACCATCTATGGCCTGTTTTACGCTACTTCCTGTGTCCAAATTTGCAAGGGCGCAATACCTAAGGCTACTTTCACACTGACGTGCTGGGTGTGCTGGCGATAAAGTGCAGCTATTTTTAGCAGCGTTTTACCGTTGTGTTTGCAACGATTTTCGGCCGCTAGCATTGCGGTTTTAACCACCGCTAGTGGCCTGAAAAAGGGTTAAAAACGCAAGCAGGGTTTTACGGGCGGGTTGAAGACGCGGCCACATTGTTTTCAATGGGCAGGGGCGCTATAGGAGCGGTATTTTTAACTCAAAGATGCGGCTAGCAGGACTTTTTTTAGCGTCTGGCCAGTGCAATGCTCCAGTGTGAAAGCCCTCAGGCTTTCACACAGGATAGAAAGGAGGGCCTTTTTCAGGGCGCATTGCAGGCGCTATTTTGAGCGCAATAGCGCCTGCAAAGAGCATCAGTGTGAAAGCAGCCTAATTTATTTGAATGGGCAGCTGTACCTGCAGGTAATTCAGGGAAAAGTTGTGGGAATGTGGTGTGAAAAATTGATAACTGTGTGGCACCATGACAACTGCAGATTAAACAAAGGCTAAGATGGCAGCTTTTTTGGCTGTAAAAAATACAAGGGTCT
This sequence comes from Rana kukunoris, assembly GCA_029574335.1. NCBI lineage: Eukaryota > Metazoa > Chordata > Amphibia > Anura > Ranidae > Rana > Rana kukunoris. The sequence goes on from CM056052.1 coordinate 143,346,602, forward strand.
AGTTCTGTTTCAGCTGGCCATACACTATGCAAATTTCAGTCAGTTCCTAATGAAATTCACTCACACAAATAGAGCCAGATGGAAAATTTCCACTCGGATGTGGGTGCTGTTTGGGTCGTAAGACAAAACTTAGGGTAGCCAAACACGTTGGCTAAACTGGAGAAATCTGATAGATTGCTCTATCCATGTTAAACATACATGGAGAAATCTCCCCTGACAGCTACTGCATTCTAACACCTGGCATCTGTGATCATTCGAATACTTGAACAGTAAATGCATTCAATTGGATGCAGTCACTGTTCGGACAACCATTGTCCACCTGGCTTCATTTATTTTTCAAGTTTGTTGAGCCAAGTGCTACCAACAGGAATGCCCATAGTTTGGTGTTAATCCAATTTTTAGTAAAGTGGGCAACATAATGGTCTGTATCGATTCATGTACCATGCATATACTTTTCAATAAAACCGTTTTTTCCAATTAAAAAAGTGGGCAAACTGGTAGGCTGTTTACATTGGGGAAAGCCATTATTAATCAAATGACTAGCCAAAAATCAAAAGAAAGCCAGGGCCCTTGCAAATTTGGACAAAGGAAGTAGCATAAAACAGGCCATAGATGGTGCGATTTTCTTAACTTGATCTTCAACCACTCTCTAAAGCTCAGTGCTCAACAATTGTTCATAGACTGGGCGGAGGGAACCACGCATTCGTCTAAGGCCGCGTACACACGAGGGGATATGTCCGCTGAAAACGGTCCGATGGACCGTTTCAGCAGACATCTCCGCTCGTGTGTATGGGCTAGCGGACAGATTTCTCCACCCGACAGATTTCAAAGCATGCTTTGAAATCCATCCGGTGGAATCTGTCCGCCCGACATGTCTGCTGGTTAGTACACTTACCAGCAGACATGTCATCCCCCTCCGCCGCCGCGCCGCCGCCGAATGGATTCGGCGCATGCGCGGAAGTGTTTTACTTCCTGGTGCGGTGACGTGGCGGTGACGCGGCGGCGTCAACGTCACCGCCGCGTCACCGCGCCGTCCGGCGGCGGGGAATTTGATCCGATGGTGTGTACACGCCATCGGATCAAACTCCCGATCGGACATATCCGATGGAAATGGTCCGCGGACCGTTTTCATCGGATATGTCCGATCGTGTGTATGGGGCCTAAGGCTCGCCAGTATCCTAAATGTCTTACAGGACAATTTCATGGGTCAGATAGTAGATGCACCAACTGGAAATAAAGCTTTACTGGATCTACTGATTGCCAACATTGCAGACCTGATCACGGATGTGGAAATATGGGGGAAATTTAGGAAACAGCGATCACATGTCAATTGGCATCAGAATAAATCACACAAATAGGAAACAAAAGGCGAATACAAAGACACTGAATTTCAAAAGAGCCAACTTCCCTAAATGACGAACCTTGCTAGAAGGCGTAAATTGGGATAAAATCATAGGAACAAATAACACAGAGGAGAGATGGGTTTGCTTTAAGAGCATATTAAATAAGGGCATTAGCCAATGCATCCCATTGGGTAATACAATTAAAAGAGCAAACAAAAGTCCTGGATGGCTTAACTCCAATGTAAAAAATGCATATAAAAGCAAAGGAGAAGGCCTTCAAAAAATACAAGGTTGAGGGATCATTATCAGCATTCAGACTTTATAAAGAATGCAACGAGAAATGTAGGGGTGCAATTAGGGCGGCTAAGATAGAACACGAAAGACACATAAAGGAGGAGAGCAAACGAATCCCAAGAAATTCTTGTATGTAAACAGTAAAACAGGGAGGATAGACCATATTGGCCCAATAAAGAATGAGGAAGGACATCTGGTTACAAAGGATGGGGAGATGGCAAAGGTACCAATTTTATTCTTCTGCTCAGTCTTCACGAGGGAACTGGGGGGGGCTTCAGTAACTAAAACTGCAGTGTTTATCCTCATGACACATCACAGAAAGCACCTACATGGTTAACCACTTAAGACCCGGACCAATACGCTGGTAAATGACCCAAGGTGTTTTTGCGATTCGGCACTGCGTCGCTTTAACAGACAATTGCGCGGTCGTGCGACGTGGCTCCCAAACAAAATTTGCGTCCTTTTCTTCCCACAAATAGAGCTTTCTTTTGGTGGTATTTGATCACCTCTGCGATTTTTATTTTTTGCGCTATATACAAAAATAGAGCGACATTTTTGAAAAAAAAACACTATTTTTTACTTTTTGTTAAAAAAAAAATCAAATAAACTAAATTTTAGTCAAACATTTAGGCCAAAATTTATTTAGCCACATGTCTTTAGTAAAAAAAAAAAATCGCAATAAAAAAAATAGCTACCTAGCGGGAACAGCGACACTAATACAGCGATCAGAAAAATGATCGCTTAGTGACGCTGGCAATAGGGAGTGAAAGGGTTAACTAGGGCGGTGATCAGGGGGTTAAAACTTTATTAGGGGGGGTGGGGGGGCTATCCTGAACCTAACACTAACTGTTTTTTACACTGCCTGTCACACTGACACTAAATGCAGTGATTAGATCACTGCATTCAGTGACACTGTGACAGGGGGATGGGGGGGGGGGCGATCACAAGGGGTTAATATGCCTATGTGAGTGTGTGTCAGTGTTGTGTTGGTGCACACTTACTTGTGATGTCTTCTCTCATCAGCAGCGCTGGGAAACAGCGCTGCGATGAGAGAATACATAATTTCCTCCTTCCTGTGTAAACACAGGAGGAGGAAGTGACAGGTTGAGAGCGCGCTCCCATTGGCTGGGAGCGATCGCGGGGGGGGCGGGTATTCGCCGACATCCGCCCCCAGATCCCGGATCGCTCCCGGAGCCAGGGGGACCCCCGCACGCCGCGGAGGGGGTCCCGATGGGACCCCCGAACCGTACTTAGGCGGGGACGTAAATTTACGCCCTTGTGCCTGTACGTGCCATTCTGTGGCCGTATATGTGCGTGCGGGGGTCCTTAAGTGGTTAACAGAAGACAAAATTTAAATGAGACTTGGGAGACCTAACATTAATAAATCACTGGGAACAGATGGCTTGCACCCGAGGGTACTTAGGGAACTCAGTCAAGTAATTGCCAGACCATTGTTCCTAATTTTTACTGACAGTCTGCTAAATGGAATGGTACCAACTAATTGGAGAAAAGCCAATGTAGCACCAATATTTAAAAAGGGCCCAAAATACATCCCTGGGCATTAGACCAGTTATCCTAACATCAATAGTATGCAAGCTCTTAGGCCGCGTACACACGAGGGGATATGTCCGCTGAAAACGGTCCGATGGACCGTTTCAGCAGACATCTCCGCTCGTGTGTATGGGCTAGCGGACAGATTTCTCCACCCGACAGATTTCAAAGCATGCTTTGAAATCCATCCGGTGGAATCTGTCCGCCCGACATGTCTGCTGGTTAGTACACTTACCAGCAGACATGTCGTCCCCCTCCGCCGCCGCGCCGCCGCCGAATGGATTCGGCGCATGCGCGGAAGTCTTTTACTTCCTGGTGCGGTGACGTGGCGGTGACGCGGCGGCGTCAACGCCACCGCCGCGTCACCGCGCCGTCCGGCGGCGGGGAATTTGATCCGATGGTGTGTACACGCCATCGGATCAAACTCCCGATCGGACATATCCGATGGAAATGGTCCGCGGACCGTTTTCATCGGATATGTCCGATCGTGTGTATGGGGCCTTAGAGGGGATTATAAGGGACTGTATACAATATTTTAGTAATGAGAACGGTTTCATTAGCAGTAATCAGCATGGATTTATGAAGAATCGTTCTTGCCAAACCAATCTATTAACCTTCTTTGAGGAGGTGACTTGCCATCTAGATAAAGGAAGGCACATAGACGTGGTGTATCTGGATTTTGCAAAAGCATTTGGCACAGTTCCTCATAAACATTTACTGTACGAAATAAGCTCTGTTGGCATGGACCATAGGGTGAGTACATGGATTGAAAACTGGCTACAAGGGCAAGTTTAGAGGGTGGTGATAAATGGGCAGTACTCAAAATGGTCAAGGGTGGTAAATGGTGTCCTCCAGGATCCTGTGCTGGGACCAATCCTATTTAATTGGTTCATAAATGATCTGGAGGATCGGGTAAACAGTTCTATCTCTGTATTTGCGAACGATACTAAGCTAAGCAGGGCAATAACTTCTCTGTAGGATGTGAAAACCTTGCAAAAAGAAATGCATTTGGGTTGCAAAAATATGAATACAATCTATACACTAGGGGGAGAACCTCTGGCGGAATCTAGGATGGAAAAGGACCTGGGGTTCCTAGTAGATGATAGGCTCGGCAATGGCATGCAATACCAAGCTGCTGCTAACAAGGCAAACAGAATATTGGCATGCATTAAAAAGGGGATTAACTTTTTTTTTGCAAAACCTAGAATGCAAGACAGAAGATTGTGCTTCCACAATGCACAATAATAAATACAACAGATTAGTAATTTAAACTGAGAGCTTAAAAGCCAATTTTATCTCCAAGCCCGATTTGGGAGCTATATCCAAGCTAAACATACCTGTTTGTCATATTGCAGAGGAACAATGGGCCTAGAAATGTGAAACAGAAGACAAAACAGATGACTGAATCACCAGGACAGACCATCCTCTGGCTTTACATCTGTTCCAAGTGTACAACTCTGAGTCAGCCAGTGCTCGTGCAGCTACTGTCTGCAGAATTCACCTTAAATCATACAATGAAAATGGCTGTATGTATCTTTCTTGTTTACTGAAATACTGGATCAGGAACCTGGTAAAAAAAAAAAATGCTGAGCTTTTACGTTAACCGCTTTAGTGCAAGAAAAAGAGAAATTATTGTTTCCTAGAGCCAAGGTGCTTAGCTTGGTCTACAGATGACTGCTGTGAAATCTAACCTGCAAAAGAGTGGAAACAGTGCCCTCTGCTGGTCTACAGAGAATATTCACAAAATGCCCTTGCATCCTGATGAAAAAGATAAAATTGATTCGCCCTTGTATAAATTAGAGTTTTGTCATTAGAAATTATTCTTAATGTCCGTGTCAGATTAAACAGAGAACCTATTTATTTTATTCTCCTAATGTAATATTGAAATATGTGAGCAAAGAAAGGTTAGAGTATAATGAGTGTGAAGAAAGAAAGCTTGCAAGGATTTGTTTTTTCTAAGGAACAAGTCCAGACAATAAGCAATATCAGTATATTAAGGACTCGTTCACACTTGTGCAGAGATGCAGAGCAGAGAATTGCCTGTCTCCGCAAGGACACATAGAAAACAATTATTTTCTATGTGCCCTGTTCACACTGAAGTGCAGGTGGCAGCTGTAGAGAATAACTGTGCATTAAAATGTGACATGTCCAGATTTTTCCACACTGCTCCATATCTACATGTCACACCTTGCATTTCTAGGCACTGCAGCAACATTTGTTGTTTTGTGATATTTCAGTTTAAAAAAGAACAATAAGGTAAACAGTGCCTTGCCGTGACAGAAGGCCAGTGTAAACCAGACCTAACTTATACTACTGCCCAGGAAATGCTACTAGTAAAGTCTTCTGGGATGGGTTACAGGCTCTTGACACATAATTTTGTGCTAACCTTAAAGTGTTACTAAACAGAACCCATAACACTAAAATCAGTCTGTATATGCAGTAAAGCATGCTTGTCATATTTACTGTGGAACCTAAGGGATTAATCCTAAACATTGTGTAAAAAGGCGGTTTCATACTGTCTTCTCTGATCCTCCCCTTCTTCCACAGTCCCCAATTCATCTCCTCACATTTCAGAGCCGTGTGGGCACTCTGCTCTTGGGAGGGTGCATATGATCAGAACAGGGCCAATCAGCACTGTCCAGACAGAGGGTCAGGGTTCCTGCAGCCTCATAGGACTGTCAGAGTAGAAGGAAAACTCCCCCTACAACCTTTAACCAGACACTGATAGAGGGAACAAGACTGCTATAAACTATTTGTGAGAAAAGGTATTGAGCAGTTTATATTTACAAAAATAATTGCATTTCCATGTTCTGTGTACTGTGGGAGGTCAGATGTAGTGAATGCAGGGTCCTGGGTTTAGTAACACTTTAAATCCACCAAACTTTAAAGCTCACCTTTAGGAATTACACAAAAACTACCCATGTAGTGTGTCCCCCTAACCCCGTCCCCATAGCTGCAAGGGTTAAATGTTTATATATATATATATATATATATATATATATATATATATATATATATATATACTGTATATATATATATATATATATATATATATATATATATATATATATATATATATATATATATCACTCAGGACAGACACAAATAGATTTATGGTATTTTTTATTTTTTTTGTAAAAAAATGTATTTGTTCAAAGCGGGAGGCGAGTCCACATGGACCCAAATAAAATTACAGTCAATTTAGCATCAACAAATAACATGTACAACAATCCAAACACGGACGCCATTCAGTTCAATCATCTACTTAACGGGTTTAAGGATTTTTAAGGTGTTTAGATCTCTAAGAAATCATCAATGCATTTGTAAGTTAAGATCCAAATTAGGACATAACCACTGAGCATATTGGCTTTGTTAAAAAGAATAAAAAAGAACACTACAAAACAAAAATCAACACCATTATAATAGAAAATACACACAATGTGCATATATAACCCCTGTAAACAAACCCCCTAGGAACACATCCACAGTATTAAGACTTATCCAATTAGGGGGTCCACTTCAGTGTTAAATGCTTGTTATTTCAAGGGTTAGAGAAATATGCTGTTTTACTTATTATTGGCTGGCTCCTTCAGTTTGTGTGACTGGTCCCCCAAAGTCTCTTCTCTAAGATGATCCAGCAAGCAGTTGCAAGCTGATCAAGTGGATCCAGGGTGAATAGCCCTGCACTGTACAAGATATAGTAAATATCTCTATATATAGTAAAACCTTGAATTATGAGCATAATAATTTGTTCTGGAAACATGCTTGTAATCCAAAGCACTCACAGCCATTTTCATTGTATTATGATTTAAGGTGAATTCTGCAGACAGTAGCTGAGCGAGCACTGGCTGACTCAGAGTTGTACGCTTGGAACAGATGTAAAGCCAGGCATCTGGGGTAAAGCTGTCCACATAGACCATCCTCCTCACCGGCACCACCATCAATGTAATTAATTTCACGCTATGCTCCACAAGCACTTTAAGCCTCGCTTTCAGATCGCTCTACTGCAAGGGTAGGTTTCCCGGTCACGATTGCAGACTGACAGCGATGAGAGCCGGTGGTGCGGAGGACGATCTATGTGGATCACTTTACCCAAATCCCTACTTAAATGTGCCTCTTTAAATCATCAACCATGTGAGTTGCTAAATGTTGTACCTTCATTAAATGTAACTGTATTGCTTAACTTAGAGGCGCCTCTCTTCTCTTTTAGCCCCTGGTCAAAAAGGTATGACTTCAGGTATGACATGCGATTTACAAATCATACCTGAAGTAGCATCTAATGTGTTTCTATGGCAGTGTCTTAATAGTGTGATTTGAGAAGTAGTTCATGTACTACTTTTTCAGGACTTCAGCACGATTTCACTGCCATATACTATAATGTAAATTGTGCTTCAAATTGTACCCTATATCAGCACTACAGTACTTGAGCCTGAAAGAAGTTCAATATTAAAGGGGTTGGAAAGGTACCATTTCTTTTTTCCTAAATAGCTTCCTTTACCTTAGTGCAGCCCTCCTTCACTTACCTCATCTTTCCATTTTGCTTTTAAATGTCCTCATTTCTTCTGAGAAATCCTCACTTCCTGTTCTTCTGTCTGTAACTTCACACAGTAATGCAAGGCTTTCTCCCTGGTGTGGAGTGTCATGCTCGCCCCGTCCCTTGGACTACAGGAGAGTCAGGACGCCCACTAACACACAGCTGCTTTCTCTATCTGCAACGTAGAGAGCGTCCTGACTCTCCAGTAGTCCAAGGGAGGGGGTAGCACGAGACTCCACACCAGGGAGAAAGCCTTGCATTACTGTGTGGAGTTACAGACAGAAGAACGGGAAGTGAGGATTTCTCGGAAGAAATAAGGACATTTAAAAGCAAAATGTAAGGTTGAGGTAAGTGAAGAAGGACTGCACTAAGGTAAAGGAAGCTATTTAGGGAAACAAAATTGTACCTTTACAACCCCTTTAACCCTTTGCTAGTTAAATTTTTGTTCATAACATCACTGTTCCTCCTTGTGACATGGACTCTCACTAAAGTAGCACTGAAGTCCTATCAAATCATTACAAACCTCACAGAAGTAGTGTTTTAAATTGCACTACTTTAAATCGTACCCGGTGTGACCACAGGCTTCTACTCGTTCACTTATCAAGTTCAAATTTCCCCAAAAAATGAGCTTGTCTTGTAAAACACTCGCAGACCAAGTTTCTCGCAATACAAGGTTTTACTGTATATATATGCTTGATTTTTTAAAGCTTGACTTTAATAAGGTGACTCTCCCGTTCACAAATCAGGCTGAGAACAAATTAAAATAGCACTTTCATAGGAATCTGTTAAAAGAAAAATGATTTGCAAAAATCTTTATAAATACGTATATATATAGTTCAAATATAGTAGAGGGAATTGTAATTTTCTCACCGTAACTGGCATTTCTCTTTAATCCTCCAGCATGTATGAGCACAATATCTTTGGAGAGGGGATATTGAACCAATAAAAACAGCACCTGCATTTCCACATGCTTTGATTTGGTCCATTCAGAAGATGAGTATAGAGGGATTTGTGTAAAAAGCCAGGTGCACAAAGGGAATGCTAGGCAGGTAGTGTGTGTCTGGTATGTTCATGTTAAACATGACTCTACTGTAAAATTACAAATTAGGCGTAATTGCTTTATGAATCTGGGCCCATATTTGTATGTATGGCAGTTTTTCCCTTCATGTATTAGGTGCCTCAGTTACGGTAGGTATTATGTAATATTAGATATACTGGCCCAGATTCACAGAGCAATTACGCCTGTCTAACTGGTGTTAGACAGGAGTAATTTCAAATTTTGCGCGCCGTATCACTAGTTTGAATCCTCAAACCATGATACGGCGGCTTCGGGCTTCGATCCGAGAGGCTTACGTCTTCGTAAGCCTTCGGATCTACGCTGCGATATTTTTGCGGCCGCTGGGAGGAGTTTGCGTCGTTTTCATGCGTCGGGATATGCAAATGAGTTTTTACGGCGATCCACGAAGATACGAGCGGTCTTCGCAATCGCTTTCGTCTATTTTTTTATACGTACTGTTAGACCAGCTTTTTGCTGGTCTAACGGTGCGTAGCCCATGTTAAGTATGGCCGTCGTTCCCGCGTCGAATTTAATTTTTTTTTTTTTTTTACGTAACTCGTTCGGGAATAGTAATGTCCGTAAACAACGCTACTCAAGAAAAAATGACGTAACGACGTGATTTCGCGCAATGCACGGCGGGAAATTTGCGAATGGAGCATGCGCAGTTCGATTTCCGCAGGAACGCGCCTATTTTAAATGATTCACGCCCCCTACTCGCGCAGATGGATTGCGATGGGAGAAATACACTACACCGCCGTCGTTTACTGGACAAAATCTACCTGGATTCCACGTAGAGCCAGGTAAAAAACGGCGGCGTAGTGTATTTCTCATACTCTACGATAGTCTAATTCTATCTGAATCTGGGCCACTGTATATATACCTCCATAGCTGATTTGGTGTTTTAAATCTAGCTAATGTTTACCATACCAGCCAAATATTACTGCATGAATAAATCACTCCGTACTCATCTATACCTAGGCTTTGCTCACTTGTGTTTCTGTGTAAGCTGTGCATTGTGTTTAGAACGGTCCTGAAATTTAAAAAAAACTCCCAAAAGGAGTGCATTATCCGTCTTGAAAATCATGCCGACCCAGAAAGCATGGTATTTTTTACCATGTGTTCTGGGGCTCCCAAATGCGTGAAAGCATGCATGTTAACAAGGTGAATCAGGGGGTGCCTTTATGAATGAATGGCACTGCCATGCACATGAAAAAGGACTGAAAGTCTTTGTACATTGCAGAAATGCACATGCTTTTGCACATGATCCCACAATGCACAAATGTGTACCTAGCCATACTTGGTAATATAGGGCAGAATCTAGAGGAAGTCAAAGTAAGACGCTGCTGATTTTTTCTATTTTTAACATACTCTCTGCGTCACTTTATACCTACCTTTTTCTTTGGGGGGTTACCCCTTTCCCTCATTTCTTTTGTAAAGTCAAAGCAAAATTTATGTGGCACCCTGCTCCTGATGACCAGGCTCTAAATTTAGTGGGTGTCTGATCTGGTAGTTAGCTCGGACTCTGATGATTAAGGCTACATCAGCCTCTGTTCGGGCTATGGCTGTGCTTGGAGGGTTTTCCCATTGTTTGCCTGTAGGTGGCATTACCACCACAGGCCAATGTTGGAAAAAAGGCAGGCCAGGCTGTTTTGGGTGTTTTTCCTCAGGAACAGCCCAGTGGGAGTGGTCTCCCCACTGGGCATGCTGGGGAAGGATACTTAAGGGACAGGCGCCATTTTCTCAGGGTTTTTTCCTCGTGACCCTCCTGGCTCAAGGTATGTGATGGTCCATTTTCATCCCCGAGACCACGTTAGCCTGAGGTTGCATTTCTGCCAGGTAGGCCCAGTTGTCTTGACTGGGGCCTGCACTTTGGAGGTGATCCTGTGCTGTCTGTCCTGCAGGAGGAAGCCACTCAATGGAGGAAACCAGGGGAGGACCTGTCCTGGGGAGGAACAAGCGGAAGGCTGGTTTCTCGGGAGAGGCCTGGTAACTTTATTGGAGGATGCAGAATATTCGATGATGCCTTACAGTGTTGCCGGGTCAGCAAAAATATTGGTTATTCTGCCATCTCTGGTGACAATGTGGTGGTTTTGGAAGTGAATATCTCCAGTGATATCAGGACTCATTTCCCTGTCCATAGAGGCTGAATACAACATAATGAAAATACAAGTTGACACCTTTTGTAGATAAATACCAGCCACTATTCCCCAATTAACAATACTTTGTAAAAAAGAAGGCTTCCAATCTACTCAGAGGAGGACCAGAATATGGGGATTTTTTATGTGCCAAAAAGCCAATATTCAGTAAAATAAAATATGCCCTTTTTGTACATTAAAATACAGCACAGTTAAAAAGGCAAATCCTATGGAATCACCTAGTCAATGATTTAATATTCTATAAGTATTAGTGGATTGGCGTGTTTCATATACAAGTTGTTTCTTCAGGATCCACTTGCTTGTGTTGTCTGTCTTAGGAAATGGTAGATAACAAACAATGAAGAACCCAGAAATCCTAAAACTGACAATGGAATGAAAAAACTAGATGACATAGTACAAAACAACCCATACAAAGTATCAACATAAGCACTTTCCCAAGCTTATATGAAAAAATAGGCACAGTCCTGTGATGAATAAATAATGCTGGACAGGGACACCCAGGAGTTATAAAATCACCACTAAATAAGGAGTAAGGGCAACCTCACAAAATAAGGATCTCGAATGATGGATTAGGATACCAGAAAATAGATAAACCCTTATAACGATGTCCCTGTTTCCTGACATTCTAATGCCGCGTACACACAACCATTTTTAATGGTCTAGAAAAAACAACGTTTTTTTTCAACCCGATTATTGTTAAACCTGCCTTGCCTACACACGATCGTGAAAAAAATGCTCTAGCAAAGCGAGGTGACGTACAACACGTACAACAACACTATAAAGGGGAAGTTCCGTTCAGATGACACCACCCTTGGAGCTGCTTATGCTGATTCGCGCTTTTCAGTCTGTTACAGCGTAATGAATGTGCTATTTCCATTATGAACGTTAGTTTTACCAGAACGAGTGTTCCCGTCTCTTAACTTGCTTCTGAGCATGCGTGTTGTTTTCACGTCGTTAAAGCCTACACACGATCATTTTTTACGACGTTAAAAACTACGCAAAAATTTAGAGCATGTTCTAAATTTTTAATGCCCATTTTTAACATTGCAAAAAATGCTCTGGAGCCCACCCACGGTCGTTTTTAATTACATAAAAAAAAATCTTATTTCTCTAATCGTGAAAACGGTTATGTATACGCGGCATTACAGAAAACCATCACATCCAGAAAAATGGCAGAATTTAACATACGATAGGGGATTATCTGTAATCTGGTATCCTTATCTTTTATAAATATTGGCTTTTTGGCACATACAAAAAAAAAAAATCACCATATTTCAGTTCTCCTATAGGTCGATCAGAAGCATTTTTCTACACTGAATGTGTTATACCCATTGACTGTTTTCCAAAACATGAGCATATGCAGCAGTCCTTTCTGTTGGCCTGTAAATTTTAATTAGGAAGCAGATCTGAACTGATTTTATAAACTATTTTACCATATGTTCACAATTATTTTTTAGATGCATAGAGGTTTAATGCACATGCCAGGGTTGCTTTTCCCAAGGTATGCCTATATTCTGTGACTTGACTTTAAAAAAAGCCAATGTCACTGAGAACTGGGTGAAACCAACAGCCAGCCATAACGATGTTGTCACTGTTCTTAGCTGAATTGACTAATTGCTTATTCTCTGTCACAGAGAAAATATCTGTGATTTGGCTTTGGCATGACCACAGGAGTTTAATAGACCTGGTAACTCTTCCCGATATTTTTCATTAGAGTTCTGAAACAAAATGGCAAATCAGCATATGACTCAACTATTTATCAACCAAGACAATCTGAAATATCACTTTAGAGTGATAGGCTTTAAATTAAGTAAGAGCCCTTGTGTCAGGACTGTGTAAATTATGAACAAAATTTGAATCGCTACTTCAAGAAAATGTAAAATAACTACATGACAACAAATTAGAAAGTCTGGAAACACTAACATTTTACAATTTCCAAGTGATTATAGTCTCAAAAACAGGTAATTCTCAATAAGGTTTTTTCAGGGTTTACTTAATCAGGAGTACGCAGCGTGAAACCATGGAAGGTCACAGATTACAGGGATTACCTGGCCTAACTAGCAGATGGCCCTGCTTTGGGAGTAATTAGTCAGCAGGAATTCTGGTATCTGGTTCTATCTCCTGATTTAATGTTTATAAGAAGCTGCGTGTAACCTGAGCCTTTTTGAAAGTGAGGCCGTTTGAAAAGCATTTCAGTTTGTCTCATTTCCAATTAAAGGCCAGATAAAGGCTGTTTCTTCCTGAGTGCTGAGTGCAGCAGATACTCTATGTCAGACTTCAGTTCACATCCTCATAGACTATCATTCCACAGGATAACCTTGAGTCCTAGAGAGTAGGGCCCCACACACATATTTCAGCTGAGCATCTTTCATTTTATTTTTTAGCATTTTTACATTTGTAAGGTGTTTTTCAAAAGTTGTGTGCACATTGTAGATGTAAGTGTTTATTTTTTTGTTCTATTTTTAGCCAAAGCTAAAAATAGCTAGTTACTACCATGAAAGAATTGCACAAAAATATGTATTATGTGCATTTTCACAGGGAATTTTTGGCCATCACATGGGGTCTTCTTATTCTGCATTGAATGCTGCTCTTCTAGTGACATGTGAGTGCCGTTCTGTGCAGCAGTACTGGGATCCCAGGTTATCGTGATGACACCCCCCCAATGGGATGTATGTCTATGATAACCTGGGCTCACAGAAAGGGAGAGAAAGCAGTAGGAGGATGGCTGTATCGGGAGGGCCATGGGACCCAGAAGCTCTTACAAAATATGAGCCAGGAAATAAGGGACATATCTTGGACTGCTTTTACATGGGTCTGTAATCCACAATATATTCAAGAATGTCTGTAAGAACTAATTACAGGTTATTGATTCTGAACTCTACAGGTTAATTGAAAGAGGGACTCATTCAATGTGGGAACACATACTGTGAGGTGTTAATGTCGCCTGCTACTGTCATGTAAATGAATCTTAGTCTGACTCCTAAGAACCTTTCATTGATGATCAATGTAGATTGTGAGTAAACAAGACAGTCTAAAGGTCAGATGTCTGACTTATAAGCTGTAGGTAATTAACTCATGTAGATTAGATCAATAACTGGTGCCAGAAGTTCTACCAAAAGATGTGTATTGGGCTCATTGTATAATATTGTGGGTGGAGTTGGGTCATTGTTCATTGTGGTTCCTAACTGGTATACAAGAAGCCTGATTTTCTCATTAAAGGCCTATTTGTTTGAACCTCAAATAGAGCTGTGTCTCGTTATTGGGGTTCGTCTGCCGGATTGTGGAGTGTCGATAAGCTGTCTTGGGTTCGGAATGGAATATCGTAAACGGTGTTAACCCCTGTCCCATTTGGGGTTCCGTTACAATGACTATGGAGGAATTTCGGATTTGGACAGAGAGAAAATAAATATTGAAGTGGAAGTTGCTATTTTTTTTATCTTAAGAGGTTCTGGGCAATTGATTTTTTTTAAACTTTATAATAAATTTGGAGTTCTACTTCAAACATTTAAAACTTGTGTTAGGGCTTAAATGCTGGAGATATAAGTGTCAGTGACTTATTTTATGGGCTAGTTCAAGTGTTCTGGGTGTTAATTGTTGGGGGTGAGGTTAAAGGGGTTGTAAAGGTAAAAATAAAATCCTAAATAGCTTCCTTCACCTTAGTGTAGTCCTCCTCCACTTACCTCATCCTTCGATATTGCTTTTAAATGTCCTTATTTCTTCTGAGAAATCCTCACTTCCTGTTCTCCTGTCTGGAACTCCACACATGTAAGCTTTTCTCTCTGGTGTGGAGTGCTGTGCTTGCCCCCTCCCTTGGACAACAGGAGAGTCAGGACGCCCACTAACACACAGCTCCTTTCTCTCTGAAATGTAGAGAGCGTCCTGACTCTCATGTTGTCACCTGTAGCATAGAAGTCATCCAGACCGTTTGGGCAATCTGCGAGACCTCGCTGGACAGATTTAGGTCTCTAAGACCACATGCTTATCTGACCCACTGTTGTATAACAGATGAGTCCATCTTACATGGTAAGAGTACCTCACCTTTTTCCCTGTATGAAGTAACGTTGATTTTGTCAGTCAACTGGCTATTCATCATTCTGTATAGCTGTTTGGAAAGGAACGTTCCTACACTGTGTGTTCATCACATATGGACTATCACACTTTTATATTTCGTTGTGTGTTTCACTAATCACTTTTATTGGTTATATCCATCATCTCATGGTTATTCCTACTAGTTTACCACTCATGAAAGTTTAGCGCTGCACTATTTATTTTCATTCTTGTTTGACTTTGTTTGTTAGAGTGCTGGCAGCTCTTTTTTCACATTTGGGTTCTAGCGCAGTTTTTTCCTATTTTTTATCTGTATTGCCTGGATCCGACAATTCATTACAACCTTGAGCAGTTTAAATATTTGTTTTTTCCTTTAGAAATGTAATTTTGCTGTGGTGTTGTTCTAAACACAGGAAAAATGTGCTACTTTAAAGGCATACTAAGGATGCCCCCCCCCCCCAGGCACAATATTTAAAGGGATATTTCATTTTATTGTTTCACTTTAAGCATTATTAAACTCACTGTTCCTGAAAAAATGTCCATTTAAAAAAAAAAATTTTGCTTTGACACATGTCCCCTGGGGCAGGACCCAGGTTCCCATGCCATTTTTTCAATGATTTTTATCTATGTTGCCAGGATCCGACAATACATTACAGCCGCAAGCAGTTTAAAATTAGATTTTTCTTGTGGTATTGTTCTAAAAACGGGAAAAATAACGCTACTTTACACACATACCAAGGATATGCAAGATATTTAAAGGAAAATTTCATTTGTACTGTTTCACTTTAAGCATTATTAAAATCACTGGGCCAGATTCACATACATCTGCTCATTATTGAACCGATGTAGCGCACCGCCTTTACGTTAGACTGGCGCAATGTAGCGGCGCAATCACCCTATTCTCGTCGGTTTTACGCAGAAATTTGCGTCTGCGCAACGTTATTTCTGAGGCGCAAGGCGGAGTAATACAAATTGGGAAGGGCGTGGGCGTGTTACATTGAAATGAGCCGTGCCCCCATGCAAATGAAGGGCCGGCCGGCTCGCGCATGCGCGCTTGAAGCAGACCATGGTCAGCACCTCTGTGCGCATGCTCACAACTCGGGAACGGCGCAATAAGTGAAATTGGAAGTGGACTAGGGCAATGTAATGAACTACGCAGACAGCATAAATAGACAGACACAAACGCACTTTCTCTGCAAAAGTACATCCCTTTGTATCCCTCCCTATACAGCAAGGTGCTTTTGTTCTGTTGTTAGTTGCGTTGTAGTTTGTCTTTGTGATATTTGTGGACTGTGTGATCTAGTGTTTGTTAGAAGATATTTGAAAGTGATTTTTGGTGACTGCTTGTGAGACTTTTTGGTTGATAGTTTTTTGTTTATTTGTTTTCTTGCTTGATTTTTCCTGCTTGTTTTTGTGAGTGATTTTTGCTGATTGTTTGGGAGAGAGTTTTTGTATTAGTATGACTGAGAGAAAGAGGGGGAGAAACAAATTCTTGCCCGGGCCATTTCCCAATATGGGCGTTTCCTCCACGGCCCGGAGAGTGCCAACACCACCCCGGCGGGGTGATATCTTGCAGAACATTACTGACGAGGTAAATGCATCGGGGGGGGGGGGGAGACCTGGACACGTTCGGGGATTGAAAAGAAGATCAATGACCTCCGGCGTCTGGTCAGAAAGAAACTGGCCAAAATGGTAGCCCATGCCAGGGGCACAGGAGGGGGCCCACCATGCCCTGTTAGGCTGACAGCGGAGGAGCGTGCGGTGGCCAACACCTTTCATAGACAACAGGTGGAGGGCCTGCCCGGCTATGACTTAAGTCATGAAGGCGTGATGCCAGGTAAAGTTTTTTTTCCCTATCAGGTGTGTAGCATGTGTGGGGGAGGGGGTGAAAGGGAATTTGTGGCAAGTGTGTGGATCCTCTAACCTGTGAATGTTTTGTGTCATCCACAGATGAGCAGGAGGGTGCTGGGCCATCTGGTCTGACTGCACCATCCCAGGGACAACAGCCTGCTGAGGACCCCCCGACAAGGCCGGAGTCCTCGGAGGAGGTTGAAGAGGAGGAGGTTGAGGAGGAGGAGTTTGAGGAGGAGGAGGATGTCATGTCAGCCAGTGGCTTGCTGTTTTTGGAGGAGTAGCCCCTCCCACTCCTCCCCCAACAGGGCTCCTCTCCCAAGGGACTCCTTTTCTCCCCGGCCACAAGCCTCAGCTGGAGGCAGGAAGGCATCCCAGAAGACCAGGGGGGTGGCCGAGCTCCTCCGGCCGCCAACCTGAGAAGGGACCAGGCCCTTCAGACCCACCATCTGGGACAGGTCAGCCAGACTTTGGGGCGGATGGAGGAGAGCCTGTCCTCCATAAAGGATACGCTTGGGGACCTGGATTGCCACTCACGGGCTCTTACAAACTGCCTAAACGTACTGCAGACTACAACAGCAGACGTTGGGCAGGATGTGAGGGCCCTCACCCAGGCTATCCAGGCCAACACGGCAACACTAGGTGCTGGCCTGAACAGAATTGCCGTGGCCTTGGAGGGCAGGCCGCCACCGCCAGGTGGGCAGAGACCAGGGGCTGCTCCTCCCTCCCCGGATTACCCCCCTCCCCATGAGTCTCCCCTGAGGAGCCGGGGCCGTGACATTGGGTGCCCCAGGCGGGCTCACGCCAACAGCATTAATTTGTTTTTCCCTTTTTTTTTTTGCTGGAACTTTTTTTTTTTTGCTGGAATTTTTTTTTTTTGCTGGAATTTTTTTTTTTTGCTGGAATTTTTTTTTTTTGCTGGAATTTTTTTTTTTGTGATGTGAATGTTTTGGGAATGTGGGGGTGATATTCCTGCCGGCAAAGGGGTGTCACCCTCAGTTTTGGTGGAGAAGGGTTCCCCAGGACCAGGGAGAAGTGATTCCCAGGTCCGTGTGAATGGTGTATGATTGTACAGTGACATAATTGGAGCCGTGGCGTGGCGTTGCTGCTCACAAGTCCAGCATGGTGGGCTTGTGCTAATCCAATTTGATGAGGATGTGATGTGTCTGTGCTAGGGACCACAGTGGTGTGCATTCATGCATTCTCATTGTGCCATGATTAATGTGTGTGTTTAACATGCAAAGATGCCTAATGTGAGCTGTCTCCTGGCTGCTCTTCCCTCAGAAGACGGGGTAACCTCGGTTAGGGGGTGGTTGTCTGGTTCAGGGGTCAGGTCATCACGTATGTCAATCTGCAGGCCCTTTCTCACTGCAAAGTTGTGCAGAATGCAACATGCACCGATGATCTGGCACACTAAGTTTGAGGAATACAACAGGGTCCCCCCAGACTTATCCAGGCATCGGAAACGTGACTTCAGGAGGCCAAAGGTGCGCTCCACCACTGCACTTGTTTGGGCGTGGGCTTCATTGTATCTTTCCTCTCCTGGGGTTTGGGGGTTCCGGATAGGAGTCATGAGATGGGGTCCCAGTGCATATGCAGAGTCACCTGTAAGGGAAAAAGACAGGAGGATGTTAGTCATGCATGTGCCCCTTGTGATGTGTGCCTCATGGGGGGGACAGTCATGCCTGCCACCTATGTCACTCACCAACCAGCCAGGTGTCCCCATACACGTTCTGTTCGAATTCCATTCGGATGGGGCTCTGATTGTAGATGTAGCTGTCATGGCTGGATCCGGGGTGTTTGGCACGGACGTGCCATATGAGGCCTTGGGCATCGACTATCACCTGTACGTTGATGGAATGCCAATGCTTCCGATTGCGGTATATGTGCTCTGTCTCATGGGGGGCTGGAGTGCCACATGTGTGCAATCAATGGCCCCCACGGTGCGTGGGAATCTGGCAATTCTGTAGAAATCTGTCATTGCCTTCAGCCACAGGTCCTCAGTGGTGGGTTTGATGATTTGGTTGGCCATGCGTCTGAGGATTGCAGGGACAACCTGGTGCCCACATCTGCTCACGGAGGATTGTGACATCCCAGTCACCACTCCACTTGTTCAGTGAAAAGAGCCACTGGCAAGAAAATGGAGTGTTGCCATGACCTTGACCAGTGGCTGCACTGCATGTGAGCGGTGTGTTGGGCTGGTGATGTCCTCCTGCAGGGTTATGGTTAATTCCAGGATGGCATGAGGGGTGAATCTGAAGATGCGATACACCTCAGAATCACTCATGCCAAAGAAGTCTATGCAGGTGCGGTATATCCTCTCCCGTGCCCTCCTCCGTGCCCTCCTCCTTCTTTGTTCGTCTAAAGTCAGTAGTATAGCTATGAGCGAGGATGTCCCTGGCATGTTGGCATACAGATTGATGTGCAACACGTGTGACTGCTCTGATCCTCACTAACGGTGTTGCTTTCTCTGACATGTAGACGAATTGTCTAATTTTAGACCACCTTTTCTATGGTCTAATTTTAGACAGGCCGGTTAGCTGTTGCGCACAGCACGTAGCCTGCGCTGCACCAACGTTCTTTTGTGGATCCCCGTAACTCCCTCATTAGCATATTTGAATAGCAAATCAATGGTGTGTGTAGTGCAGTTTTGCGGGGACGGATGCACCTGTCTATCGAAATTACGCTGGACAAAAAAAAAAGTAGATTTCTTGCGTATCTCGTTTTGGGGATGCAGAGTATCGAAACGCATGCGCAAATTTAGACTTACACCGCGCATCTCCTGTTACGCCGGCGTAATCGCTCTGTGAATCTGGCCCACTGCTCCTGAAAAAACTGACGTTTTTAAAACTTTTTTTGCAATGATACATGTCCCCTGTGGCAGGACCTGGGTCCCCAAACCCTTTTCATGGCAATAACCTTCATATAAGCCTTTCAAATGAGCACTTTTTGTTTTTCATGTTAGTGTCTCAGACTGTCACGGTGTTCGCACACATTTTTTGCCTGTTCGCATGTTCTGGTGCAAACCGAACTGGGGGGGGGGGGGGGGGGATGTTTGGCTTATCTCTTTTATTTTAGTGACTCAATATAAATCATTTTGGGATGTCTGTATGTAGCTGTTAATATTTTACAGAAAATTTGGATTTTAAGCTGACTAAAGACACCCAAAATTTAGTCCCAGAGTTCTCCTCTACCTTTGCTAGCCACATTTCTCCCTCAGAGCCACACAGATCCCCTTAAGCTGAGTACACACAGACCAAAAATCAGCCACTTTAGTGGAGACCAGCTAAATTTTGATCATTGTGAAGCCCTACTAGTTCAACAGAAAGTGATCATTAAATTGGCTTCTGCCAAACTGTCCTTTTGGAAAACCTCCTTCTATCAGAGACATGCAGCCAATCGGTTGCAGCGCTGATCTTAGTATTGAAAGCAGAGGAGTCCAGCTGTCACAATACAGCAAGAGGATCTCTTCACCCACCCCAATAGAGTGGATGCAAGAATCTGTTGTTTTTTTGTTTGGCTCACTGGTTGAAAGAAAAAAGTGTAAATGCACCGCACAGAGCCCCCACCCTTCCTGTCCTCCTAAGGGTGGTTACAGACAGATGCTAGTTCAGCAGGGACCAGACACATTTTAATCTGTGCTTGGCCGTCTCCCACCCAGTTAGACAGAAATCGATCAGCAGACTTCTGTCAAACGGTTATGTTAGCATACTTTCAATTGATCAGCAGCGAAGCGAAATGGCTGCAGCCACCAATCAGTGTATTCTAACAGCAGATGAGTCCCACTGTCAGAGTGCAATGGCACAATAGGGAGGGTTACTCTATTTACCTTGTTTGTTTGGGGGAATTTGTTTATTTTATTTTTTGTTCTGCTAAACAAAAAAAATAATCTAACTGTGCATACTCAGCTTTAAGCCACGTACACACGATCGGTCCACCCGATGAGAACGGTCCGACGGACCGTTTTCATCGCTTCACCGATGAAGCTGACTGATGGACTGATGTGCCTACACACCATCAGTTAATGAACCGATGGTGTCAGAACGCGGTGACGTAAAACACAACGGCGTGCTGAAAAAATGTTCAATGCTTCCAAGCATGCGTCAACTTGATTCTGAGCATGCGCGGCCCTTTAATCAATGCGGTTAGCCGTCCATCGGTTCAATTTTAAAGCAAGCCATCTGTTTTTTGACCGAAGGATAACAGACCGATGGGGCGTACACAGAGATGTATTCTGGCCTAGGCCAACAAGGCCCAGGCCTAGGGCGGCACTTTGCGGGGGGCGGCAAAAAAACGCACCCTGCCCCCGTGCTCATCCCACCCTGTCCCCCTGTGCTCATCCCACCCTGTCCCCCTGTGCTCATCCCACCCTGTCCCCCTGTCCTCATCCCACCCTGTCCCCCTGTCCTCATCCCACCCTGTCCCTCTGTTCTCATCCCACCCTGTCCCTCTGTCCTCATCCCACCCTGTCCCTCTGTCCTCAATCCACCCTGTCCCTCTGTCCTCAATCCACCCTGTCCCTCTGTCCTCATCCCACCCTGTCCCCTGTCCTCATCCCACGCTGTCCACCTGTCCTCATCCCACCCTGTCCCTCTGTCTTCATCCCATGAAAATGACAGGACGGGTCTTAAAAAGGAAGGGGTGCGTCATATATAAAGTACGGGGTGCGCAAGTTTTACCAGGCCTAGGGCAGCACAAAACCTAAATACACCTCTGGGCGTACACACGATCGGTTTGGACCGATGAAAACGAACTTCAGTCCGTTTTCATCAGTTTGAACCAATCGTGTGTACGCGGCCTTAGACTTACACCACAGATGCAGGGACATTTTTTCTCCAGTGACACGGCTGATGCAGGAACATTTTTCCTTCCAATGACAAGACTGATGAAGGGACATTTTTTCCAGTGACAACACCAACACCTTTTTTCTCACACTGATTAATTTCTTTCTACATGACTTTGAATGTGTACTGCTATTAGCTCATATGTTTCGATAAGGCATGCTGTGTGTGTCGCTACAAACTGCACCCACCCCTACTCCACATGGGGCGGAGGAGCGCAGTTTGGCATTTTCACCCTGGGCCCCCGAATGACCTTGGTCCAGCATTGCTGACAACTCACCACACACAGAGAGGTATGTACAATGGGGATGGCAGGGGACAACTTGCATGGTGTTAACCCTTTTTTTTTTACCAGAAAAGGTGAATTACACTTTATGTACATTTAATTAGGGGGTCTTGTCCTTTTCACTGACCAGCCAATGTAAGAGACATTTACACTGACCGCCAATGTAATGGACATTTCTTCAAAGCAGGAACTGGTGAGTATGATGCTTTTTAGGGGCACATACTAGTGCCCACAAATATTTGAAGATTTTAAATTATACGTTTTTTGACCAGTGGCAGTCAAGTGAAACATTTTACAATGTAGCAACTAAGTCAAATTGAGTAATCTGTATTCTGCATGCCTTCCAGTAAACAAACTGATCGAGCAGCCCAGTGTTCTATTTTAAATGCACTTGTAAATATGGAAAAGGTCTTTACTGTGAGTGAAGGTGAATAAATAAAGGAATTCATCGAATGGACCACATGAGATTTAGATTCCTCCACCTCCCTCACTATGAAGACCTGCTAAAAGATAAAGATTTCTTGAGTTTATGATGAGCTGTGACTGTGTGAAAATATCATCACAACCTACGATGAAGCTTTTTCTAATTATCCAGCCAACATGACTCAGGGCTCAGGATTAACATCCTTCTGTTATCTGTACCTTGTCCTGTGGGAGACAGCCATGTTGGCTCTCTTTGATCAAGGCTAATTCAAAACAGGGAGAGAGCCATGCACAAACCAAATGCTACGAGGATGTCTGGTCATCACTGTTGAACTATTCAGTTCTTGAGTTGACTTTTTTATTCAAGTGTCAGTGCAAATAAAAATCAGAACAAGCCTCCGCTGGAAGTAGAAGATGAGATATTACAGCCAGGTGCAAAACACATTACAGGGCATTCAGCATCTGACTGATGGATCGACGCTGGCTTCACATGGAAACGGTGTAAAGGACATTTTATTTCTGTGCAACTGAGAATATGAATTTACACTTAACAGAATGAGGAAAGAAATAACTATATACATTAAAGATATAGTAGCATCCATATGTTACGCCTGGAATTAAAATATACAAAACTAATCTACGATTAGAGGAAATGTAAATCTGTGTGGGAGATGTGAACAATTAATTGCATTTGCCATGTGTTAATTTTGTTAGATGCTTACTAAACTAAATAGGTACATTTAAGGCCGCGTACACACGATCGGTCAAAACCGATGAAAACGAACTGAAGGACCGTTTCATCGGTCCAAACCGATCCTGTGTGGGCCCAATCGGTCAGTTATCTTTCGGTCAAAAAAAAGAGAACTTGCTTTAAAATTTGACCGATGGACACCTGACCGATGGGTCAAAACCGATCGTTAGTATGCAAAAGCAGCGGTTAAAAGGCGGTGCATGCTCAGAATCAAGTCGACGCATCCTTGTAACCATTGAACTTAATTTTTTTCAGCATGTCGTTGTGTTAAAACATGTAAACATCACCGCGTTCTAACACGAACGTTTTTTTAACCGATGGTGTGTAGGCACATCAGACCATCAGTCAGCTTCATCGGTTAACCGATGAAAATGGTCCTTCGGACCGTTCTCATCAGATTGACCTGATCATGTGTATGTGGCCTTAGAGTTCAGCCTAGGTATCACCGAAATGCCAAGCTTTGTACTACAATAGTAATCATTATTTGCATATATATATATATATATATATATATATATATGATATACAGGCATACCCCACTTTTAAGTACACAATGGGGTTTATTTACTAAAGCTGGAAAGCGCAAAATCAGGCTCACTTCTGCACAGAAACCAATGAGTTTCTAACCCCAGTTTTTTTCAATTAACCTTTGGTAATAAAACCTGAAAGCTCATTGGTTTCTGTGCAGAATTGAGGCTGATTTTGTGTTTTCCAGCTTTAGTAAATAAACCCCATTGTGTACTTGTATATATGTTCAGGGGTATAGCTACAATCATAGGCCCAGATTCACAGAGCGATTACGCCTGTCTAACTGGTGTTAGACAGGAGTAATTTCAAATTTCGTGCGCCGTATCACTAGTTTGAATCCTCAAACCATGATACGGCGGCTTCGGGCTTCGATCCGAGAGGCTTACGTCTTCGTAAGCCTTCGGATCTACGATGCAATCTTTTTGCGGCCGCTGGGAGGAGTCCGTGTCGTTTTCTGCGTCGGGATATGCAAATGAGTTTTTACGGCGATCCACGAAGATACAAGCGGCAATCGCTTACGTCATTTTTTTGCTATGTACTGTTAGACCAGCTATTTGCTGGTCTAACGGTGCGTAGCCCATGTTAAGTATGGCCGTCGTTCCCGCGTCGAATTTAATTTTTTTTTTTTTTTTTTTTACGTAACTCGTTCGGGAATAGGAATGTCCGTAAACTACGCTACTCAAAAAAAAAATGACGTAACGACGTGATTTCGCGCAATGCACGGCGGGAAATTTCGGAACGGAGCATGCGCAGTTCGATCGCCGCGGGAACGCGCCTAATTTAAATCCTTTACGCCCCCTACTCGCGTAGATGGATTGCGCCGGGAGAAATACACTACGCCGCCGTAGTTTACAGGACAAATTCTACCGGGATTCCACGTAGAGCCAGGTAAAAAACGGCGGCGTAGAGTATTTCTGATACTCTACGCTAATCTAAATCTATGTGAATCTACCCCATTGTGCTTTGGGATCACATGCACAGCCATTTCTTAAAAAACATAAAAAGTCTTTATTTTTTAATACGGATTTAAATTGAAGCGCCACACCTCTGCTAAGAGGTCCAGATACAACTGTATTCCATTAAAAACCAGGGGTACAATCAAAATAAGTACCCAACGCAATTTGGGAAAAACATAATAATATTTCAATAACAATATGATATCGATGCAGTATCCCCCTCTGTGGGGTCATAATTAACCACTTGACCACTGGGCACTTAAACCCCCTTCCTAACCAGACCAATTTTCAGCTTTCAGTGCTCTCACAATTTGAATGACAATTACTCAGTCATACAACATTCTACCCATTTGAAATTTTTGTCCTTTTTTTCACACAAATAGAGCTTTCTTTTGGTGGTATTTGATCACCTCTGGGGTTTTTATTTTTTGCGCTATAAAAGAAAAACGACTGAAAATTCTGTAAAAAAAAAAAAAAAAAAAAACTTGTTTCTGTCATATTAGTGGGTTATTTCTCACACACAGCATATGCATACCACAAATTACACCCCAAAACACATTCTGCTATTCCTCCCGAGTATGGCGATACCCCATGTGTGGGACTTTTACACAGCGTCGCCACATACAGAGGCCCAACATGCAGGGAGCACCATCAGGCGTTCTGGAACACCCAGACCAATTCTGACATTTCTCTCCTACATGGAAAAATCATCATGTATTTGCTAGAAAATTACATAGAACCCCAAAACATTATATATGCTTTTTTAGCTAAGACCCTAGAGAATACAATGGCGGCCGTTACAACTTTTTATCTCGCACGGTATTTTCGCAGAAATTTATTGAACGCGTGTTTTTAAAAAAAAAATGGTTTTGTGCTTAAAACAAAACAAAACAGTAAAGTTAGCCCAATTTTTTTTCAAAATGTGAAAGATGAAGTTACGCCGAGTAAATAGATACCCAACATGTCACACTTCAAAATTGCGCACGCTCGTGGAATGGCACCAAACTTCGCTACTTAAAAATCCCCATAGGCGGTATTGCAGAGTATTGGGGTATTGCAAAGTATCATGCAGGGTATTGGGGTATTGCCGAGTATTGGGGTATTGCCGAGTATTGGGGTATTGCCGAGTATTGGGGCATTGCTGAGTATTGGGGTATTGTTGGGTACTGGGGTATTGTTGGGTACTGGGGTATTGTGGGGTACTGTTGGGTACTGGGGTATTGTTGGGTACTGGGGTATTGTTGGGTACTGGGGTATTGCCGAGTACTGGGGTATTGCCGAGTACTGGGGTATTGCCAAATACTGGGGTATTGCCGATTACTGGGGTATTGCCGAGTACTGGGGTATTGCCGAGTATTGGGGTATTGCCGAGTATTGGGGTATTGTTGGGTACTGGGGTATTGTGGGGTATTGTTGGGTACTGGGGTATTGTTGGGTACTGGGGTATTGTGGGGTATTGTTGGGTACTGGGGTATTGTTGGGTACTGGGGTATTGTTGGGTATTGTTGGGTACTGGGGTATTGTGGGGTATTGTTGGGTACTGGGGTATTGTTGGGTACTGGGGTATTGTGGGGTATTGTTGGGTACTGGGGTATTGTGGGGTATTGTTGGGTACTGGGGTATTGTTGGGTACTGGGGTATTGTTGGGTACTGGGGCATTGTTGGGTACTGGGGTATTGTTGGGTACTGGGGTATTGTTGGGTACTGGGGTATTGTGGGGTATTGTTGGGTACTGGGGTATTGTGGGGTATTGTTGGGTACTGGGGTATTGTGGGGTACTGGGGTATTGTTGGGTACTGGGGCATTGTTGGGTACTGAGGTATTGTGGGGTACTGGGGTATTGTGGGGTACTGGGGTATTGTGGGGTACTGGGGGATTGCTGGGTACTGGGGGATTGCTGGGTACTGGGGATTGCAGGGTACTAGGGGATTGCAGAGCTGGGATGGATTGAGGGATGGCTGGATCTGTGACTGCATTTGTCACAGATCCAGCCACAGCTCAGCTGCTGACACCCCGCTCCCCCCCCTCTCCTCGCACACTGTACAGAGAGGAGAGGGAGGAGAGGGAGGAGAGGGAGGAACCGGCGTCATCAAATGACGCCGGTTTGTTTACAAGTGATTGCGCCGTCATTCAAAGGCGCGATCACGTGGTAAACGGCCGCTATCAGCGGCAATTTACCGTGATCCGTGATGCGCCGGGTCTTCTAGACCCGGCGAGCACGGACACTTTCGCGAGCGCGTCCCAGGGGACGCGCAATCGCGGAAGTGCACGACGACGTCCCAGGGACGTCGTGTCAAAGTAACTCCACCGCGCCGTAGCAGTAAAATGCTTATGGCGCGGTGGGGAAGTGGTTAAAACCAAATAGTCAATCTTAAAGTGAATGTCAGAATTGTTATACAAAAATGAGAATATGAGTGCTGAATGATATTGTTTTAAAAAAGGAAGGAAGAGTAAAAAAAAAAAAATAATCACTATGATAAAAATTATACAATATGGGTGAAATATTAACCTAATCAGATTAATAATAAAAAAAAGGGTACAATATATCTCAAAAGAAGTATGTGCATAATGTGAACCCTACAAAAAAAGATTAATACCAATAATAATAATAATAGTAATTTATTTTCTTTAAGGTAAATAAAAATAGAGCTTCCCACAGCAAATATAAATAGCTTAACTTCAGCATCACAAAAGGCCACTTGTCTTTAGCACAAATGAAACATAACACGGTATCCATCATATTAGTGATTTACCCACAGTCAGGGAAGTACAGATTGAGTCGGTTTGGCAGCTTCCCACAGACAAGCAACACTCAGCCAGGTGTCTCCTCTCCAAACTCCTACTACTCCACCTTTGCACTAGGAGCTTCCTGTCTTAAAGTGATACTAAACAGAGAAGTGTTATTTGCCATAATTCATTCACATAAATCATATATATCATGCCACTGTATTTTATTTTTCTTTTTTTTTTAAATCATTACCTTATTCCTGCAGCACTGTTGTGTGGTCTCTATTCTTTGGCATCTGCAGGCAATGATCATTGGGAGGGGCTTCTATTCCTCTGCTAATCTATGCTCTATTGTATGAGTCTGGTTCTGGCCTGTCCTAATTGGTGCTGTGCCAGTCACATGACTAAAATAAGAAAGTTTCAGAAGAGCAATTCAATTAGATTATAAATATTCAATTCCTATTTTACAGCACCCTATAAATCTCTATTGATCATCAGTTCAGATTGCAGATTCAAGGCTCTTTTCCTTTTTTTTTAACTTTACATTTGATTTATATTAAAACTAGGCATTTTTGTTAGTTTCTTAGTGAATATAATAAATCAACATACTATATCCCATCCCATAGTGTTTAGTAACAGGAGAACAAGATGGAGGAGGAGGGAGGGAGGGAGGAGAGTGTCATTTACCACTGTGTATACGCCCACATGTGCTGCACAGATAAGAAAAAGGAGGAGATATAGAGCTTTAGAAGGGAAATGAAAAAAGTTTTGCCTACAGTTCTACAGGGTGGGCCATTTATATGGATACACCTTCATAAAATGGGAATGGTTGGTGATATTAACTTCCTGTTTGTGGGACATTAGTATATGTGAGGGGGGTCTCATAGGCTGTCTTGCATTGAAATCTGCTGCAATGACCCGATTACTGCGTTCACCAGACATCAACACAATTTCTATCTGCTCCACACGTGTTAACCTCGTCGACATGTTAATCGCTGTAAACAATGAGAAACTTGTAAATAACTCATGAAAGAATAAAGTTATGTTAAAACCAAGCACACCATTGTTTTTCTTGTGAAATTCCCAATAAGTTTGATGTGTCACATGACCCTCTACCTATTGTAAAAACAAAAGTTGGATTCAAAATGGCCGCCATGTCACCACCCATCTTGAAAAGTTTCCCCCCTCACATATACTAATGTGCCACAAACAGGAAGTTAATATCACCAACCATTCCCATTTTATTATGGTGTATCCATATAAATGGCCCACCCTGTACTTTAAAAAGAAGCATATTAGCACAACATTAAAAGCATTAATAATGCAGTCAAAAAAACGTAGCATAATGTATTCCTTATCATGACTAGAATTTGATAAATATATTTTCAAGTCTATATAATGAGAATTATTTTTTAAATTAAATATAAGTAAATTATAGACATATTTGTGCTTGATATAGTCCTGAATAATTGATTGTCTTCTAGCTTTCATCCTGGTAGTTTATTCTTGTAGCACTCCTTACTATGGATGAGAGAATCAGTTCAATTTGTGGAGGGGGGGGGTCCTCAAATCCTACTTCAAAAGACCACAACTTAGCAGCCCCATTGAAGTCTATGGGTGGTGAATTTTGCCAGCACATTTGACAACAGAATTTTGTATTTATTTTTAACTAGGAGAAGGTGTTTTAATGCAACTTTGAGGACAGCATGAAAAAAACAGCAATCACTTAACTTAAATACTGGAAGATGCCTTTAGCCCCTTGCTGACGATTGTACGCACATATGCAGCATCACTGAAGTGGGATGCATATGTGCATAACTGTGTTTTCTTGATCGTACATCACGGGACACAGAGCGCATAGTCATTACATATGGGTTATATGGAGTACCTTCAGGTGTGGACACTGGTGTAATCAACTTCACAGGAAGTTCCTCCCTATATAACCCCCTCCCACTGAGAGTGCTTTAGTTTTTTCGCCAGTGTCTTAGGTGTTGGTCACGTCTAGCTGTCCCTCGGAGGTCTCGGGACCCAGGATAGCTAGCCGGATCCGTCCGAAGTGCTTCAGAGCCAAGATGTACGGTACCCGGGCCCTGCTGGAGTGGGGTTGTGCCTATAATGCCTCTCCTTGGAGGGCTGGATTCTGGGCTCCAGTGCCTTAGTCTCTTCCAAGAACTAAACGCTACTGATGCCAGGATGCTATATAGGTCCAGGGGTGTGGGTTCCTTAACACAGGACCCCGGTCCCTGAAGGTCCAAGACAATACCCACGGAGATGGGGGAAGGCTGGGCCTCTTGCATTCTGCAATACCCTGCGGCGTGGAGCAGGTAAGAGGGAACCTGCGGGACTTGGTTCGACAGTAGGTATCCCCCTGGGGGTTCTGGGTTGGCTAACAGTATGCTTGTGCATCAGCCACTATCTCCACTATGTCTGTTGAGGCAGGATGGGATTATAATGTTTACCCAGATAATATGTAAATATATGTATACTTGTGTAAGTTATATATTTGCTACTCACCCCAGGTCTGCCTGTTAACACTGATACTGCAACCCCACATGTTTTAAAGAGGAAATTGCTGGTAAAAAACTCCGGTTTCTTAGGAAGCCCATGGGGACAGCTTCCTCGCTGTGTGTGCGCTACAATAAGATTAGTGCTTACCTGGTGTCTGTTGGTGCTGCATAACGCTGGTCCATGTTGTTCCTCTGCTCTGCTTCCTCCATGTGGGTTCAGCGTGGTGCGCGCGATCGTGCGCGCGTGTGGGCGCGCGCATACGCGCGCGCGTGCACGCCGCCTTTTATAGCGTCGGCGTGCGTCGGGGGGGCGGGCCAGCAGCGTCAGGGTCTGTATAAAGGAAAAACTTTTCTCTGGCTGGTCTTTCCCTCCTGGAGGCAGAGGAAGAAAGGATACAGAGCGTGCAGCTGGGTCTTTTGGCCACACAGGGACACCTAGTGGCGGTTTTGTGGATCTTCAGGTCTAGGACTTAGGTCCACTATTGACCAGAAAAAAAAAAAAAAAAAAAAAAAAAAGTTTTTTTGCTTAAAGGGACTCAGCCTTAGATCCAGCAGTATCTGAGTCTACCTTGGACTCCGGCTAACGGGCATTGGTGTGTCAATACTCACAGGCTTCCTCGGTATTGTCACCTCCCAGGCGGGTAAAAAATTTTTTCGAAAAAAAAAAAAAAAAAAAAAAAAAAAAAGAGAAATATAAAAGAAAAAGAGAGAAATTAGTTCTTTTTCATTTTTTCTCATACCTGCCCTCATATTGGTTATTCCTAGCTACAACAGTCAGGTGTTGGCTATAGGGGTGACCCAAGGTTGTACAATGGCTCCAAAGGGATCTGGACCAGCCAAGGCTGCTAAAGGTACCAAAAAGCAAAAGGGGTCTCCATCGGGGTCAGAGGATTTGGGCCAGGCTTCTACGGCCCCACCCTCGCCAGTCAGGACACCGAGTGGCATAGTACAAGAGCCATTGGGGGTGCTGGGGGCAGAGGCGGCCCCCGATCCACCCATTCCCGTTTACGTGACGGAAGAAATGCTAGCAGCCACCATGTGTGGGCTAGAGAAAAGGTTAACTGCGTTGTTTTCCCGTCCTTGCCCAAGTAGCAAGCGGGCTAGATCCCCCTCACCCAGTGTGGGGTTTTCAGATGCGGAGGTCTCCTCTTCAGAGGAACGGGACCCACAAGGGGATCAGGCAGACCCAAGTCCCGACGGTTCAGACAGGGAAAATTCCACTATAGATGAATATTTTTCGGCCTCTCAAGCGGAGGGCCTGTGGATCCAGTCTTTGACAGATATGGTTCGCACTGCCTTTAAACTTCCAGTGCCAGAACTAGTAGCCCCGGAGGTATCCTCATTGGGTTCTTTAAAGGCCCCATTAACTGGTGCATCCTTTCCAATGCACCCCCTTCTGCGGAACGTGATTTACCAAGATTGGGCTCGACCTGATAGAATCTTTGTCCCTCCTAAAAGATTCTCTATTCTCTACCCTATGGAAGAGGAATATGTAAAGAAATGGGCTCTCCCTACAGTGGACGCAGCCATTTCCTGCGTGAATAAATCCCTGACTTGTCCGGTTGAAAATGTCCATATGTTCAAGGATCCGGTCGACAAGAAATTCGAGACACTACTGAAAGCAGCTTTTACCTCAGTAGGTGCCATGGTTCAGCCAGCAGTAGCAGCCATTGGTGTTTGTCAGGCCTTGAAGGATCAGGCAAAGCATATATTGAAGGACATGCCGGCTCAGCATACACATGAATTAGCAGAATTCCCTAGGGCTCTCTGCTTTGCAGTAGATGCTATTAAGGACTCCATCCAACAGGCATCCCGTTTATCTCTACTGATGGTTCACATGCGTCGTCTTTTGTGGCTAAAGAACTGGTCAGCAGAGGCACCCTGCAAAAAGCTTCTAGCAGGGTTTCCCTTTCATGGGGGAAGACTATTCGGGGAAGACCTAGATAAATATATCCACACCATATCAAGTGGAAAAAGTACTTCCTTACCGGTCAAGAAAAGACCGCGTGGGCCCACGTTTAAACGACAGGCCATTGCAGGCTCGGCCCCTTCGACTTCCCGTCAGTATCGACGGCCTCCCGGGCGTTCAGCAGTTAATAGCCGCCCACAGGGACAAGCCGCGGCAAACAAGAGGCCCTGGTCTCGCAAGCCGGCTAAACCAGTCATCAAATCAGATTCATGAAGGGGCGCCCCCACTCTCTTGGGTGGGGGGAAGACTTCAGTTTTTCTCCGAAGTCTGGAAGGCCAGAATTCCCGACTCTTGGGTTCGGTCCGTAGTAGCCTCAGGCTACAAACTAGAGTTTCGAGAAATCCCCCCTCCTCATTTTCAGGGGTCAAGTCTTCCAAGCGACCCGTTAAAAAGGGCCTCTCTAGTAAAGGCGTTGGATCGCCTCTTGCTCCAAGGAGTAATTGTAGAAGTACCAACCCAAGAAAGGGGTCTGGGATTCTACTCCAACCTTTTTGTTATACCAAAACCCAATGGCGACGTCAGGCCTATATTAGACCTCAAACGCCTAAATCGCTTTCTAAGGATTCAGACCTTCCGTATGGACTCCATACGTTCAGTGACAACCAGCCTGCATCAGGGCGACTTCCTAGCATCTATAGACATAAAGGATGCATATCTGCATGTGCCGATTTACCCAGCACATCACAAGTTTCTTCGTTTTACGATAAACCAAAGTCATTACCAGTTCGTAGCCCTCCCTTTCGGGTTGGCAACAGCTCCACGGGTATTCACAAAGGTGTTAGCCCCGGTACTAGCCGTCCTAAGGACAGAAGGCATCTTGGTCCTAGCATACCTGGACGATCTCCTGGTTATCGACAGTTCAGCTTCCAACCTCAATCATGCAGTAGTCCGCACAGTGCGGCATCTAGAAGAGTTCGGGTGGATTGTGAACCAAGAAAAATCAAGGTTACAACCCACAAGACAGTTGGAATATCTAGGCTTTCGGTTAGATACAGAATGCCAGAGGGTATTTTTACCTCAAGAGAAGATCAGGTCGTTGATTCAAACGATTCAAATAGTCTTAGGCAAAAAGAAGCCAACTATTCGCCTATGCATGCGACTGCTGGGGAAGATGGTGGCCGCCTTCGAAGCAGCGACCTACGCCCAGATCCATACCAGAATTCTGCAAGCAGCTATTCTCTCTGCTTGGAACAAGTCCATACAGGCATTAGACCGTCCATTAGTTCTTTCTCCAGAAGTCAGGCACAGCCTGTACTGGTGGCTGATCCCTCAAAAATTATCAAAAGGGAAAACCTTTTGCCCCATCTCGTGGAAAATAGTAACCACAGATGCCAGCCTAACAGGTTGGGGGGCAATCTTAGGAAAACGGACCCAGCAGGGACAGTGGTCAGAGGCAGAAAGTCTGCTTCCCATCAATGTCCTAGAGATCAGAGCTGTTCGGTTGGCCCTGGTCGCCTGGACTCTCCCCCTGCAGGGTCTGCCAGTAAGGATACAGTCCGACAATGCCACAGCGGTGGCATACATAAACCACCAGGGGGGCACAAAGAGCCTGGCGGCTCAAAGGGAAGTAAACCTAATTTTTGCATGGGCCGAAGCCCATGTACCCTGCATCTCAGCAGTGTTCATCCCAGGGATAGACAATTCTCAAGCAGATTTTTTGAGTCGTCAACAGTTACTCCCGGGAGAGTGGTCTCTTCACCCCCAGGTATTCCAAGAGATTTGCCAAAGATTCGGAGTTCCCGATGTGGACATCATGGCAACAAGATTCAACAAGAAATTGGACAAATTTGTATCCCGAGCCAGGGACCCCTCGGCCTACGGGACCGATGCGTTGGTTTGCCCCTGGCACCAGTTTTCTCTCCTGTATGCGTTCCCTCCACTACAGATGATTCCCCGCCTTCTACGAAGGATCAGGGTGGAGCGCAGGCCGGTGATCCTGGTGGCCCCAGCCTGGCCCAGAAGGGCTTGGTACGCACTCATCGTGAGGATGTCAGTAAGGGCACCGTGGCCACTCCCCCTGCGCCCAGATCTGCTGTCTCAGGGCCCGATCTACCACCCTGCTTCACAGCAGCTAAATTTGATGGCTTGGCGGCTGAATCTCTAATTCTTAAGGGCAGAGGCCTCTCTGCCCAAGTCATATCTACGTTAATTCAAGCTAGAAAGCCAGTCTCTAGAAATATCTATTACAGAGTCTGGAGAACCTATGTGGAGTGGTGCGAGTCTCAAGGAGGGCATCCTCGCAAGTTTTTTATTGACAGAATCTTGCGATTCCTCCAGGTTGGCGTTGACAAGGGGTTGGCTCTTAGTACTCTAAAGGGGCAGGTGTCTGCCTTATCGATATGGTTTCAAAGGCCTTTGGCCACACATTCGCTTGTAAAAACCTTTTTGCAGGGGGTCTTGCATGTAAATCCCCCTATTAGAGCTCCCCTCTGCCCCTGGAATTTAAATCTGGTCTTGTCAGCTTTACAAAAGCAGCCGTTTGAACCTCTGGCAGAAATCCCTCTTGTGCTGCTAACCCGAAAGTTGGTTTTCTTGGTGGCTATGGCTTCGGCCAGAAGGGTCTCCGAGCTGGCAGCCTTGTCTTGCAGGGAACCGTACCTTATTCTGCATAAGGACAGAGTGGTTCTGCGGCCTCAGCCTTCTTTCCTTCCTAAGGTCATATCCAGTTTTCACTTGAATCAGGACCTAGTCCTACCATCCTTCTTTCCTACTCCCCAGTCCAGAGAGGAAAGATTGCTTCATACTTTGGATGTGGTCCGAGCCATAAGAGTTTATCTCAAGGCTACAGAAAAGATTAGGAAAACAGATGTGCTTTTCATTCTTCCGGATGGCCCCAAGAAGGGTCAGCCGGCTGCCAAGTCTTCCTTGGCTAGGTGGATTAAGCAGCTGATTTTTCAGGCCTATGGTCTGAAGCGCGTTCCACCGCCCTTATCAGTTAAGGCCCATTCTACGAGGGCCATGAGTGCCTCTTGGGCGGCACACCATCAGATCTCTATGGCACAGGTTTGCAAAGCGGCAACCTGGTCTTCCGTACATACGTTTACTAAATTTTATAAGTTGGACGTCACAAAGGCTGCGGACGCAGCATTTGGGCAGGCGGTCCTACGGGCAGCAGTATAGAATCCTCTGGCCCGGTTCACGCCCCCTTTTTCTGTTGGTGGAGCTATTTTACCTCCTGATATAGTTTCTGTTTGGCTATTTTTGGCCTTACGGTCTCCCTCCCTTCATGGAGCATTGCTTTGGGACATCCCATATGTAATGACTATGCGCTCTGTGTCCCGTGATGTACGATCAAGAAAAAGGGATTTTTAATAACAGCTTACCTGTAAAATCCTTTTCTTGGAGTACATCACGGGACACAGAGCTCCCACCCCTCTTTGTGGGAACATTGTGTAACCTCAGAGAAATTGCTTGCTACAAAACTAAAGCACTCTCAGTGGGAGGGGGTTATATAGGGAGGAACTTCCTGTGAAGTTGATTACACCAGTGTCCACACCTGAAGGTACTCCATATAACCCATATGTAATGACTATGCGCTCTGTGTCCCGTGATGTACTCCAAGAAAAGGATTTTACAGGTAAGCTGTTATTAAAAATCCCTTTTTTGCTGAGAGCATGCTGCACAATGCACTCCCAACACAGAGACCGAGCTATCATGACAGCTCCAAGTCTCATACTAATGATCAGGAGCTGATCACATGATCACTGTGATAGCCTGTAATTGGCTAACACACTGAGCAATAACTGTACAGCTCCTTGCTAGAGGGGAAAAATGTAAACAAAAAGTCTGTGTACAAAAATAATAGTAATAAAAAAAACTAAAGTTAAAGATCTATATCAGGGTTTCATCTCTGTGAGCATCAGGGAAAGGGTCTAGGTCAGAATCAAAGGGAAGCATCAAGGGTCAGAGTGTGTGTGTTTTAGGAAGGATTAAAATACAAATGCAAGATCATTGCTAAATCATCAAAAATTAGTAGATGTGACTTGTTTTGCTTCTTTTGCTGATAATATATTATTATCTTTGATGTAAGAGTTATATCTCTATCCTATATACTGTATGTCATACTATTTTATGTCTAATTCGTATTTTATGAAAATGTTCAATTCTATGGGCCAGATCCACATACAAATAGATCGGCGCAGTGTATCAGAGATACACTACGCCGCCGTATCTTACCTGGCTTAACTTCGAATCCTGGAAGAATTCGCGCCGTAAGTTACGGCAACGTAGTGTATTTCTGGCGGCGGAATTCAAATCGGCGAGTAGGGGGCCTGATTCATTTAAATGAAGCGCGTCCCCGCGGCGATCGAATTGCGCATGCTCCGTTCAGATATTTCCCGCCATGCATTGCGCTAAATTACATCGCAACGACGTTATTTTTTTGACTAGCATAAAATAAGTACAATACTATTCACGGGCGACTTACGCAAAAAATGTAAAAAATTCTAATTTTGACGTGGGAACGACGGCCATACTTAACATGGCAAGTCTAACTATAGGCCGGATAAAAGCAGCTTTAACTATACGCCGGAAAAAGAGATTGCGTTCGTGGATCGGCGGAAAAAGCTAAATTTGCATACCCGACGCGGAAAACTACGTGAACGACACCCAGCGGACGCCGAAGTATTGCATCTTAGATCCGAAGGCGTACGAAGACGTACACCTGTCGGATCTAACGCAGAAGCCGCCTTATCTTGGTTTGAGGATTCAAACTAAAGATACGACGCGGGAACTTTGAAAGTACGCCGGTGTATCAGTAGATACACCGGCGTACTCTCTCTGTGGATCTGGCCCAATGTATTTATGTTCATTCTGTAATCATGGTATTTCTTAAAATTCTAGCTATAATTGTATGTACTCAGCACAATGGCTTAATCTTTAGCACTCTTAATAACTAGCAGCACTTAGGTCATGAGTTCAAATCCCACCCATGCTACCACCTCCCTAGAATTGCAAATGCATATGTGCTTTGGTGAACGCATACGTGCAATCAGCGAGAGATAAATTGTATCACACTAATGGCAAATATGCGTTCGCCTACATACATATCCATCCATCACCACTGAAACTTTAAGAAGGTGGTAGGTAGCATAGGTGGCATTTGAACCCATGACCTGACTGTTGCTAGATCAGAGTGCTAACCATTGTTGATGTGTTGATCAGAGTTTTACCTAGAATATATAGTAGTACCATGATGAAAGCATAAACATGTATAACCTAGAAGTCAACATTGTAATAAAAATGTCTATTTAGACATTAACAATTATTTATCATATAATAGAGACCTAAGAGTCTGGCTCGGATTGGGGGAACCCCACTCTGATTTTTTTTTTCGATCACATTCGAACAACTCCACTCCACAAAGCTACTTAGAGTTCCATGGACACAATTAAGAGCTACCCTTAACAGGGTATGGGAGGACACACCAGCTAATAATTGATGGCAGATCTAAAGGAGATTGTAGAATCAGATTGTATAGTGTATGCTGAGCTTTACAGAACCCAGGACACACTTCTCCTGTTTTCAATACTACAGCTCTATCCATATAGGCTGTTATCAGATCTCTCATTTCCTATACTCTCCAAATGAACAGATCTATGCAAGATGAATTTCAGACCAAAAAAAATTCTGTATTTGGTGAGACCAGTGATCACTGATCAATTGTATTATAAAACTGTGCACCTAACTGGGGGTGGTTGGAATTTACTTGAAGGAGGGAACGTAGTAACATGTGTGTGCTATTGAGGTCAGCTGATGAATTATTTCCTGTGTCTTACTGGCTTCTATTTCTAATATCTACATATCAGTAAGAGATGAAGCGTTCTAAAGAAAAAATGTGACCAAAGATGACTCATCTGTGGCATTTTCTGTGAATGGTGAACTTTTGATTGGGTGACATGTAAACATCACCAGGATGAGGCAACCAAAATCAAGACAAGTATGTATAGGGTAATGAAAATTGCTAGCTAAGTTACATGTGTATAGAGTTCATTATGACTACTTGATGTGATTTTAGCCAACAGTTTGTGGAGCTAAAATGCATATATACCCATTCCACATATGTACAAATGCAGCAAGTCTGCTGTCCATAGAATCAGGAAGTGACGTGTGTTCTGGGGATCACTAAACACAAAATTCCAAACACTACATCCCCTTAAACCCTGGGAACACCAAGACATCGCTTACACTTACTGTACCTTGCAAATCAGCAACATCTCATCACAATAAAAAACTATCTTACTATGTTAACTTGCTGACAACTCTGAGCAGCACTAACACTTGCAAGTGCATCCGAACGTCCTTCCACACACATAAGGATGCATGTCCAGGAGTCTGCCCGGGCAACCAGTTGTGCGCCATTGCGAAAAGATATGTGCGATCGCAATAAATTTACATTTGCTAACATCTTTTCACATGTGTTCAATATACTTATTTTACTAAATAATTATTGCAAACATTGGGCCAGATTTAGAGAGAATTAGATTATCGTAGCGTATCAGAAATACACTACGCCGCCGTTTTTTACCTGGCTCTACGTGGAATCCAGGTAGATTTTGTCCAGTAAACGACGGCGGCGTAGTGTATTTCTCCCGTCGCAATCCATCTACGCGAGTAGGGGGCGTGAAGCATTTAAAATAGGCGCGTTCCCGCGGCGATCGAACTGCGCATGCTCCGTTCGCAAATTTCCCGCCGTGCATTGCGCGAAATCACGTTGTTACGTCATTCGTTGTTTGAGTAGCGTCGTTTACGGACATTTCTATTCCCGAACGACTAAAAAAAAAAAAAAAAAAAATTCGACGCGGGAACGACGGCCATACTTAACATGGGCTACGCACCGTTAGACCAGCAAAAAGCTGTTCTAACAGTACGTAAAAAAAAAAAGACGTAAGCGATTGCGAAGACCGCTCGTATCTTCGTGGATCGCCGTAAAAACTCATTTGCATATCCCGACGCATCAAAACGACGCAAACTCCTCCCAGCGGCCGCAAAAATATTGCAGCGTAGATCCGAAGGCTTACGAAGACGTAAGCCTCTCGGATCGAAGCCCGAAGCCGCCGTATCATGGTTTGAGGATTCAAACTAGTGATACGGCGCGCGAAATTTGAAATTACTCCTGTCTAACACCAGTTAGACAGGCGTAATTGCTCTATGAATCTGGGCCATTGTGTTTTTGGGGTAAGCAATTGGTGATTAGAGAAAATTAATTATTAATTCGACATGTTCAATAGCTTACCTAGGCCAGGCATGTCCAAAGTCCGGCCGTGGGCAAATTGTGAACCGCGTTTCGGTTTTTAACAGCCCCACTGCTAGATTGGGTATATATATATCTTTTGTGGCCCCCCACGGGCATCTTTTGTGGCCCCACCACGGGGGTCACAAAAGATATATAAGCCAATTCCTGCTGTCTCTGAGTGGAAGGAGGAGGTAGGGGATTACACAGAACAGTGATCTCCTGTGTACGCGGTGAT
Organism: Rana kukunoris; assembly: GCA_029574335.1. Classification (NCBI taxonomy): domain Eukaryota; kingdom Metazoa; phylum Chordata; class Amphibia; order Anura; family Ranidae; genus Rana; species Rana kukunoris. The sequence continues at coordinate 143,385,892 of CM056052.1, forward strand.
CAGTCACACTCAATCCTGCCTCCTGGCCCAAGATTGGACCACTGTTCTGTCTATCACAGGTGGGACTGTGTGTGACTGATCGCAGGGTATACAGGAGAATGCGGCACTGTGTAATCTGGCATTGACGAGGCTGCAGATGAGCAAGGATATGCAGGCGTCATTAAATTACAATGGTGAGGCTGCATTAATGGGCAATGGAGAGTCTGTTGATGGGTACTATGTAGGCTGCGTCAACTTGCAATGATGAAGCTGCTGATGGGCAATGTGCAGGCTACATTAATTGGCAATGGTGAGGCTGCTGCTGGGCAATGGAGAAATTGCATTAATGGGAACTGGAGAGGCTGCTGATGGGCACTGATCAGGCTGCATTGATGGACTGTGTCCCTTATTTTGCTTCAAAGTTATTTATTTAAATGTTTTTTTCTTCCTAAAACATCTCTTTTAAATCGAAGGTGCATGTTATACGCCTGTGCGTTAGACACCGATAAACACAGTATATCCAAAAAACACCCCTGAGATCATCCTTAGTCCTTAGCAGCACTTGGGGATTCGTTGGGGGCCACAATATATATATATATATTTTCTAATAACATGCCCAAGCTCTCATTTTCACCACACAGCCACAAAGGCAAAAGGGATTCTTGTTTGGCATTGTGTTAACGCTCGGACGAACACACTTAGACCGAATTTTAATGGTTCAAAGAATGTCATTCAAAATGGTCAACAATTTTCTCTTCATCAAATGTGGCCCTCTTTGAAAAAAGCTTGGACACCCTTGCTCCAAGGCCATAGAAAAAAAATCATTGGGACCTGAAAATCAGCATTGGAGCTGTTAAAAGCTTGCTCTTTAAGTTTTGGATTTACATTTTTTTTTTCTATTTAATGACTTGCATGTGTACAAGATAAAATTATTTTGTAGCAAAATTGATTTAATAGAGATTGCAAGGTGTGTTAATAGATTTCACTTATAAAATATTTTATTAATCCTCCAAATAATATAAACACAATTCAAAACCGATTCTACATTTTATTTGGGCAATCAGAGCACTATGTTGTACATCAGTTACTTTGTACAAAAATGTAATTGATATTTATTTATGATGTTGATACACATATTACATTTTTGTGGTGCTAGCACATTATGAAATACCTTGGAACTAAGCCCTCCGGTGCTGTGCTGTCACCACTGAGAAGGCTGACATCTTCCCCCGGACTTTCTTTCAAGTTGGCACGCTCCGGCTATGTGATTGGCTTGAGCTGCGATGACATCACTCCTGCACGTCTTAGGGAGCCCTCGGTGCTGTCACAAAGCTCTGAAATTCCAGCAAGATATGCTAGACCTTCAGAGCGCATGTGTCAGTTATGTCACTGGCTCCATGCAGGGTGAATATCTCCTAAATGGTCCAAGTTTAGGAGATATCCTTTTTTTATTTTTATTTTTGCTAAACAGTTATAGAATTTTGCAAAACAGGTAATTTTTCTCCTTCACTGATGGGCACTGATATCCTGCACTGATGGGCACTGATGGACACTGATGAGGAAGCACTAATGGGATGGCACTGATAGGTGACACTGATAGGTGGCACTAATGGGAACTGATGAGAAGGCACTGATGAGGCTGCACTGATGAGCTTGCACTGATGGGTTACTAATAGGTGGTACTTATGGCATTGCTAGGTATTGGTAGGTGACACTGATGGACACTTATAGGCAGCACTGCTAGGTGACACTGATAAGGAGGCACAGATGGGCACTGATCGGCAGAACTGATGAGTACTGATTGGCAGCACTGGTGGGCAATGTTGGGACTGCACTGATAATCAGTTCCCTAAATATCAGTGCAAATATCCCTTTTACACAAGTCGGATATTGGCTCTCTTCTTCTCTCCTCACACTGTGAGCATGAGGAAAGAAAAGCTGAAGACTGGCTTGTGTTTACATCTGTGATCAGCTGTCATTGGACACAGCAGATCACATGGTAAAGGGCTGCTGTGATTGGCCCTTTATCCCAATCTGTTAACAGCTGATCAGTTCCAATGATTTCTAGCAAACGTACATTGTCAATATAGCTGCTGTGACCTCATCCTTTTATAGCTAGGAGGCTGAATAAGGTTTAGGGGTTACATACTGTATATGTGGCTGAACACAATGAGTTTTTTTTTTAAACTATGAAATTATTTGGGCTCAAAAACTGGCCCCAATATCAATACCACCATAAAAATAATACATGCATGGTAGAATTTGTGCAATCACAGGTTCTTCTGAGAGCTGAAAATGGAAACCAATTTACAGGAAATTGTGCTGAATAACTGGCAAAACAAAATGCATGATGAGTAAACAACATAACACAGTAAAAGGAAATGGTTATAAAATTGGTTAGAACAGCTTTTCAGAAAAACAGAGATGAAGACCAAAATAATATTTGGAAGCAAATATTGGCCTCATGGAACGTTTTCACTCTGGACTGCCGGTTGTGTAAGGTTATTCTAAAGTGGGAACTGAAACTAAACAAGCCTTGCACTGCAGATCACATCTATGGATAAGGATATATTTTCTTTATCTACATTGTTATTATGCCATGCGTAACTTGGCTAAAATTAACCATAGATTAAAATGCATATACTGTAATAAATGTTTGGAATTAAAGTAAACCTGTGCTGCTCATGCATTTGACAGCAATGTGGCTTACCAATTTGTTGCTTAGGTGGCCAGTACTGTATTGCAGAAGAACAAATAAACAGGACAGGAAGTGAAGGTAATTCTCTCCTAATAGTGCTCCATAGCAGAAATAAACAACAGGTTTCTCATCCTTCACAAATTTCTGTCCGTAAAACTGGAATAAAGTTTTTGACTTGATATACCGTACATTTTAAGATACTAATATAGGTATAGTTCAGGTACATGTCAGATTACTATGAACGAAATTACTTTTCTGCAGTGTTGGTTATTGTCTCTGAATGGCCCTGCTTATAAGCATGCATTTAAAATGCAAATTGTAGATCTAATGGTCACCTTTATGTTTGTTTTGAGCCTCTTAAATGTATAATTATGTCTCTAATGCTTCATCTATACATACCACCTTGGGTTCTTTATTAAAAGAGAAACATGTTTTTATGTACATGATAAAGCAGTATGTCCTAATATGGTTACAAGTACACAATTAACTTTATAGACATGGTGAATCATTACATGAGCTTAGGCCTATAAAACCTCTGCTTGCTCTCTCTTAAACAATGACAATGTTGAAGCTATTTGTGTTTTACAGAAAACATCAAATAATTTCCCCATGCTTCTTTACCTACATAACCTTTTTAGTCATGTTGTGGTATATTTATTTTTTAATGCTTAAAATAGCAGCACATGTGTCTATCTGATGGAACACATGTATACAGCACAAACACATACAGGGGTCCAGAGCCTCTATTTTCTGGTTTATGCAGTTGTAGCATCTCAAGATGCTCTGGTTAATGCTAATGTTTACCATTTGGGAGTGAGCGCCCAAAATGGAATTACTATGGAAACATCAAATACTACTTAATTTTCATTGAGTGTTTCATAGTAATGCATTCATGCACGACAGCTGGACCATAAAACATTGTTTGTGTGCCTCGGATACAGAAAAAATTAAACAAAAACATTTTTTTAGTGGGGGTAGGCTATAGTGGACTTTAATGGTACAGCATACCAACTGACAATAGACAGTCAGAAATAAAATATTTGAAAACAGTTTATTACAAATAATATATATATATATATATAGTACAGACCAAAGGTTTGGACACACCTTCTCATTCAAAGAGTTTTCTTTATTTTCATGACTATGACAATTGTAGAGTCACACTGAAGGCATCAAAACTATGAATTAACACATGTGGAATTATATACATAACAAAACAGTGTGAAACAACTGAAAATATGTCATATTCTAGGTTCTTCAAAGTAGCCACCTTTTGCTTTGGTTACTGCTTTGCACACTCTTGGCATTCTCTTGATGAGCTTCAAGAGGTAGTCACTAGTGTTGCTCACGAATATTCGCATTGCGAATATTCGCTACGAATATAGCGTATTCGCCAATAACTCGAATATCGCGGCGAATATTCGCTATTTCGAATATTCGTATTTTTTCAAATTTTGCAATCAATTTCGCAATCAATTTCGCATTCGCACTAGCGAAATTTCGCAAATTTTTAATTTTTTATAAAATATAGCGAATATTCGTAAATATCGAATATTCGTGATATTTTACCAAAAAAAAATAGCGAAATTTCGCAATCATTTTCGCTTTCGTATATGCGAAATTTCGCTATTTTTTTTAAAATAAAATATAGCGAATATTCGTGATATTTTATCCAAAAAAAAATTGCGAAATTTCGCAATTTTTTTTTTTTTATATAAAATATCACGAATATTCGATATTAACGAATATTCGCGAATATTCTTCTAAATCGAATATGGCGTATTCCGCTCATCACTAGTAGTCACCTGAAATGGTCTTCCAACAGTCTTGAAGGAGTTCTCAGAGATGCTTAGCACTTGTTGGCACTTTTGCCTTCACTCTGCGGTCCAGCTCACCCCAAACCATCTCAATTGGGTTCAGGTCCGGTGACTGTGGAGGCCAGGTCATCTGGCGCAGCACCCCATCACTCTCCTTCTTGGTCAAATAGCCCTTACACAGCCTGGAGGTGTGTTTGGGGTCATTGTCCTGTTGAAAAATAAATGATGGTCCAACTAAACGCAAACTGGATGGAATAGCATGCCGCTGCAAGATGCTGTGGTAGCCATGCTGGTTCAGTATGCCTTCGATTTTGAAAACAAAATCCCCAACAGTGTCACCAAAAAAGCAGCCCCACACCATCACACCTCCTCCTCCATGCTTCACGGTGGGAACCAGGCATGTAGAGTCCATCCATTCACCTTTTCTGCGTCGCACAAAGACACGGTGGTTGGAACCAAAGATCTCAAATTTGGACTCATCAGACCAAAGCACAGATTTCCACTGGTCTAATGTCCATTCCTTGTGTTCTTTAGCCCAAACAAGTCTTCTCTGCTTGTTGCCTTTCTTTAGCAGTGGTTTCCTAGCAGATATTCTACCATGAAGGCCTGATTCACACCTCTTATCAGTTGTTCTAGAGATGTGTCTGCTGCAATTGGTGGCTACTTTGAAGAACCTAGAATATGACATATTTTCAGTTGTTTCACACTTTTTTGTTATGTATATAATTCCACATGTGTTAATTCAAAGTTTTAATGCCTTCAGTGTGACTCTACAATTTTCATAGTCATAAAAATAAAGAAAACTCTTGGAATGAGAAGGTGTGTCCAAACTTTTGGTCTGTACTGTGTGTATATATATATATATATATATATATATATATATATATATATATATATATATATATATATATATTGTAAGAGGTTAGCTCGGAAGCGGGTGTGTGTGACCCCCTAGGTGGGTTCACTACACACTGAACTATACAGAGAGGCAGCCGAGGACGGTTGAAAATAAAAATTATGGTTTATTCTTCCATATTGCTGGAAACAAGTGCAAGCATCCAAACAGCATAAACAAAACAAAACATAAAATAAACCCTGGCGACTTGGGCGTCTACCTTCACAACACAGGAACCTATCTATGGAGTCTGGCACAGCCTACTGCTGGGCAGACACTGCTGGTCATACAGCAGAAAAACAATAGTCTTTTTGATTTTTATCACACAGAAAAATCAACACCACCTCACCTTCAGAAGTCTCTCAGCTCACTGCTCTCCTTAACTCAAAAAGCCTCAGGATGCAGCAATCAGTTGCCTCATTCTGAACAGCTGAAGCTATCCAACGTCCTAAACCTTTCTGGCTACCTCTGCAGCCGACACCTGATAGTAATTGGTGAATTGTCTAAACAAGGCAGAAATGTATCTCCCGTCTGTGACAACACCCACAGATTTACCTGACTTCCTGTCACAATATATATATATATATATATATATATATATATATATATAAAACATTTGACTTTTACATATTAAAACCAATAGTGGTAATCAAACAAAACATTTTGTTCTACAGTCACACCACATTGTGACCACTGGAACATGAATACTATCTGTATACTGGTTGCTCTACATGTTTCGCAGATCACATTAGCAGCTTCTTAAGGAGCTCTATTATACAATTAGATGGTGATCAAAAGATGATTATCACATAACTATAAATTAAAGAGAATATACAATAATCACATGATATAAAAAACATATTTTTTTTTTAATATAATGGCATAGTATACTGATGTAGATAAAGCATCTGTGTGAGCATCCCCCATAATCGGCTGTCTTACCAAGAATGTTGGGTTGCCAGCGGCCCAAAGGAGGATGACCCACCCCGGAGGGCACAAGAGCCCCTTAAAAGACACATGATACTAAGGTAATGGTCTATTGAAAGATAAAACATACTCAGAACCAATCTAGCCAGAGTGGTAAATGTAAACAAAGGTAGAAGGGATTGATAGCCGTAGAATTTAATATCCGTAGGGCTGGGCTTGACCATAAAGACCCCAGAGGTGATGAGGACGGAGGTCCCTATGGGATGGTGTGTATCTATAGGTGTAAAGATAAATGCATGTTCATGTTGGGTGCTAAAAAGACGTGTTCATACAAGGAAATGTAGATATGCATACACATATGTGTATATCTCTATACACATATGGAGTACACATGCTGTACCTAAAGCTATGCAGTAGCCATGGGTGTATCTGAGTTGAAGATGCAGATAATGGCTAGATTAAGGATGGTATTATTCAGAACAGCCTACGATCAACACATATAGAGGAAGTAGTATGGGGTTGTCAGTGCATGTGGCCACAAGAGTATATACATATTATAAAACATAATATATATAATGTGCCATATATACTGCTATATAAAAAATCCATTGGGTATAATCATCTCACCTTAAAGATTTATTATTAGCACCCATGGAGGGTACAGAATACAAGGCTAAAGATGGAAGTGTCACAAACTACGGTGAACGGGAGTAAACCACAACTGCGCTTAGGAAAGAATTCAATGCACTTCGCTATATGATGTGAGATTTCAGTACTGGACCCCAGGCGTCACTCCAAACAGAACACAGGAGTTTGGGGGTTCACTACATTATCTCTCTCACATATAGGAATGTGTTGAGCTACTAAGGATGGAGGTATTACAACATGCCTCGCACCACTTAGCATAGAAAATTACAATAAGGTCCAATGGGTAGAACTACATTAAAGATTCCAATGCATTTCTCTATGCAAGTGATTATCCGTACTGGAACCCAGGCACTCGAATCAGAGAACAGGAGTTTGGGTCTTCTCTACATCATATCACTTAACATAAAGGAATACATTGGGCTACCAAAGACGGAGGTATTACAACATATCTTCCAACTTTAGCCAAGAAAAGGTATAACGAACATGTTCAGTATTTTAGGTCGGAAGCCCGTGTACAAATAAAAACGAATGTCAAGCACGTAGCTTATAAAAATACTGTATGCAAGTAGCATTATAAAAAGGAAAAACTAAAGCGCTAGCCAACAGTGAATAGACCCAATATGAGAAATAATTTAAACTAATTACATGCAGCTCAAATCTAGTGTGTGCTAACAACAAAAATAGAAGATAAAAGTGTAATGATGAGCGCAAACTTAAACTAAACTAAATAATCAATCCCAAACAAACAAGTGAGCATCACTATAAAAATAGTGATTAAATTAATAATCCAAAATATGTGCAATACAGTGCAGCAGCAAATGTCCCAAATTAATGATTAAATTAAAAATCCAAATATGTGCAATACAGTGCAGCAGCAAATGTCCCAAACTAGTGAAATCCAGTGGGGAGACAAACGTGAATCAATCAGTGACAAGGCTTCTATCCATGTAACAACGAACTCATTCAGATGAGACTTCACAGATGAACGTGCTCACAGAGCGCTTACCTTCCACAAGGAAGAAAGGGGCATCAAACACATGCAATGATGATCCTGTAGGCAGCTGTCTCCAATGCAATCCTTAAGCCAGTCTCAGCCACATTCGACGTCCGGTCGAAAAGAAAGAGAAACGAATAAAAACACCAAAACAATGGCACTTCCGGTCGGACGGTCAGGGTGTCACGTCACTTCCGGTTGACCTGTGAAGGCAGTTTCAAATACAGTACGTAGCAAGGGCATATGTGATCCAGGTAATACTAGATCAACAAATGTAACATAGTAATGACACTTATCCGTTTGCAGAGGACAAATATTCTTCATTAAAGTGGAGCTCCACCCTCTTTTTCAACTTTGTACCATCCGATTTAATACTGCCCCCTTAAATATATTTGGCATGTTTTTTTTTTTTAAACACACTGTGCTCTGCCGATTATTTTTTTTCTCCCGCCGCGGCGCATCCAGCGCTGCTATGCCTCCTGGGAGATGTCTGTTATCAATCCCAGGAGGCAGAAGTATCGCGGGACTTCAGCCGCAGTGGAAATCTCAAACGAGCGAGCGACAGCCCCGCCCACTGCACTAATTATGTACTTGGCGTGGGGGACGAGGGGTAGAGACGGCTCCGCCTATCCTCGCCGCCCTCACTCGCACAGTCTGCTCTCGCCCGCACTCACGGGCATGCTGTATCGTCCCGGCTCCGCCCATCTTATCCACCTGCTCTGCCCATCCTCCCCGCCCTCACTCACAGGCACACTACAAAGTCTCGGCAGTGAGTGAAAGGGCGGGGATGGCTCTGCCTATCCTCTCTGCCATCACTTATGGGCACAGTCAATATCAACACTGCTACTGATCCCCCCCCCACACCACCATTACTGCCACTGATACCCCCCACCACTATTACTGCCACTGATTCCCCCACACACCACCACCATCACCACTCGTGAACTGATACACACCCCCCCCCCACACACCGCCACTAGTAAGCAATGTTATGGTGGCAATGTGCTGTGCTAGGGGAAGGAGGAAGCAGGAGGAAGTCAGCACAGCACAGGGATGGTGGGAACCCTTCATAATGAGCACAGCAGAAGTACAAACCCAGGAATTCAGCACATAACAGGGATGGTGGGAACCCTTCATGAGGGGTTCCCATCATCCCTGTGTGGTGCTGACTTCCTGTGTTTGTACTTCTGCTGTGCTGATTATGATGGGTTCCCACCATCACTGTGCTGTGCTGAATTCCTGGGGCTGTATTCCTGCTGTGCTCATTATGAGGGGTTCCCACCATCCCTGTGCTGTGCTGAATTACTGGGGCTGTACCCCTGCTGTGCTCATAATGAGGTGTTCCCACCATCCCTGTGCTGTGCTGACTTCCTGGGGATGTACCCCTGCTGTGCTCATAATGAGGGGGTTCCCACCATCCATGTGCTGAATTCCTGGGGCTGTATTCCTGCTGTGATCATAATGAGGGGGTTGCCACCATCCCTGTACTGTGCTGACTTCCTGGGGCTTTACACCTGCTGTGCTCATTATGAGGGGTTCCCACATCCCTGTGCTGTGCTGACTTCCTGGGTTTGTACCCCTGCTGTGCTCATGAGGCGTTCTCATAATCCCTACAGCCCCAGGAAGTCAGCACAGCGATGATGGGAACCCCTCATAATGAGCACAGCGGATACTATTAGTCCTCTTTAAGCATCCAGCTTTTTAAAAATGTATCATAACGAATGTTGGTAATTGTTACGAAAAGTGAACGAATCTAACGAAAATTCATATTTCGTACGAATCTGAATTGAATTTCGGGCATGAAATACGAAAATAACGGCTAATGCGAAACGGAACTAAACTAAATTAATTTATTGATGGCGCAAATGTCTAGTGTGTATGTATATATATATATATATATATATATATATATATATATATATATATATATATATAAAATCTTGTTTCTGTGCAGATATATCTACATAACAAATGATTTAGTATATTTACTGGTTCCTGGAGGGAGGAGGGGAGGAGAGTTTTGCATAGATAAGGGGCAGCAAGTTCCTCCCGTTGCTATGGAAACCTGACCTGAAACTATTACATTGCTTGTGCAGCACTGAGCATGTGCGAGATCTGCAAGGCTGAAATCCAGGAAGTCATACAGTCATACAGTCTGGCTTCATGATGCTTCATGATGCCCACACTTAAGATGGCCCCAGTCAATTTCTATTTTATAAAGTATCTAAATGCTGTAACAACCTAACAAAACGGACCTTAGTTTACAGACTAACTTTACTAGAATACATTAAGCTTTTGTATTACAGGGGTATTTATATTTAAAGGGCCAGATTCATGAAAGGTTACGCTGGCGGATCGAGTGATCCGCCAGCGTAACAGTGGCTTTGAGCCGGCGTTTCTGTTTTCTGTAACCAGAAAACAAGAAACGCCGGGTTGAAGTTCCGATGCGATGAGCGTAACTGAGTTTCGCCATCGCATCGTTACTTCAACTTAAAAATGGCGCCGGGGGCGTTCCCGCCGATTTACGCTCAAAAAATATGTTAATGAGCGGAAATCGGCAATTCACGATCGAAATCCGGCGCGACGCAGTGACGTTACGACGTTTCCGGACGGGATACGCGGCGCATAGATATACCTACATGGGGTTGGAGTATCCTATGTTAGGTATAGGCGTCGTCATCGCGTCGGGAAAAAAAAAAAAAAACGTCGCTTGCGTAAAACGGTCATGAATGGGAATGTGACGTCATTGACGTTCATTCACAGATTTTGGAGCATGCGCACGGGGATGTTTTGACACTCGACGCATGCGCAGTACGTCGGCGGCGGGATCGCGCGTAGTTAGCATACTACACGCACCGTACCCGCGACATTTGAATTCCGCCGGCTCATTTGCGATGCGCTGCCGCAACTTTAGGAGCAAGTGCTTCGTGAATGACAGCACTTGCTCCTAAAAATTCGGCAGCGCAACGCAAATCAGAAGCGTTACTCCAGAGCAAAGATGCTCTGGAATACGTGAATCTGGCCCATAAAGTGAAATTGTGGCCGCTTTAAGCAGAGTATTGTGGCAGCAAAGGGATTCTGTCATGGAGGGTCCCCTGATTCCGGATATCTTAGGGCGTCCCCAGCCACAGCAGTAAGATGGGCAGCGTGGATGGAGGCAATGGATAGCTGAGAGGCATCATGGATCCAGGTTGTGCTGCTCGTTTAGTTGAGGGGATGGATGGTACAAGTATTTTAATTGTAGCCAAGCCGGCTATGCTTGACAATAATAGAGCCCCGTTTGGATGGAGAGTGGAAGCCTTTATAGGCAGCAAAACAGGTGCATATGGGATCAGTGGAGATTATACGGCGCACTTCCGTGTTCCACGGTGGAACGCACGCGGCGCTATGTGATGACGTCATACGGCGACAAAAGAGCGCCTCCTACAGGAAGCATCCATCAAGGATTAATAAAAATACTGGACCCCCTGAAGCCAAAAGAAATCATGCACAAAAATTAATACAAATTGTCAAGCATAGCTTTTGCCGATGTAGAATACACCACATCTGCAATACATGATGTATATGACTCCTTTTGTGGAACAATCGGCAAAGGATTTTGATCTATGCCAATGACCATTTGGTAGTCTAATACCCTGGCTTTCCCTGATCCATGGAAAACGTGGACAGCTGCCACACCGATAAGTCCCTTGTGGTGAGGAATTACTGTCGATAGTTCTCTCAGAGTGCCTACTCGTCTAAAATAAGTTCAAGGGTGGGTCTAACATATTTGGAGATGGTATAGACCTCAGCGAGGAAATGCCAATTCTTTGCAATCAGTGTTTGCAAATAAGGTTCGTGAGAATCTTGTGACCAGGCCCACGGTTTGATGATTATGTTTAGAATAGATGGAGTATTATATAGTATAGCCCCTCTTGTTTTAGTCTTGCCTTGTTATAAGTGTCTCAGAAGTGTATGGGAATACCCTTGTGCAAGTAGTCTTTCATGTAAAAGGTCTGCCTGTTTTTTTTTAAATCTGTGTTAAAGGTACAATTCCTCTGTAAGCTGTGATGTGGAAGGCCCAATAAAGAAAAATGCTCTGTTGGATCTATTCATTTCAATAAATGCAAAGCTTATTACAGATGAACAAATTAGACAACTTGAGTAATAGTAATGATGGTGTAATCACATTTTTATAGGTTACAGGAAAGAGTTGAATTAAACAAGTGCATTAGTCATTGTATTCAATTGGGTAACAAGCATAAAAGAGAAAAATTCAAAGCTATGTGGCAAAATTTTTGTATAAAAAAAAACAAATAAGAATAAACAGGCATTTAAAAAGTACAAAATAGAAGGGACACACTCTGCATTCCAGACGTGCAAAGAATGCAACAAGAGATACAAGGCAGCAATCAGGATGGTTAAAACAGAACACGATAAGCACATTGCTACAGCAAGCAAAACAATTTCCTTTTTTCTCCAAATATATCAATAGTAAAAAGGTTATGAAAGAACAGATAGACAGCTTAACTCAGGGGTGCCCAACCTTTTGAACAGAGGGGGCCACTTGGTAACCAGTCGTGGGCCACAATGAGCGGAGCCGGTGAATGGCAGCCCACTCTACTCTTTAGAACCTACTCTACTCTTTTTTTTTTTTTTTTTTTGCGGATCGGAATGGAGGTAGGCATTTATAAATGGACACGAGTCCATTTACATCTGCCACTTCTTAGAGGTGAATAGAGGGTCCGATTGGGTCGGCTGCTTTCACTCTGATGTATAATTGTTTACCCACACGATAAGTGCAGCACAGTTCACCTGTGGCTTTCCTGCAGGTTAGCTGCACTTTGCCGTAGACTTCTATTAAAGCATGTAGGCAGAGGCGTATCTAGTGTAAATGGGGCCTATGGCAAGCACTGAAACTGCGCCCCCTGTCGAAACATTTGAAACCCATCTTTTAGATAACCTTAACAAAAAAAAACAGCTAAAAAAACTAGTGATATTTTTCATCCCTTGTGATACCTTGGGTAGTGACATATCCTCTTTATGGAGAAATCTGGAGTTTATTAGACCCCTGATCCCTCCTCTGCCCTCCAAGGCCAGGTAAATGCAGAACCAATACTGGAAGTGATGAAATCTCCATCACTTAAGGCCTCGGTTTTCACAGAGGAGAGGGAGAATCTGATGTTCCTTCTTCTTTGTGCTCTGCCAATCTGACCAGTTAAAATGGGAGAGCCTGGGAGAACCGGGGAGGACTGTGGCTAAACGCAACAAGCGATATCGCTGCCATTGTCCATTGGCAAAGGTGCTGAAAAGGAGATCCTGCCTATGCTTGGGAGGAGGGAAAAAGAGACCCTGGTAAATGCCTTGCTGCCCAGCCACTCAACAGCGCCCCTTTTAAATGGCGCCCATGGCACTTGCCATGGCTGCCATACCCTAGATACGCCACTGCCCGCGATATAAAAAAAATCACTGATGCCAACTCACACTCATTAAAATACATTGGTGCACACAGTAACTCATACAAAAACAATGACACACACTAACACATAATCAAGGGACAGCGAGGGACACTGGTGACAGATGGAGAGGGACGCAGTGTGATGAGGACAGAGAGGATTGTTGATATCCTAGGCGAAACCTAATTTTTCCAACCCCCCTGGCTCCAGTAATATCAGCACCCATAAATGCGGTAACAGCACCCATAAATGCGGCTTTACCAGCACCAATAAATGCAGTAAAATCAGCACCCATAATTGCAGTAACATCAGCACCCATAAATGAGGCCTCGCCAGCACCCATAAATGCAGCCTTACCAGCATCCATAAATGCGGCCGTTCGAGAACTCAAAAATACATTAACATCAGCACCCATAAATGCAGTAACATCAGCACCCATAAATGCAGTAACATCAGCACCCATAAATGCAGTAACATCAGCACCCATAAATGCAGTAACATCAGCACCCATAAATGCGGCCGTTCCAGAACTCAAAAATACAGTAACATCAGCACCCATAAATGCAGTAACATTAGCACCCATAAATGCAGTAACATCAGCACCCATAAATGCAGTAACATCAGCACCCATAAATGCGGCCTTACCAGAACCCATAAATGCAGTAACATCAGCACCCATAAATGCGGCCTTACCAGAACCCATATATACAGTAACATCCACACCCATAAATGCAGTAACATCAGCACCCATAAATGCAGTAACATCAGCACCCATAAATGCAGTAACATCAGCACCCATAAATGCAGTAACATCAGCACCCATAAATGCAGTAACATCAGCACCCATAAATGCGGCCTCACCAGCATCCATAAATGCGGCCGTTCCAGAACTCAAAAATACAGTAACATCAGCACCCATAAATGCAGTAACATCAGCACCCATAAATGCAGTAACATCAGCACCCATAAATGCAGTAACATCAGCACCCATAAATGCAGTTACATCAGCACCCATAAATGCAGTAACACCAGCACCCATAAATGCGGCCTTACCAGAACCCATAAATGCAGTAACATCAGCACCCATAAATGCGGCCTTACCAGAACCCATATATTCAGTAACATCTGCACCCATATATACAGTAACATCCACACCCATAAATGCAGTAACATCAGCACCCATAAATAAAGAGGAATCGTGCGGTGTATGGGCACTTAGCAGGAGGGAGAGAGTGGCCTCCATGGGGACGCATCATGCGGTGTGTGGGCACAGCACTGGGCAGATAGGCAGAGTGGAACGAAACATCAGAGACAGTGACACTGCGCAGTGGAACACAGACAAGTCACACTCACTGGCAGTGGCACTGTGATAATCAGGGACACGCAGCGGTGCAGGGGATGTTTCCTCATAATGGATACAGTCCTCTGACACTGCTGCTCCAGCGCCTCTGACAATGTACAGGGGGAGAGAGGGAGTAGGATCGCCAGCGGCCCTGTCAGCTTAGCACACATGCAAAATCGCACATGATGATGACTTTAAGGCCTCTTTCACACTGGGGGGGTGGGGTCGTCGGTGGTAAAGTGCTGCTATTTTTAACAGCGCTTTACCATATTTTTTGCGGCGCTGTTCAGCCGCTAGCGGGGCGCTTTTAACCCCCCCGCTAGCGGCCGAGAAAGGGTTAAAAAAAAAACGCCTGCAAAGCACCGCTTTGATTTTAATGGGCGGGGGCGCTTTAAGAGCCACTTCTACAGCTCCTCAAAGATGCTGCTTGCAGGACATTTTTTAATGTCTTGCCAACGCACTGCTCCAGTGTAAAAGCCCTCTGGCTTTCTTCGCACAGGAGTGCATGGAGCCGCTCTTTCAGGGCGCTTTACAGGTGCTACAGCGCTACAAAAGAGAGCACTTGAATGTGAAAGGCCGAGGACTTTAACACTGGAGCGGTTGGCAAGACATTAAAAAAAGTCCTGCCAGCTGCATCTTTAAGGCATTGTAAGAACAGTGTACACACTGATTCAAACGTGCCCCTGCTCATTAAAACCAATGGGCAGCGTCGCTGAACCGCCAGCAATGCACCGCTGCAGCTGCCCTTTGCGGGCGGTTTTAACCCTTTTTTGGACTGCTAGTGTTTGCGCTGGCAGGACGCTCAAAGTGCTGTCAGCCACATCTTTGAGGCACCCTGCTAGTGGCTGAATAGCGCTGCAAAAAACGTCAGTGGTGCAACGCCCCAGTGCATAGCCATAGATATCCTAAATAAAGAGATTTCTGCAAGTAGTACCTGCACAAATCACTTTATTTATATCTATGGCTATGCAGAATTATAATTTGCATGAAAAAAGTCATCATGTGCTGGGCACAAACAGAAGCATGCAGCCAATCCAATATAGTGCTTAATATGGATTAAATAAATTATAATTCTGCATAGCCATAGATATAAATAAAGTGATAGGTGCAGGTACTACTTGCAGAAATCACTTTATTTAGGATATCTATGGCTATGCAGAATTCTAATTTATTAAAGGGGTGTTCCAGCCCTAAGTTGTGTTTATTAAAAGTCAGCAGCTACAAAAAGTGTAGCTGCTGGCTTTTAATAAACACTCACTTACCTGCTCCTGCGTTCCAGCGACGCGCCGACCGGGGCTCCGCTCCTCTGCCCCCCTCCCCGGCCGGCGTCTCCATCCTGACTGTGGGCACCCAGCCGTGACAGCCTTCGGCTTCACGGCCGGGCACCCACTGCGCATGCGCGAGCCGTACTGCGCATGCGTGCGCGGCGCGGCTCGCCGCTGATTGGAGAGGCGATCGCATGGGACCTGTCAGTGTCCCATGTGATCGCCTACAGGGAGGGGGCTGGTGTAGGCGATTAAGCTTAATCGCCTAACCAGCCCCTCGGCGGAAGCAGGAAGTGGGACAGGAAGTCCCACTCCTACTGAAGCCCCCACTCCCCCCCCAAAAAAATTACATGCCAAATGTGGCATGTATGGGGGTGAGGAGTGGATTGAGAAAAGGTCATTTTTTTGGGTGGAACACCCCTTTAATTCCATATATTAAGCACTATATTTGGTTGGTACACATCATTATACTGTACACATTGATGAAGCAGCATGTGTGATGTGAGTGTGACTGTTTGGAATACTGTAACTGCTGCAGTCCTGCCTGGCTGTGGTTTCTACTAGAGTCTCCTCTGGCTCTGAGTAGGAACTGAGTCTCCTCCACACTCGAGTCTTTACTGTCAGACTAGACAGTGTAGACAGTTCTACTTCTCCCCCTCACCTCACAAGTGACGACGGTGACGTTGGTGCTTGGGGAGATGATGCTGCGCTGTGCAGAGGAGGGTAGGCGGAGCAAGTCATTCTGCAAGTTAGCAGAATGACGATCTGGGTAAAACCATTTCAAGAAAAGCACGGGGGAGCCCGCGGTTCACTCCTGCCACTCTCCTACTGTCCTTCTACATGCCAGCCAGCAACAGACAGTATTTTTTAAGGAATTGCCGTGCCGCCGCCAACACAGGGGATATAGTGCATAATGCAGCCGCAGAACAGGTGGAATTTTTTTTGTGAGTGTTTTTTTTTGTCGCCCCCCCTCCCATGGCGCCTATGGCACATGCCATGGCTGCCATAGCTTGGATACGCCACTGCATGTAGGTGTGGTGCACTTTCAGAAAGCTCACCAAACTCGCAGGTAATAACAGTCTATGGCTCAGTGCAGGTAGTCCGCATGTGCACTTATCTGCACCTGCGGATCAGTTTAAAAGCAGCCCATTAATTACTGCAGAACAGATATGCCCATATATACACTGATATTTTAGTAATAAATGTACCTTTAATAACAGTATTCTATTCTATTCCATCCCAGAGCAGGAGGTCGCGGGCCACATCAGAGGGCTCGACGGGCCACGTGTGGCCCCCGGGCCACTGGTTGGGCACCCCTGCCTTAACTGGTCATAGCTGACCAGGAAAAGGCAGATACATGAATACATTATTTTCTTTCGTTTTTACAGATGAAATAACAGGGTCGATAGTCTTAAAGCGGAGCTCCACCCAGGAAAACAACATTTTCCCATGTTGTTTAAAAAAATAAAAAACCTGAAAAAATAAATAAATAAATAAATACTCACCCGAAATACCTGTTGCTATGCGGAAGTCCATAATCTGCCTCTTCCACTCCGCGGTGCCTTTTCATCTTGTCCTTCTGCTTGTGAATGGGGCGCGCTGCTTTCTGGGAACTGTGTGTGTTCTCAGAGAGCAGCGCGCCCATTCACAAGCCAGCGTGAGACTCACGCAGGCGCAGTAGGAAATGGACAGTGAAGCCGTACGGCTTCACTGCCTGTTTCCTATAGTGTGAATGGCGGCGCGGGACCCGGAGCGATCGTGGGACCGGCATCGGGGGGCCCATCAGCGCGGGCAAGTAGGACAAGGTAAGTGTCCTTATTTAAAGTCAGCAGCTACACTGTTAGTAGCTGCTGACTTTAAAAAAAAAAAAAATCGCGGCTGGAGCTCCGCTTTAATTATCATACATTTTTTACTGAAAAACAGGTACAAAAGAGACTAGACTAGAAATACCTAATCTTTAAAAATGGTCAGGTACAGATGGCTTACAACCACGAGTCCTTAGATCTCAGAACTGGATGGACAGACACTAATCTTTTGATAGGTAAAACAGATCTCATGTATGGGTTTCATCTGTGTATTGAGCTGTGTGCCTTGAGTTTTGCATAGTGAAATATATTTAGAAAACAGCTAGTCAGTTTGTAGCATAGCCATAACAATTTCCTCAACACATGCCATCTACCCAGCTCCAACTCTCCAACTTTTCAGCTCTCTGGTGTCTACAGGAAAAATTCCCTGTAGTTAGAACATCTGTGGGAAGTTTCATTCAGAGGATGACTAGCAAGGGCTAAAATATTGCCATGAAGCCTTATGCAATTCCTTCTTGGCACAGCAATGGCATCATTATGAAAAAAATATATATATAAAAAGTAAACACTGAAGTAAAACCCTAATATACTACACAAGTCTATTTAAAAAGCTCAAAAGATGTTTATGCAAAATGCTATGAAAAATGTGAAATTGCAAATAAATATCCATTTATTAACATTACTACATGCAGGGAGCTGTGGTGGCTCAACGTGATTGGCACTGCGCTGACAAGCCATTCACCTCTGCAGCCAAGGGTTCGGATCCCGGTCTTGGCTACATGTGAATTGAGTTTGGTGGTCTCAGCCCGGCTCCCGGTGGGTGTGCTATGCAAGGTACGCCTGTGCTTAGTACGCCCACCCCCCCCCCCACAAAAAAAAAAAAAAACACCACACTTGCACGCACACAAAAATTGGTTTAAAAACACATGTTGGACTCTGTTGGACCTGGTAATCTCAAACCATGCAGAGCTCATTACTAATGTTCAGATAAAGGAACACCTGGGTAGCAGTGATCATAACATGATTTCGTTTAATGTAAACTATAAGCAAGAAATACATACAGGAAAGATAAAAACACTTAATTTCAAGAGAGCAAATTTTCAAAGCATGAGGACTGCTCTCCAGGGCTTGGACTGGGAGGGAATATTGGCACCGATGAACACAGAACAGAAATGGGAATTCTTCAAAAAGACTCTTTGGAACCTCACTGCAAAGTATATTCCCATGGGCAATAAGTTTAAAAGGCTACAGATAAAACCTATGTGGCTCACGGTTAAAGTTAAAAAAGCTATAAACAATAAGAAAATAGCTTTTAAAAAATATAAAAATGAAGGAACACTAGTGTCGTTTAAATGTTACAAAGAATATAATAGAATATGTAAAAAGGAAATCAAGGATGCAAAAATTCAAAATGAACGACAGATTGCAAAAGATAGTAGGACAAACCCCAAAAAATTATTTAAATATATTAATAGTAAAAAGGTCAAGTCTGAGCATGTAGGCCCTTTACAAAATAATCTAGAGTGGGTGACTGAGGACATAGAGAAGGCAAATTTATTAAATGCTTTCTTCAGCTCTGTGTATACAATGGAGAATGGGGGAGCTCATGTCGATATAGGGGGTGGGAGTGACACAGCCCCAAATCCACAATGGCTCAAAAGTGATATGGTCCAGAAATATTTAGACAGAATAAAGGTGGATAAAGCACCTGGACCAGATGGCATCCACCCACGGATCCTAAAAGAATTGAGCTCTGAAATTTCAAAGCCACTGTATCTAATATTTAGGGACTCATTAATGACAGGAATAGTACCACTGGATTGGCATAAAGCCAATGTGGTGCCCATATTTAAAAAGGGAACAGAGTCTTTACCTAGTAACTATAGACCTGTTAGTTTAACTTCTATAGTTGGAAAGATACTGGAACGTTTAATAAAAGATCACATGGATGAGTTCTTGCTGGAAACAAACTATTTAAGCAGCAGACAGCATGGATTCATGAAGGTCAGAAGTTGTCAGACAAACCTGATTTCCTTTTATGAAGAGGTAAGTAAAACCCTGGACAGAGGCGTGGCAGTGGACGTGGTATACTTGGATTTTGCAAAAGCGTTCGATACAGTTCCCCACACACGGCTCATGTGTAAGGTAAGGTCTACAGGATTAGATATATCAGTTTGTAAATGGATAGAAAACTGGCTGAAAGACAGAATTCAGAGAGTTGTGGTTAATGATTCTTACTCTGAATGGTCCAAGGTTATCAGCGGTGTACCCCAAGGTTCAGTGTTGGGTCCCTTACTTTTCAATATATTTATAAATGATATTGGGTCTGAGATCAAAAGTAACATTTCTGTTTTTGCAGATGACACCAAGCTATGCAGTGGAATAATGTCCTTACAGGATGTCTCCAATTTACAAGCCGACCTCAATGCTCTGTCTAATTGGGCGACTAAGTGGCAGATGAGGTTTAATGTTGATAAATGTAAAGTTATGCACTTGGGGGCTAAGAATATTCATGCATCATACATGCTAGGGGGAGTACAACTGGGGGGATCTGTAGTGGAGAAGGATCTGGGTGTTTTAGTTGATCATAAGCTCAATAATGGCATGCAATGCCAAGCTGCGGTTTCCAAAGCGAGCAAAGTCCTTTCTTGTATTAAGAGAGGTATGGACTCCAGAGATAGAGATATCATTTTGCCCCTGTACAAATCATTAGTAAGACCTCATCTGGAATATGCAGTCCAGTTTTGGGCACCAGTTCTCAAAAAGGATATCGGAGAACTGGAGAAAGTGCAGAGAAGGGCAACCAAACTGATAAGAGGCATGGAGGAGCTCAGCTATGAGGAAAGATTAGAGGAACTGAATTTATTCACTCTTGAGAAGAGGAGAATAAGGGGGGATATGATCAACATGTACAAATACATAAGAGGTCCATATAGTGAACTTGGTGTTGAGTTATTCACTTTAAGGTCAACACTGAGGACAAGGGGGCACTCTTTACGTCTGGAGGAAAAGAGATTTCACCTCCAAATACGGAAAGGTTTCTTCACAGTAAGAGCTGTGAAAATGTGGAACAGACTCCCTCCAGAGGTGGTTCTGGCCAGCTCAGTAGATTGCTTTAAGAGAGGCCTGGATTCTTTCCTAAATGCACATAATATAACTGAGTACTAAGTTTTGTAGGTAAAGTTGATCCGGGGTAAATCCGATTGCCTTTCGGGGGATCAGGAAGGATTTTTTTCCCCTCCGGTAGCAAATTGGATCATCGCTCTGCTGGGGTTTTTTGCCTTCCTCTGGATCAACTGTGGGTATGGAGTTGGGTGTATGGGAGGATGTACTGTGTTTTACTTTGTTTTATTTTTATTTATTTTTTATGGTTGAACTGGATGGACTTGTGTCTTTTTTCAACCTGACTAACTATGTAACTATGTAACTATGTAACATGCACTTTGGCCATGCGGTCTCTTAAAATAAAGAGAGGCGAAGGACCTACGGGGCTGGCTGGGTGGGCTAGGCCCCCTCACTCCCTCATAGGGGGAGTCCCTCTGCCCCATTGGGCCCCAGTTGGGCTCCCAAGAGGAGCAGGTAGGGCGGGGTGAGTGGGAGGCCCCCCTTCACACCCGCCATTGCCACCAGGGGCATGGAGAAGGATGGCGATTGCCTCCGGGGGGAGGGTCTGCCTACTCCCAACTCCTGCAGTCCGGCTCCTCTCTCTCGAGTTCACGCACAAAATACACTTTAAAAAAAATAAAAATAAAAAAAAAAAAAACATTACTACATGCTTGGCACTTACAAATAAATATAGCTGGATTGAATTGGTCCTTTGGTGAAAATGATCATTCAAACTTAAAACATAAGTCAAAATACTGTTACAAATAGCAATGGTTTCACTCTCCTGCTTTATACTATCAAAAATGTCTGGGGGCGGAGCTACATAAAAAAAATCATAGCACAATTCTTCCAGGGACCAGTCTGGTACAAGTTATTGTTTTTTATTTTCATGACTGTCGAAGTGTGATGGTTGCCAGACACCAGCTGTCCGGGCAGACATTATGGGTGAGTGCTTTCATATCACAATTAAGGTTCAAGCCTATTTCTTTCTCTTCTTGAATGATTGGTACTTTAAATGGACAGGAGACTCATTAGTCACCTTTTATTTAAATATACCTAATTATGGCAACTATATAAACACAACTTATAGCTGATCTTTCTCACAAGCAAGCCATTAGGCGAATGCTAGCACATGGCTAATGATATGTAATTATGGAACTGTCTAAAATAACTCCTTTTTAACAGACAAACTCTATACACAAATTTTTACCTGCCTGTTTTATAAGCAAAAGTGGTGAAATAAATGTCATCGCTACATCCAACCTGCAATGTTGCAACGTCATGCGATAATAAAGGGAAAATAAATGAGTTTTTTAGAAGTAAGCGGTACTATGTGACACGGCAAATATAGCTGTAGTGGAGTTTGTTTTAGAATTATAGCTGTAGTGGGGTCTCTCGTTACCTAGCTTGTTCAGCAGTAGATACAGACCACAATCCAGTGGGTGCTCAGGACTATTGGACACACCCAGGGGTTATATATTCTACCCTCTGATGCTTTAAAAACACCATGCCTAATAGTTAGCTCTCACCAGGTGGGGGTCATCCTTCATTGTTTCCACCAGATGAAAGCACTGGAGCATTCAACTTTATCTTAGACCCCAGTGATGGCAGTGTGCTAGCTGCCACTGGAATACTGGCTTTCATCTGGGGTAGAATTGTATATTCAGCCACTTTCTTTTACACGCACACATGGGGCTATTACTCCTACCCGGTCATCCACTGCAAAGATTATTTCCGCTTCACCCTATGGAGATCACTGTGGTAGACCATCTGGGCTACCAGCTAGTACCTGAGGAAACTTAGCCAGCTACCGAGCCAATTTAACACCCCACTTCATACTTCAATATTGAACTACGAAAGCTCATGAATAATTGTGTTATGCTTGGAGGTGTTCAGTTCAGGGACATTGTTATGCATTGATAATTGTATTACTTAAGCATGTTGTATGACTTGGATCCCTAATATTTAAGCTAAAATTGTTTCATGTGTACCCTAAAGTGGATGTAAACCCACTCTCATCCTTTCTAAACCACAGCCATTGTGCTGATCTATAAGGATACACATGCCTCCTGCATGTATCCTTACCTGTCAAATGTTTCCCCTCTGTCTGTAAGGCCGCGTACACACGAGGAGACAAATCCGATGAAAACGGTCCAACAGACCGTTTTCATCGGACATGTCTCCTGGGATGATTTGGTTTGATCAGTGTACACACGATCAAACCAAAATCCCTGCGGACAGACAGCGCTGTGATGTGGCGGTGACGTTGATGCCGCCACGTCACTGAACCAGGAATTAAAATACTTCCACGCATGTGTCGAATCCATTCGATGCATGCGGGGGATTTATATCTGCTGGTTAGGCATACTAACCAGCGGACATGCTTTAAAACTTTTGTCTGCTGGAAACCTGTCTGCTAGCCCGTACACACGATTGAATCTGTCCGCTGAAACTGGTCTGCGGACCAGTTTCAGCAAATATATTCGATCGTGTGTACGCCGCCTTATAAGAACTGAAAAACTGCAGATTCTGTGGGTGGATCTGTTGTCTGGAGCTCTGTGGGTGGAGTCGCGATGTCAGCAGACTTCCCGCCCTCCTCTACACTCCCCTTGTCAACATGCATTTTTTTCTATGTATTCCTTACACTGAATTCTGCTATGATCACTAACGTTCGGTCAAAATCCAGAAAAGTAACCACATGAATTCAGAAAATGAGTTGGGGTGGGAATTAAAAAAATAATGCCTGTCTCCAGGCTAGTGCATGAGATTCGTAAATAACATGTCACTCACAGCAAGTGGGCGGAACGGACTAAGGTTTTTTTTCTCTGTAAGTCTGTTTTATTTCAATAAAATAAAAGAGAATTGCTCAGAGGCTGGATTAACTCTGTGTGGCAAGACTGGGCACAGATGATAGGAAATCTTATACTCTACATTGTGACATAAAACAATAAAAATAAAACATTTTCGGGTTTACATCCACTTTAAAAATCTGATATTGTGAGTAACAGTTATGCTCCTCTATTTCAGGGTGGTCTATAATGTACATATATATGATAATTTAAAAAAAAATACTTGTTGGTCTACTATTAAGATTCATTTATTCTGTCAGTTTGTCTGTTCACAGAAATGGGAATGTAAGTTAGTTGATTTAATGGTCCATCAATGCTAAAATTGGCATATTGGGCAAATGTCATATTTTTGGTAATAAGGCAGATATTGAATACATCTGCCACCAGCAAAGCTTTCATTAAGTGATAGCTTTGCAAAGCATATGCAACAATTACAAGACTTGCCCTGTGCGCCATTAAACACTGAAGCATAGCCTTACAAGTAACACGACTTTAATTTCACTATCACATAGTGTCTATGATCCTATTCTTTGTGGACATCACCACAGCTTAAAAAGAAATAGAATAACTTAGCAATGTATTAGATATATAAGACCATTTCCATCTGTGCATTGAATATTCTCGGCCTTAAAAACTGCTTGTGCTAATGTGGCATAAATCATCTAACTTAGCAATTTATGGCAGATGTTCTAAATTTGCTTCCCAATTTTTTATGTATCTTGGAGCAGAATGTATTTAAATTGCACTGATACAATGTTCTGTGTGTGCTGAAAAATAGCCTCTCTATTATGTTTCCTTATGTGATTATCATATTATGTTAATATGCTCATTGTATTAAGGCTTACATGATGCATATACGATTTGAAAGCTGTGAATTATAGTTTCAATACACTTAAAAAAAAAAAAAGAATGCAATTACTATTCAGGAACCTTTTTTCTTAGTAAATAGAATGTGTACCAAAACTGTAACATAATTTTACCTAGACAGATAAATGAAAACCAAATTAACATAATGTAAACTGGTTTACGTTTGAATAACAATTGGTATAATGTAGATAGACTGTTCATGTAGACAAGCCTTCATAGAAAATTCTAGGATTTAATTAAAGTAGAGTTCCAAAGAGTGAAATGTACCGCTGAAATACATGTATGTGAACTTTATTATCTGCCAAAAGTCTTGCAATTCTGCTAAGCCAGTCTTGTGTATAGTGATAAGTTGAACACACCTCGGTTCAGTTCAGGCAGGGTCTGGCGAATTTCAGTAATGTTCAGCTGCTGAATACAAACTGCATTAAAAGCAATGGAAGTTGAATGTTTAAAATCAGGGCCCAGATTCATAAAGCAATTACGCCTGTCTAACTGGTGTTAGACAGGAGTAATTTCAAATTTTGCGCGCTGTATCACTAGTTTGAATCCTCAAACCATGATACGGCGGCTTCGGGCTTCGATCCGAGAGGCTTACATCTTCGTAAGCCTTCGGATCTACGCTGCGATATTTTTGCGGCCGCTGGGAGGAGTTCGCGTCGTTTTGATGCGTCGGGATATGCAAATGTGTTTTTACGGCGATCCACGAAGATACGAGCGGTCTTCGCAATCGCTTACGTCTGTTTTTTTTTACGTACTGTTAGACCAGCTTTTTGCTGGTCTAACGGTGCGTAGCCCATGTTAAGTATGGCCGTCGTTCCCGCGTCAAATTTAATTTTTTTTTTTTTTTTTTGCGTAACTCGTTCAGGAATAGAAATGTCCGTAAACGACGCTACTCAAACAACGAATGACGTAACGACGTGATTTCGCGCAATGCACGGCGGGAAATTTGCGAACGGAGCATGCGCAGTTCGATCGCCGCGGGAACGCGCCTATTTTAAATCCTTCACGCCCCCTACTCGTGTAGATGGATTGCAACGGGAGAAATACACTACGCCGCCGTCGTTTACTGGACAAAATCTACCTGGATTCCACGTAGAGCCAGGTAAAAAACGGCGGCGTAGTGTATTTCTGATACGCTACGAGAATCCAATTCTCTCTGAATCTGGGCCCAGGTGTGGCCATTTTTTAGGATTGACACAAAAATTACATTTGGAGCCAGATACTGGCCTGGAGGGACATGTTCCAAAGCAAATAATTGTTTTTAAATATCCAGTTTGGCAGACAGCAGCAATTCTGGTAATGCAAAACTGACATTAAAAAAAACAAAAAGTTTTTTTTTGTTTGTTTTTTTAATTGCCAGCAAAAAAATGAGCTGTGGATTCCTTCAATCTATTTCAGACCCTAATCCTAGATCAGGTTCTGCTATAGATGGTAATATGGGACAACCACACAAAAAACAGTGTGGAGGTTCCCCCATAATTAATACTAGGCGCTTCAGGTTTGATATAGATTTAAGTTGGTATGCAAAAAACAAAACACATGCTCCCCTCCCAAACCACACCAGGCCACATGCTTCAACATAGAGGGGATACCTTCCCACGAGGACAGGTCTACTTCCCCACAACCCATGCCAGTGGTTGTGGGTTTTTGTGGGTGGGAGCTTATTAGAATTTGGAAGCCCCCATTAACACTAAAGGCATCCTTAGATACTGTTAGGGTGAATATTACCGCGCTTACCATAAACGGGGGGAGGGGAGGGAGAGGGGAGTGGGTGGGTACAGCTGCTGCACTGATTGGTGTATCAACCAAGGCAGATAAAAATGGGGGGGGGGTGTAGTGCTGCGCTGTAAGGGAGAAAGTGGGGATGGGATAAAATGAAGAGGAAGTGTGGCAAAAAACTAGATATGTGGAACCAAACCAATGACAGGAAGTCACGTGGAGTGACGAATACGCGTATGAGGTACCAGAGGTGACGTTGGCGGACGCCCTGTGTTTTTATGCCTGTTTTTTATTTCAACCTTGTGAGTACCCAGTTTTTGTTTTAATAAAACCCCCCTGTTTTAATGGTACTACACTATGGGCATTTTTTTGTTTTCCTGGATGTGAGCGACTAATATCTTTGGAGGTGATAACCAGGAAGGATCCATTCTCACCACATTTACCTATTTGGATGACACCACAAGTGGACTCAACCTGAAAAGTGCTCCTGGGCTTTGTTTTCTGCTGTTACCTTACAGCAGTAAGGTAAGGGGACATCTTTACTTATTTTGGAAATAGCATCTGCAACTGGTCATCACGGCATTTTGGCTTTTACATCAGCAATCTTTTTTGAACTTTATTTCCATATTGCATTTATACATTGCATTGACCCATTGTTACCTGTTGTATGGACATTCACCCTGAATAACACTGTTGTGTGCTATTTCTGGCACTTTGTGCACCAGATTGTTATAAGGAAGTTACACTTTATATGTTATTTTGCACTGTCATTGGTTTGGTAGCCGGCTTAGGCTACATTTAGCACGTTCAATATATATTTCTTATATACACCACTGTCATTTTCTGACATTACTATGTATAATAGTTAGGTTATTCCTACATTTTTTCTTTTTCCACATATCTATTTTTTGCCACACTTCCTCTTCATTTTATCCCATCCCCACTTTCTCCCTTACAGCGCAGCACTACACCCCCCCCATTTTTATCCTTAGATACTGGCCCCACCCCTACATGAATGAGTAATGGGTACCTAGTACCCCTACTTATTCACAAAGAAAATGTAAACAGTAAAACACACACACACACAATTTTTGACAAGTTCTTTTATTTAAAAAAAAGTCCCTCCAGTGTTCCTCCGTTGTGAATAACATCAATCAGCAATGTGGATGTATGTCAATTTTGATTGCTGATGTCTGCTGACCTTCTGAAAGAATGAACCTGCTGTCTGACAACACAATCTTACCCTAATGACTGCTTGCCGGCTTTGACGGGTGATATAAATAAAGAAATGGGGTACCCTGGGTGACATCACTGACCATATTTTGACCATATTTGGTCAATGATATCACTGGGATCCCTAAAGTGCCTGGTATGAATTGAAGGGGAGCCCCTATGTTCTATTTTTCCTATACCTAACAGCTCCCCTTTGCCTACTTGGTCAGGGATTCTAAGCCACTAGTTTTTAAGAACTCAGCTGTGCCTTTTAATGACTATTCACAGCAAAAAGCTGTCATGTATATTAGCGGAAGTAATACTACAATTATACATGACATTTGTCTTGCCACCAACTATATGTTCAAGACTAGTGTCACACAGAATCTTAAGCTTATCCTTACATGAGATTAATACTGTTCTGCTATACTACATAAATAGGAGAATACTATACAATTTCACTGCATGCTTGTGCAGTAAAATAGTGTGCACCAAAGCACCACATATTATTCCCACTATTGCCATAACTGCCTTTAATTAGGCTGGGAGTAGAAAGAGGTAGTGATGTTCCAGGCAGCTTAAAGGGCAACTTCGTTTTTGCAAAAACAATAATAGCAAATAACAAAAATCAATATAGCATATACAATTGCTGCATAAGCCATACTGTAAGTTAAAAGACAAAAATAGGCAATGCTTTTTGTCTTTATGTGTCTTCTGGGTTAAAGGAAGGCACTTACTTTTGCTATTCTGTGACCCAGAATCAGCTGACAGCCTGCAGCTGAGAACTGAAGCCAGATGCTCTCACCCCCTCTCCACTCCGGCATTCCAGTAAGTGCTGGAGGAGCGTGCCTCAGTCACAGTTCTCAGCTCTGAGGAGACCGAGAACTGAGTGATCAGTGGGACAGCTGCAACATTAGCATTGTATTTTTTTTCCATAATCCATACATCTCCTTTAATGTTATTAAAAATTACCGTTCCTTTTATGAACTGAAGCCTCTGTACTTTTCTGTAAATTTCAATGCAATATGGCCATCTGGTGTTGTTCTAAACAGTTGGTGTACAGAATGTCCCCAGAAATGTAATTTCTTGCTTGTGTGAAGAACTCTGCACTAAGATACAAGTCAGGTTTAAAGTCTGTCTTTAAAGTGATTGTAAAGGATCAATTAAAAAAATAAAAATAACAAACATGTCATATTTACCTCCACTGTGCATCTTGTTTTGCACAGAGTGGCCCCGATCTACCTCCTCTGGGGTCTCTTGGCATCTCTTGCAGCTCCTCCCCACATTAGATAACCCCCTGGGTGAAGCGCTCTCCCGAGGGGGTTACCTTGAGGTCACGCGCCTGAGTCATTCATAAGGCATCCATAACCGCTGAATGTACGACCCCCATCACCCGCATCATTGGAATTGATTGACAGCAACGGGAGCCAATGGCTGCGCTGCTATCAATCTATCCAATCCGGACACGAAACACCAGCAATAGCTGGTGTGCTCATCCCTGAGGAGAAGAAAACCGGGCTCAGGTAAGTAAACAGGGGGCCGGGTGGGCGGTGACTGCAAGACATTTTTCCACCTTAATTTATAGGATGCATTACGCTGAAGAAACATGAGGGTTTACAACCCCTTTAAAGTTACTGTGAACAGAACTCCAGCAATGAGAAATGTTGAAGCACTGATTTAACTGTAACATGGCTCAGTAGCCTCCAGCAAACAGCATTTGGCTGATAGACTCTGCTAGCTGCTGGAAGCACTTCCTGGTGGACACTGATATAGCCCAATTCAATTCCAGGGACCTCAGTTACAAATTCTGCAGGTTTTTGACAGTTACCTGATTGCTCAGTAGTAATAATACTGATTTGTTTTTTAATGCAATTCATTTCTAGACTTTTTTCAAGATGGATTTGTGTATTAGAAAATCATTACCCGACACCTCACCCTAAACTTACACCCATTACAGGTTTTTCTGGTCCTTTTAGATCTTATACAGTTTGCCTTGTATGCTTCCGATTAGAACCTACTCTTGTAGTATAATTTCAAACTGGACAAGCTCCGTTTGAAAACAAGTGCTCAGGATATAAATAAAAATGCTCATAGCATAGTATGCCTTCTCAATAGTATATTTTTAATATATTAAAACCACTTACAAAAACGCTTTTCAATAGCACATAGATGCATAAAATTCAGAGCGGCAGATCACCGCCTCGACGTGGCTTCCAAAGACACAGGAAGTGACGTCAATGTCACCGTCTGAATTGTTGTGTCACTTGTCATGTGACTTCTTCACAGTCCCCTGAGGAATTTACATGACAAGTCACGCAATGCCTCAGGCAAAGCCAGTGAGGTCACTTCTGGTGTCTCCGGGACCCAGAAGCCACGGTAAGGAGGTGATCTATCTTTGTGGATTTTATGTATCTATGTGCTGATGATAATATAAGGAATTTATATTTGTGTATTTGTAACATTTAGCCAAGCTTGATAGATTTGAACCAATGCTTTTGCATACTAACGATCAGTTTGGACCGATGGTCAGGCGTCCATCAGTCCGATTTTAAAGCAAGTTTTAAAACCTTGGTCCGAAGGACAACAGACTGATGGGCCGTACACACAGTCGGTTTGGACCGATGAAACTGAACTTCAGTCCATTTTCATCGGTTTAGACCGATCGTGTGTACGTGGCCTAAGGGTCTCTTTAAGGTAAATCTATTTGATGGTTTATATATTTACATATATTTTTTTTTTTTTTACTGTCATCATAATTATTTTTCATCTGATACTATACAAACGTTTGATGTAAAACCATGTCACAGAAAGAAGAGCCATATGACTTTCTCTCTCCAATTTTATGTTTTTCCACCGATTCTCTGCAAAAGCCAAAGCTAGTCACACCTAATGCTCAATCTAATCTCATAGCATTGCCATAGGAATACAGTAAAACCTTGGATTGCGAGCATTAATTGTTTCAGAACCATGCTTGTAATCCAAAGCACTTGTATATCAAAGCAAATTTTCCCATTAGAAATAATGGAAACTCAAATGATTTATTCCACAACCATTTATATATAAGTTCTTTAGTTTATAGTCCATATAAAATGATTGTAGCAATGTGATAGGTTGTATAACCATAACATGTCGATCCACAAATGGAAGCCTCCACAAGGGGATTAAAAGCAAAATCCAGCAGGAGCTACAGAGTATAAAAGAGAAGAGAGGCGCCTTTAGCTGTAGCAATATGGTTACATTTAATGAAGGTACAACTATTAGCAACTCACATGGTTGGTGGCGCACATCTAAGTATGCAGGGATCCAGGGTAAAGTGATCAGCATAGAGTGTGGTGACATGGCGATACTCTTATATCAAGACATCGCTTGTATATCAAGTCAAAATGTATTAAAAATGTTTGCTTGTCTTGGAAAACACTCTTAGATCAAGTTACTCTCAAGCCAAGGTTTTACTGTATATGTAAAAGACAATTGCCACAGCATGTTAATTACAGAGAGCATATGCACACTTCTGTCTCTATCCATCTAAAGTCTTTAGCAAATATGTGCTTGCTAAAGTTAACAGGACCTCTTTAATCTGCACTGAATGAATTATATGTGTGCAGTGGCATTAAATGGATGTTATTAAATGCAAGAAGATCAAAGACTTGT
This sequence comes from Rana kukunoris, assembly GCA_029574335.1. Classification (NCBI taxonomy): domain Eukaryota; kingdom Metazoa; phylum Chordata; class Amphibia; order Anura; family Ranidae; genus Rana; species Rana kukunoris. The sequence continues at coordinate 143,417,100 of CM056052.1, forward strand.
ATTTCATACTTCCTTCCAACATACGTATATGATTTCATTTTGACATTTATTAAAACTGAAATGTCTGCAAGTGGACATGTATTTGTTTTAGCACTTTAAAAGAGAATTTATGCTTATCATGCATGGCACTCCCGGCAAATGCTTTGCATGTTCTTCATCTGTTGACTGTGGAATTCGGGCTATTGTGGTTTATTTGATCAAATTTCATGTTTTACAGGAGGGAGTTACCAATTCATGTATGGTTAAATGGTCCAATACAATACAAAGAAAACAAAAGGTCAGAGTTAACTTACACTAAAGCAGGGTTTCTAGTTAGGTAAAAACAGTGGGCCAGATTCAGAGAGCCGTAACTCCTGTCTAACTTGTGTTAGACTGGAGTACTTTCGAATTACGCGTGTTTTTTAGTTAGTCTGAAACCTCAAACCATGAAAAGACGGCTGCGGGCTTCAATTCAACTGGATTACATGTTCGTACGCCTTCGGATCTACGCTGCAATAAAATTGCGGCCACTGGGTGGACTTCCCGTCGTTTTCCGCGTCGGGGTATGCTAATGAGCTTTTGCCGGCAATCCCCGAAATTACGATCTTCAATCGCAATCTCTTACGGCATCTTTAGTCATCTTTTTTTTGCGTAACACTATACCAGCTTTTTGCTGGTATAATATTAGACAGCCCATGTTAAGTATGGCCGTCGTTCCCGCGTCGAATTTCAACGTTTGTTTTCATTTTTGACGTAAAACGTCCGGGAATAGGAATGTCCGTAAACGACGCTACTCAAACAACGAATGACGTATCAACTGTTAGTTCGCGCAATGCACGGCGGGAAATTTTGGAACGGAGCATGCGCAGTTCGATCGCCGCGGGGACGCGCCTAATTTAAATGCTTCATGCCCCCTAATCGCGTATTTCGATTACGCGGCGAGAAATAGACTACGCCGCCGTATCGTACGGGCAAAAATCTACCAGAATTCGATGTAGAGCCTGGTAAAATACGGCAGCGTAGAGTATTTTGAATACGCTGCGCAAATTTACGTGTACCTGAATCTACCCCAGTGTCTGTAATTGGTAACCTTTTATTAACAGACACGGGAAAAACACCATATTTATTTACAGTGTTCTAAGGATGTTATGCATGTGCCTCCCAAACTATTTTGAAGAAGATCATGAAAGTTCTGAAAGGTGACAACATCTGCCATGCTGTTAAAATACATCTTTAATCCTGTGCATATGACACAGATGTAGTCACCTAGTTGACCTTATACATTACTATGGGCAAAAGTCAAATGAAAAGATCTGTAATGAAATAGGAGGAAACCCTGTTGTTCAGCAGCTGTTTTGCTATGGCAGTAATATTGCTGACTAAACTGGTCTATCAACCAGTCTGTGTGAATGTGGATATACTATGGATCACTCAAACTTTACAACTGTACAACCACATATCATGGACAGACCATGTTTAAAAAAAAAAATTATGTGTCTGACACTTCTTTTTTTTAGTATTGTGTTCCTCGTGGGACAAAGTACATGTAGCACATGATGGGAAATTCCGACAACAAAACCATGTTTTTTTTCCAACAGGAAATTTGTCTCAAACTTGTCTTGCATACACACAGTCACACAAATTTTGTCCGAAATTCCGAACGTCAATAACACAGTGACGGACAACACTATGATGAGCCAAGAAATATTAAGTTTGACGATTCTGAGAATGCGTAGGATGTGCGTCAGAATTGCATACAGACGATCGGAATTTCCGACAAGATCTTTTGCTCTCGTAAAAATTGAGAACCAGCTCTCAGATATTTTTTTATAGGAAATTTTGACAGCAAATGTCCCATGGAGCATACTCACGATCGGAATTTCCAACAAAAAGCTCACATCGAACGTTTGTTGTCACAATTTCTGATCAAGTTTACGAGGCATGAGTCTAGCTGCTGGGTCGGACAGGGTCTACCCTCTCCCTTCCCGACTATCTGACGACATAGCTAGCAAGGAGATGGTTGCATTGTACTCTAGCACTTATCTCTGGTTCCAGGCAATAGCCAAAGAAAAACAATTGCAAGACGAATACAGAGAAAGAGGGGGTGTGTCAGTCCCCTATTCCTCTGCATTCCTCTTGTTGCTACTTGCTTGGAGCCAAGGCAAGCTTTTTCTATCAATAATTTGTTTCCTTGCTAGCTAGCTGTCATGTAGGAATATGGGAGAAAGTATTATATATACTGCGTGCCCTGGAGGACAGAACATTGAAACATTGAAAAAATTAACTGAGAGTTCTTCTTTATATTTTTTATTTGTTTTCCTATTACACTTGTGTACTCCAATAGTAAGATATATGTATGAGCCTTTTGTTCTTCTACCAGCAACTTCATTCAATAAAAAAGCCAACTGGTTGTGCCTTGCTCTCCTGGTAGATTCTCTGGCCCAGATTCACAGAGCGATTACGCCTGCGCAACAGGAGATGCGCGTGCATAAGTCTAAATGTGCGCGTGCGTTTCGTTGCGCGGCATCCCCAGAACGAGATACGCAAAAAATCGCATCCTTCCGCGCAAAAGTGCGCTAGACACACCATTGATTTGCTAGTCAAATATGCTAATGAGGGACTTACGGGGATCCACAAAACAACGTTGGGGCAGCGCAGGCGACGCAGTGTGTGCAACAGCAAAATGTCCTGTCTAAAATTAGAGCATATAAAAGCTGGTCTAAAAAGAGAAAAAAAGTCTACTTGTCAGATAAAGCAACACTGTTAGTGAGGAGTTCAGCAGTCACACGTGTTGCACAACAATCTGTATGCCAACATGCCAGGGGCATCGTCGCGCATAGCTATACTACTGACTTTAGATGAACAAAGAAGGATGAGGGCACTGAGGAGGGCACTGAGGAGGGCACTGAGGAGGGCACTAAGGAGGGCACGGGAGATGTTTTTTATTTTTTTTTATTTGCTTATATAAAATTTACAATTTAATCTAATCTAATACAATATTCTTATCTGATGCAAGCCCCTCACTCTTCACTTGATACTGTATATCACACACGCATAGACATCTTTGGCATGAGTGATTCTGAGGTGTCTCGCATCTTCAGATTCACCCCTCATGTCATCCTGGAATTACCACAACCTTGCAGAAGGACATCAGCAGCCCAACACATGGCACCACCCATGACAGCTACATATACAATCAGAGCCCCATCCCCACAGATTTCGAACAGAACATGTATGGGGACAGCTGGCTGGTTGGTGAGTGACATGGGAGTCAGGCATGACTATCCCCTTCCGTGATGCACACCTCACAAGTGGCACATGCATGACTAACATCCTCCTGTCTTTTCCCTTCAAGGTGACTCTGCATATGCACTGGTACCCCATCTCATGACCCCATCTCATGCCAGCTCACATTATGCATCTTTGCACGTTAAACACACACATTAATCATGGCACAATGAGAATGCATGCATGCACACCACTGTGGTCCCTAGCACATACACATCACATCCTCATCAAATTGGATTGGCACCAGTCCACCATACTGGACTTGTGAGCAGCAACGCCACGCCAAGGCTCTAATTATGTCACTGTACATTCATACACCATTCACACGGACCTGGGGATCACTTCTCCCTGGTCCTGGGGAACCCTTCTCCACCAAAATAGAGGGTGACACCCCTTTTCCGGCAGGAATGTCACCCCCACATTCACACAGCATTCACAACACAAAAAAAAAATAACAAAAAAAAATGACCTGCAAAAGCAAAACATTTCCAACACAAAAAAAAAAAAAAAAAAATGACAAAAAAAAAAAAATCTATTTAAAAAAAAAAAAAATGGGGAAAAACAAATTAGTGCCCTCTGCGTGAGCCACGCCTGGGGCGCCCCCAGCCACGGCCCCGGCTTCTCAGGGGAGACTCATGGGGGAGGGGTAAAACCGGGGAAGGAGGAGCAGCCCCTGATCTCTGCCCACCTGGCGACCTGCCCTCCAAGGCCACGGCTATTCTGTCCAGGGCAGCACCAAGTGTTGCCGTGTTGGCCTGGATAGCCAGGGTAAGGGCCCTCACATCCTGCCCAACGCCTGCTGATGTCGTCTGCAGTTCATTTAGGCAGGTTGTGAAAGCCCGGGAGTGGGAGTCCAGGTTCCCCAGCGTATCCTTGATGGAGGACAGGCTCTCCTCCATCCGCACCAATGTCTGGCTGACCTGTCCCAGATGGCGGGTCTGGAGGAACTGGTCCCTTCTCAGGGTGGTGGGCAGGAGATCGGCCAACCCCCTGGTGGTCTGGGATGACATCCTGCCTCCAGCTGATGCTTGTGGCCGGGGAGAAGGGGAGGCCCTTGTGAGGGGAGCCATGTTGGGGGAGGAGGGGGGGCTCCCCCTTAGGGAGGCCTGCCTGCTGCCAGGCAGAGGGGAAGAGTCCTCAAAACCCAAACATCCAGTGCCTGACATGGACTCCTCCTCCTCATGATTCTCCTCCTCCTCATGATTCTCCTGCTCCTCTTGAACCTCCTCCGCGGACTCCGGCCTTGTTGGGGGGGCCTCATTAGGCTGCTGTCCTGGGGTTGGTGCGGTCAGGCCAGATGGCCCTGCACCCTCCTGCACATCTGTGGATGACACAAAACATTCACAGGTTGGAGGATCCACACACTTGCCACATATTCCCTTTCACCCCCTCCCTCACACATGCTACACACCTGATATTAAAAAAAAATAAAACTTACCTGGCACCACGGGCTCCGGACTTGAGTCAAAGCCGGGCAGGCCCGCAACTTCATGCCAATGAAAGGTCAGGGCCACCGCACGCTCCTCCGCTGTCAGGCTAATACGGCATGGTGGGCCCCCTCCTGTGCCCCTGGCATGGGCATGCATTCTGGCCAGCTTCTTTTTGACCAGACGCCGGAGGTCATTGATTTTTTTGTCAATCCCAGACCTGGTCCGTGTCTCCCCCTGCCCCGCTGAATTCACCTGGTCAGTGATCCTATCCAAAATCTCCCTCCTCCTGGCCGGGGTGGTGTTGGCACTCTGTGGGCCGTGGAGGAAATGCCCATACTCGCTAATGGCCCGGGCAAGAATCTGTTTTTCCACATATGTAAAATTCAGCTTGCGTTTTCTCTCACTCATCCTTCTAAAAAAAATCAGTCCCAGTCAACAAAATTCACACACACAAACAAGCACAACCAATCAAAAAAAAACACACACACAGAGAGAAAACGACTCAGCAAGAAACAGTCACCAAAAAAACAAAACAAAAATACAGCAGGAAAAGAAACAAACACAAATACTGTATATCAATCAAACAAACAGTCTCTCAAACACTTATCAAAAACCACTTTCAAAAATCTACTAACAAACACTTGATCACACAGAACACTAATCTGACAACTACAAAACACACCGCAACGAACAACAGGACAAAAGCACTTTGTTAAATGGGCAGGGACAAAGGGATGTACTTTTGCAAAGGAAGTGCGTTTGTGTGTGTCTATTTATGCTGTCTGCGTAGTTCACAACGTTGCCCTAGTCCATTTCCAATTTCACTGATTGCGCCGCTCCCGAGTTGTGAGCATGCGCACAGCGGAGCTGACATGGTCTCCTTCAAGCGCGCATGCGCGAGCCGGCCGGCCCTTCATTTGCATGGGGTCACGGCTCATTTCAATGTAACACGCCCACGTCCTTCCCAATTTGTATTACTCCTCCTTACGCCTCTGAAAAAACGTTACGTATGCGCAATTTCCTGCGCAAATACTACGAGAATAGGGTGATTACGCGGCAAAATTGCGCAAGTCTAACGTAAAGGCGGTGCACTACGCCGGTCCAATAATGCGCACATGTACCTGAATCTGGGCCTCTGTCTTTTAGAATAGATATCCAGCCAGTAGAGGGTGAGATCTTTCTTATGAACTCATAGGATGGTGCAAAGATACAAACATATGAGTACAATTCTTGCCACCGGAGGCTTTGAGAGCAGTAGAAAGTTGGAGGGTTATCCAAAGCACTGAAAGTATCAGTTTTGGGTTGAGTTACCTTTTAATAGTTTAGAAATATTTAGTGATAAACAAAGTCAACAAGGGTCTCCTGTGCATTTTTTGATGCTTGTCCTCCTCATAGGTTTGCACAGCCCATTGCATTAGGGGGTGCACCTCAAAGCTTAAATACATATGGGTGTGCATGTGTATACAGAGCAGTGGCAGGTGGCAGTAGGGTATAGATTGGTGTCAGTAAGGCAGTGGATGGTGTCAATAGGTTTTAATAGTATCATTTAATTTTTTATTATTTTTTACTATTTTTTTAGGAGCCCTGTTAGGAGGCCTTGGTGAAATATCAGGGGTTTACATGGGGAATCTGCACCACACAGGCACACCTGGCACACCCTGTGCGCATGCCTATGGTCCTCTCCCTATGTGAGCTTCTAAGTATATCATAACAGGAACATGAATTGACTTGTTACAGTATAGAAAGTATTATACATGTAGAAACTATACATGGTGACATCTACAGGTCAGATGAATAAATATCATATATCCCCTCCTAGTACAAGATTAATTTTTTTCAATAGTGAAAGACTACAACAATGTGAAGAATTATATTACAAAACAATACTATGCATTGTTCTTACATCACAGTATCCATCACACAGGTGGTCTTCTGATTCTTTGAATATGTCTAGGCTGTTTGGGTTCCTGGTCAGCAGTTTGGTTGTTATCAATAGTAAAGGGAAAATGTTGTTTGCCAAATTAAACTTCTGAAAAGCTTTTGCCTAACAAGAACAAAACGATTGCCATTTGATATTGTTCATCAGACAATTCATAATTCCTGATTAAGTTGTCACTCTGGTTTGACTGAAAATGTTTGACTGTTCCTGTTTTATTGATCCGGTTTGCTTAAAGTGATTTAAAAGGAAATAATACAAAAATAAAAATAACAAACTTGTTATACTTACCTGGTCTTTGCAATGATTTTGCACAGAGCAGCCAGATCATCTTCTTTTTAGTTCCCCCGCCTGCAGTCCTGGCCCCTCCCCCTGCCAAGTGCCCCCAGTAGCAAACCTTTGGCTATGGAGGCACTCAAGCAGGCTCGCTTCTTAGCCATGCTCTGTCTGTCCCACCTCCGCTCTCTCCTCATTAGCTCACTGGTTGTGATTGATAACAGCATTAGAAAACAGTGAGAGCAAATGAGGAGAGAGAGGTCCTGGGAGAGCCGCTGCTCTTGTGCACATTGCTGGATCGAGATGGGACTCAAGTAAGTATAATGTTGGGCTGTGCCCAGACATTTTTTTTTACCTTAATGCATAAAATGCATTAAGGTAAAAACTTTGAGCCTATAGAACCACATTACCTCTAACTAGAGATTATGGATGAAAGTGTGTTTCACCCACAACAAATTTCCAATTAATACATGCCATACTTTTATCATATTTCATTTTTTTAACCGTTGTAGCAACGGGGCATTCAGATTTTGAGGAAGTTGTATGTCTGCAACATAACATTTGGTTCCCATTTGTCTGACGTTTTGTAATTTAGCTGGAGATCCTGGTGTAGTTGCATGCTTAGTTTCTTTGTAAGAACTCTGCAGTAAAAAATAATCCAAGATTTTCCTGTATGATTTGCGATCTGCAGAGCTTCTTAAAGTTTTCGTAAACCGCATAAAAAATAAATGGGCCCCGGGCACTTTAAGTCATAACGTGCTAGTATGCATCGCATACTAGCACATTATGACATACTTACCTGCAAACGCAGCCCTCCAGTGGCACGCTGTCACTGCTGAAGGCGCTTTCATCTTCACCTGTCTTTTTTTTGGTTTCGGCTATGTGAATGGCCAAGCCGGCAATGGCGTTGCTATTTATGGTATAGCTCTAAAGAAACAGCACAGGTATGCCATTCCTTCAAAGCGCATGTGCAGGTGACGTTACCTGGCTGCATCTAAAGTAAATATCTCCTAATGGGTGCATGTTTAATGAGATATTTACTTCACTTAAAATCCTCCTGAACTCATTCAAAACCTTGTATGTTGAGACTGAATCCTTTTATTTTAACAGATCCTGACTCACTCCAAAAAATTACTGAAACATTATGTAATTATTTCATTGAAAATTATACAGAAGAACTCTCCTCTTTAACAATTTGGGAGGCACACATATATGAGTCCTCCGAAGAGAATTTATAAAATTAGGGGCCCAACGCAAATGAAATTCGGAACGGCAAATTACTAATGTGGCAACCAAGATAGCCTAACTAGAGATGCTCCACAAACTCTTTGTGGGGAAACAATCAGCCACAGAACTCCTGGAGGCTCGACAAAACCTTTAGGATTTACTAAACTTCAAGGCCAGATGCTCCCTTTTCTTCAATAAAATAATTTATTATGAGCACTGGGATAAAGGGGGAAAATATTTGGCTTGAGCTCTGAAGGAATTTCAATTCGTCAGATATTTCGAAAATTAAATTGGAAGAAGGCGCATTATACCACCACACAAACAAAATTGCTGCTAGTTTTTAAAAGTAGTATTGTACATTTTAAAGTATCCCCTAAAGGCTTAAACTGCCAGACCTACAGGGAGATAGGAAGTAAATAATGAAAGATAATTTTTTACAAAGCGGTATGCCCACCTTTTCTATGGAGGATGCAGAGTCTCTGGAGAATCCAATATCCTCGGAAGAACTATTGTCCGCAATAAAAATTCTTAAAACAGAAAAGAGCCCTGGACCAGACAGCCTTACCGCTCATTACTACATGACGTTTAGCAACATCCTCGTGTCCCCACTACAGCGTACACTAAACTTCTTAATGGATCCCCGACAAATACCAAATTCATTTCTACTGGCACATGTCACAGTGCTCCCCAAACTAGGCAAAGACCCAACTGAGTGCTCCAGCTACAGTCCTTTTTTTCATGCTCAATCTAGATCTGAAACACCTAAATACTTGCTAAATTTGTTGCCAACCGCTTATGCACATTTCTTCCTTGGATAATGGGTTCATGCCAGGGAGGGAGGCAAGGAATAAAGTAACAAAGGCCCTTAATTTGATCCATCACAGCCACTGAGCTGGTTTTGAAGGTTTTCTCCTATCAACTGACGCGAATAAGGCCTTTGACACTTTTTATTGGCTACCTGCTCCCATGTATGCTTATGTGGATTTCCTCATTGTATAAGAATCCAATGGCCAGGTTGAAGATCAATGGCACCTTGTCGGAATCAGTTTCCATTAAAAATGACACCAGACAGGGGACACCCCTGCTATTCATACTGTCTTTAGAACCATTTATCCACACAGTTAACATGACCTCCTCAATTAGGGGTTTTGAGACACAGAGATTTATCAAATAGCTGCAAACTCCGATGACCTTTTGTTTGTTTTTTGTAACGCAGCCACACACGTCTATCCCTAATTTACTACATGCTTTTTCTATTTATGGATATCTTTCCAACCTTAAAATGAATTACACCAAATGAGAGGCCATAATTCTTACTCTCTCCCCAAATACAGTTATACAGGCACAACAGAGAAACTTCTTTAAATGGGTGTCACATGCGCACAAATATTTAGGGGTCTGGCTCACACCTTTGCTGAGCAATATTTTCACACATAAATTACTTCAAATAAATGATCCGTCAGATTGAATAGGACCTTTCCAAATGGTTGCTCAAACACCTTTCCTGGTTTGGCAGAGATACCATCATTAAATGACCATACTTCCACGACTATTATATTTTTTCCACGCATTACCAATTAACTTACCAGACAGCTTTTTTAAACAGTTACAAGCTGTACTTCTTTGCCATTCTGCCAATAAGGATTGGGTGTCCCTAGAAGAGTTTCACTGAGGTCTCTTTGAAATTTTCACCTTGGATTCACTGGGCTAAAGGTCCTTCAGATCTTAAACAACATCCATTGATTGGAGCAACCTTAAAAGTTTTCCACAAAACCACCCTATCTTACCATACTTCCACACTCATGCTGCTTTTCAACAATCCGGATTTTCCCCTGGGCTTGGGCTCGAAAATTTCCCTTACAAAAGATACATCTCCCTTACTAGCCTTGCAGTGTGTGGTAGGATTTTAACATATGATAAGTTGCTGAGTGACCTTGCACGGTCGGCTTTTACACATTGAAGCTATGGAGCAAATTTGCCATTATCTTCTTTGCCCTGATAGGAAAGGCAATATGATCAGGGATCCTACACCCTTTAAATCAATTTGTTTGACTGGCGATCAAATTGAGAAAACTACCTCCTTAATGTACTCCTGTCTGATGGCTGATACCGAGAATTTGGACAGATTTTGAAGCCAATGGGAATCTGCTCTTAAATTGCACTTATCAGATACTCAGATACAGTGGGAGAATGCATGTCTTTTAGCACATAAATCCTCAAAAAGGGGATTCCTACACATTATTATCACATTTGGTACGCAACACCAGCAAAGGTGAAAAAACGGTACCTGTTGGCTTCAGATTTGTGCTGCAGATGCAGAGAGGCCACGGGAGACAGGCTGCATAATTGGTGGGACTGTCCTAAAATAGTCTTTTACTGGACCAAAATTTGTGAATTGTTTCTTCACATTACTGACATTAAGATCAAACTCACTCCTGCATGCTGTCTTTTACATATCTCTAACTTCCCTCTTGGTAGAAATAAACTATCCATAACTAAACACCTTCTGAACGCTGCAAAATCTTTAATTCCTAAGTACTGGAAACGGACAAAAATCCCCTCATTTAGAGAATGGCCTCATACAGTAGACCACATTTCTGAAATGGAAGAAACACTTGCTATAGCCAATGATACTTCCGATAAGTTACATAAAACATGGTCTGCCTGGTTTCAGTTTAAATACTCTGAAGCTTATGATAGTCTAACAACAGGGTGAAATTATCATTGAGCAACTATTGTACCTCTTAGTAGTTCGACCAACCTACATCTGTTGTATATGACCTACCATTTATAGTATACGTCCATTCCTGTGACACCCCAATGGGGTACCTTTTGACCCTTTATTTTTTGTTTGTTCACTTAATTCCTATTTAGACCTCATAGGGCCAGATTCAGCAACACTTGCGCTGGAGTATTTCGATATGCGCCGCGTAACTGTGAAGATGCGCCGTCGTTTCTATGTGCCCATACCCACCAAACTAGATGCGCCCAATAACGGGCCATTTGCGACCGGCGGAACGTTCCGACGCCAGAGTATCGTCAGCGCTTAATTTCGCTTGGCGCATCAGTCGCGCCTATTGATTTCCCCTGCAAATATGCAAATGAGGGATTTTTCCCAATTCACGAACGGATTAGCACCATACGCTGGCTACATGCACCGCGCGTATCTCGTCCGTCCGGCGCAAAGTTATTTCTACAAAAGGCTGCTTTATCTTTACTCCAGATGGTCACAGGTCAGCAGGAGAGCAGCTACAGCAGCGTTACCGACGATAAGAGCTAGCTGAGCACCCCCACTTGCAGGACAACACCTCTGTCCATGCTTGTCTGTCAAATTTTACAGCCATGGAGGAAGACATCATAGGTCTCCATAGCCGAGATGACGGCTGACAGCTCCTGGCCTTTAGAGTTCAGCTTTCTCCTGTGTGTTTGCGGGGAACGGGAGCAGCCATCTCAGAACAAAAGTAACATCACTGCGGGGAGGGGGAGCAGGATATACTTTAGTGCCGGAATGGCGCTTCTACGGGCGCATTTAAACGCCCAATGGAAGGCATTGCGCTGACGTTTCCCGTGAAGTGGTGCCGACGGAAGTTGTGAGCATGCGCACAAAGGGGGCGAGTGGAGCCTCACTCACTGCGCATGCTCCGTGGTTGATGCGCTGAACGTAAGCCTCTGCGCTGGACTCCGCCCATCATTTACATATGATCACACCCACTTCCCCTTGCGTCGGGTTACGCCAGCGCATTATCGTTACTCTGGCGCAAGTTTACGCGCAACTGCTATGTGAATAACAGTACTTGCGCTGAAAGGGTCGTCAGAGTAACGTAAATGAGAAGCGTTACTCTGGAGCAAAGATGCTCTCATCTACCTGAATCTGGCCCATAGTGTCTATCTCTCAATTTTCTCTGTACTACAAATGAAGTCCTCTGTGTACCCCTTCCGGAGGTGGCAGACTTCATACTACTTAACAAAGATTTAAAAGTAGTAAACATATGTGAAACGTTTGTTGAACAATATTAATATATGCTACTCCTTTAATGTATTAAGTTCAAATGTAACCAGCTTTGTTTTTTGTTGTTGCTTTATTTTGTTAACTGCTTCATCATTCTCAATGTTGCCTATATTTTCTCAATAAAAAAATGTATTGGAAAAAAAAAATGAGTGTAACTGCAGGTGAGGAATAATCAAATCTCTTACTGCAATCCAGCAGACAAACCAAAAACACACGCAGCCTACACTTGTAAAAACAAAAAATCTAACCATGTTAACAATACATGATGTTAACAACAAAACCATGTGTAAGAAAATAAAATATATATTTAAATAATAAAAAATAACCCACAAAGAAACTTTTCAAAAACATAAAAATAAAAATAATAATATATGCTGAATAATAATATGCAAAAAAAAGTAAATCAATTAAATAACCAAAGATAAAGTCTATCTATTTGTATAATCTACCAATAAATAAATAAAATATGAACTGAAAATATACAAAAGTAGATGATGGGCAAAAACAAAAAATCAAAATCAAATATTAAATCCCAAAAACAGAACTATTACCCGTAATCCATGGAGAAACAAAATGAAAAAGGTAGTCTATTTTCTTACTAGAGAAAGGGTTTATGGGGCTTTTTAAGAAGTGTCTATTTTTAGTTTTGGCTATATTTTATGACAGTTCTTTAAATCTATTATATAGCAAATCAGATTCCTTCTCATATATGAGATCCTCACTACAAATCTTCTGTATGTGGACAAATTGGCCTACCGATATCCCTCTAATGGTGTGCACAGGATGATTGGATTGGGTCAAAAGAAGATTGTTGCCAGCCATAGGTTTGTGATACAATCGTGAAATGACACGATTGTCCGAAGCAAGCAAAAGAACATTCGAAAATGGTAATTCATGATGATCAGTGGACCCTGTAAGTGAAAGATTACACATATTGGAGTTTAAAAAATACAAAAAATGACGGAGATCTCCCATTGCAAACAAAGAGGAGATCATCAACGTAGCAACAAAAAGTGAATGTGTTTCCTAAAGGGATTGGAACTGTCATAAATGTGGGATCATTCCCACCATCCCAATAAAAGATTTGCAAGGGACAGAGAAAACTTTAAATCATCAAAAAAACAAACAATTATGTATTAGTAAATAATCAAACTCCCCCAAAATATAGATTTGCTGTTACAATAGCAATTCTGCATGAAAATCCAAATATAAAGACACAGCCTCCCTAGCAAGATGGTGTGGAATGTTAGAATATAGGCTAGTGACATCACATGAGCCCAAAGAAATTCTGGTTCCCACAAGATGTCACTCATTGCCCCAAATACTCATTCAAAGACCCAATACCCTTGAGTGGGTTGAAACCTTTATGAGTCTTGGGGAAATGATGGAAAGTAGGCACAACAGATTTTCTGTTTCCTTAGGACTAAATTTCCTCAGATGTACTCTTATACCAAATTGTACAGAACACCTATATACAGTTTAGTGGGGTTCCCCCTCAAAGTGCCATATGTACTATCGGAAACAGGCTAATCCCTATAACTGGTGGCATCCATGACTACTACCGATCCAAAGAACTCGTAAAGTTAACCTCTCTGATGCACTCAAATTAGGCTGCTCATTCATGGTCTTAGTGGACTCTTTAGCAAGTTTGGTTAAATTTTGGTTTGGTTAAATCTTTTCTTTCTCGTACATCACGGGACACAGAGCGGCATATTCATTACTATGTGGGTTATATGGAGTACCTTCAGGTGTGGACACTGGCAATCTTCAAACAGGAAGTCCCCTCCCTATATAACCCCCTCCCCTAGAGGGAGTCCCTCAGTTTTTTCGCCAGTGTCTTAGGTGTTGGTCACGGAATAGCTTTGCTCCACATCCTTTGGGATTAAGGGCGGGCTAACCGGATCTGTCCAAGGAGCCTCAGTGCCAAAGTGGACAGTACCCGGGCCCCAAACCGTGGGGTTTTGCCTATAATGCTCCTCTTTGGAGGGCTGGACCCTGGGCCCAGGACTTGGAGTTTGCAAAAACCATAAGGTTCCTGTTTTGCCAGGGTGCTATATAGGTCCAGGACAGTGGGTACCTTCATAGGACCCCAGGGCCTGAAGGTCTACTACGCTACCCACGGAGATGGGAGAAGACTGGATCAGTTTGCTGGTCAAACATCCTGCAGCATGGAGCAGGTAAGGGGGAGCCTGCGGGACTTGGTTCGACAGCAGGCTCCCCGGGGTAACCTAAAAGGGGGGATAGCCTGAGTATGCTCTGCATGGGCAACTGTGATCACTATGTCTTAGAGACAGGATGACACCCTTTCTCCCCCCATCACTAGGCCCCCCTGTCTAAAGTGTGTTGCTAGCTAACCTGCTGTTGCTTCCTAGAGGCTAGTAAAGGATCCTTAGGGGCCTTAAAAGAGTCCTACCTGGCCGGGAGTTTTGAATCTGCCGCCGTTTCTGCGCCATGGATCTCCAGCAGCGCGGCTCCTCCATGTTCTTCCTGTTTCCGGGTACGCGCGCGCGCGCGTGCACGCGCGCGTCTTATTGACGAATTTTCGCGCCATCCAGACAGGAGGGCGGGGGGGGGCGGGCCTGCGGCGTCATACAGGGGCGCGCCCTTCTGCTGTTATAGACAGCAGGCCTTGTCAGGGCTCAGTCTGTGGCTGATTGTTTCAAGAGAGGACGCAGGGCGGCAGAACAGTGACTCCCGGTGGCGGAAAAGGGGTAGTACATGTGGACTTTGTCCCAATGTCTATTGTTAAGCCAAAGAATCCCCCTTATTTGACAGCAGGTTGGAGGCTGGCAAACTTAAGTTAGGGGCATTGTGTATGGTCATAGAAAATATATAAGGTATAATATATAATTATTTAAAAAAAAAAAAAAAAAAAAAAGAGAAAAAGACCAACATACGGGCCCATCAGTTTTTGGGGACACTAGTGATCTACTCTCCCCTAAACTCTGGAATTGTACTCCTGGCCACTACAGTCTGTTGTGTGGGCGGAGTCCCTCGATTTTGTATTATGGCTTCCAAGGGTTCGGGGTCAAAGGGTACAAAAAAGACCAAAAAACAAAAGGGTTCCCTTTCTGATTCTGATATGCCGATTCTTTCCCCGCAGCTTATTAATTTAAGAAGCGCCTTGGATGAGCCATTAGGGGGATCTGGTGCGGAGGCTGGCCCAGATCAGCCCAGCCCTGTGTTTATCACAGAGGAGATGCTAGCCGTATCCCTAGGGGGGCTAGAAGAGAGAATAGCAGCATTGATCGCTAGAGCTATTCCTGGTAAGAAACGGGGTAGATCCCCATCACCAGGGAGTGTATCCTCAGATGCTGAGATTCTCTCCCCGGAGGAATTAGAATCACAGGAGGATCAACGGGACCTGAACCAAGAGGGTTCAGGGATGGAGGGGTCTACCTCTGAGGAACCATTTTCAGACTCCCAGACAGAGAGACTGTGGGTACAGTCTTTGACGGACATGGTCCGCTCGGCATTTAGTTGGCCATTGCCAGAACCTCAGGTTCCTCCGGTATCCTCTCTGGGCTCTTTGAGGGCCCCGTTAAGCAACGCAGTTTTTCCGGTCCATCCTCTCTTGGAGGAATTGATCTTTCGGGATTGGGTACGGCCGGACAGGGTTTTTCTGCCACCAAAAAGATTTGCGGTCATTTATCCCATGGAGGAAAAATTCTCCAAGAAGTGGAGGCTCCCAGTAGTGGATGCAGCCATTTCATGTGTGAATAAATCACTAGCTTGCCCGGTGGAAAACATACATATGTTTAAAGATCCGGTTGATAAAGGTTTAGAGACACTTTTAAAAGCATCCTTTGCTACGGCAGGAGCAGTGGTACAGCCAGCTGTGGCTGCAATTGGAGTTTGTCAGGCATTATAAAACCAGACAAAAAGAAATGTTAAAGGACATGCCTACCCAACAAGCAGAAGAGTTTTTCTGACATTCCCAGAGCTCTGTGTTTTGCGGTAGATGCTATAAAAGATTCCATCCAGCAGGCTTCTCGTTTATCACTATGTTTGGTACATATGAGAAGGCTCTTATGGTTAAAGAACTGGGCGGCAGAACCCCCATGCAAAAAGCTTCTGGCAGGATTTCCCTTCCATGGAGGACGACTCTTCGGAGAGGATCTGGATAAATATATTCAGACTATTTCAAAGGGCAAGAGTACCCTTTTACCGGTCAAAAAGACATTCCGGGCTCCTACATTTAGAAGGCAGCTTTTTCCTGTCTCGGGGCCCTCTAATTCCAGGCAGTATCGACGGCGCCTGCACGATCCAACGGTAACAGTAGATCGCAGGGACAAACCCCTGGGGGTAAGAAGCCGTGGTATCGCAAGCCGTCAAAGACAGCCCCTAAGTCTGCCTTATGAAGGGGCGCCCCCACTCTCACGGGTGGGGGGAAGGCTTCGTCTCTTCTCAGAAGTTTGGGAAGCCAAGATCCCCGACAATTGGGTCCGGGTATCTGTAACCACAGGTTACAGACTGGAGTTTCTAAGGTATCCTCCGCCTCATTTTCAAATCTCTTTGTCATACCAAAGCCCAACGGCGATGTCAGGCCAATCCTAGACCTAAAGAGGTTGAACGGTTATCTAAGGGTGCGTTCCTTCCGGATGGAATCCATCCGGTCAGCAGCCGCCGCGCTTCAGAAAGACGATTTTCTGGCCTCCATAGACATAAAAGATGCTTACCTTCATGTACCAATCCTTCAGTCGCATCAAAGGTTTTTACGCTTCGCGGTCGGGCAGCGACACTTCCAATTCAGGGCGCTCCCTTTCGGGCTGGCCACGGCCCCCCGGATATTCACGAAGATCCTAGCCCCAGTTCTGGCCAATTTAAGAATCCAAGGAGTCACAGTCCTAGCATACTTGGACGACCTTTTAATCATAGATCACTCACGGACGGGTCTGCAAAAGGCAGTAAACCTCACGGTTCGGTACCTCGAAGAATTCGGCTGGGTTCTAAACCAGGGAAAGTCAGCATTCCAGCCTACAAAGCAGTTGGAATACCTCGGCATGAGGTTAGACACAGAACATCAAAAGGTGTTCCTGCCCCTTGTAAAGATCAGGGCGATCAAGGGGTTGGTTCAGTTGGTTATAAACAAGAAAAGACCAACTATTCGCCTGTGTATGCGATTACTAGGCAAGCTAGTGGCCACGTTCGAGGCAGTACCATACGCTCAGATCCACACTCGCGTCCTACAGGCAGCCATTCTAGCAGCCTGGGGCAAGAGGGCACATGCCTTAGAGTCCCCTTTGACGCTATCATCAAGGGTCCGACAAAGCCTGGCCTGGTGGTTGAACCCTCAGAACCTTCTAAAGGGAAGATCCTTCAGCCCTGTTGTCTGGAAGGTAGTTACCACAGACGCCAGCCTGGCAGGCTGGGGGGCGGTCTTCGAGGGGTTCTCCCGCCAGGGAACTTGGGTGAAAGCAGAGAGGCAGCTCCCCATCAATATCTTGGAAATCAGAGCTGCTCGCCTAGCCCTTCTGGCATGGACCTCCAGATTAAAGGGGTTCCCGGGGAGAATCCAGTCAGACAATGCCACGGCGGTGGCATACATAAACCACCAAGGGGGAACCAGGAGCCAGGCCGCTCAAAGGGAAGTGAACTTGATTTTTCAATGGGCAGAGGTTCATGTACCCTGCATTTCAGCGATATTCATTCCCGGAGTGGACAACCTGCAGGCAGACTTCTTAAGTCGCCAGAGTCTGTTGCCAGGGGAGTGGTCTCTGCATCCCCAGGTCTTTCAGACAATCTGACCAAAGGTGGGGAACGCCAGACGTAGATATAATGGCATCCAGGTTCAACAAGAAACTAGACAGGTTCGTGTCGCGAGCGAGGGATCCTATGGCCTGCGGAACCGATGCGTTGGTTTGCCCTTGGCATCAATTCAAACTTCTATATGCATTCCCTCCACTACAGTTACTCCCCCGCCTGTTGCGCAAGATCAGAGTGGAGCACAAGCCAGTCATCCTAAATAGCTCCAGCCTGGCCCCGGAGGGCTTGGTACTCACTAGTCCTAAATATGGCAGTGGGAGACCCTTGGACTCCTCCTCTACAACCAGACCTACTCTCACAAGGTCCGATCCTCCACCCTACATTACAGCGTCTAAATTTGACGGCCTGGAGGCTGAATCCCTGATTCTCAGGGGTAGGGGTCTGTCTAGGCAGGTAATCCCTACCCTGATTAAGGCTAGAAAGCCGGTCTCCAGGGTAATTTATTACAGGGTGTGGAGGAACTATATAGGCTGGTGTGAATCCAAAGGATGGTATTGCCGCAAATATACTACTGATAGGGTGTTAAATTTTCTCCAGCTAGGAGTGGATAAAGGCCTGGCACTAAGCACAATCAAGGGACAGATCTCAGCTCTGTCAGTGTGGTTTCAGAGGCCGCTGGCCGCCCACTCGCTGGTAAAGACCTTCTTACAGGGGGTCTTGCGTATTAATCCTCCTGTCAAGTCACCAGTTTGTCCTTGGGACTTAAATCTTGTCCTGTCCACTCTACAGAAACAGCCTTTTGAGCCTTTGGCTGAGATTCCTTTACTCTTACTGACAAGAAAATTGGTTTTCTTGGTCGCCATAGTTTCGGCCAGGAGAGTGTCAGAATTAGCAGCCTTATCGTGTAAGGAACCATATCTCGTTCTGCATAAGGACAGGGCAGTTCTCCGGCCCCATCCTTCCTTTCTACCAAAGGTTATATCTAAATGTCACTTAAACCAGGATTTGGTACTTCCATCCTTCTTTCCAAAACCTACATCTAGAAAGGAAGGGTTGCTGCATACCTTGGATATTGTCCGGGCCATGAAGGCCTATCTTAAAGCTACGGAAAAGATCCGGAAAACAGATGTGTTATTCGTTCTACCAGATGGCCCCAAGAAGGGGCAGGCAGCTGCAAAATCCACCATCTCGAGATGGATTAGACAATTAATCATTCAAGCCTACGGATTGAAGAGGTTGCCCCCTCCGTTGTCGGTAAAGGCCCATTCTACCAGGGCCATGGGCGCCTCTTGGGCAGCACACCATCAGATCTCTATGGCTCAGATATGCAAGGCGGCAACGTGGTCATCAGTCCACACGTTTACAAGGTTTTATCAACTAGACGTGAGAAGGAATGCGGATTCTGCCTTTGGACAGGCAGTACTACAGGCTGCAGTTTGAAATCCTCGGGATCAGAAACACCCTTGGTTATAAAAAAAAAAAAAAAAAAAAAAAAAGTTTTTTCTTGACTAAGTTGGAATTATTATGATTTGAGTTTATCTCTAAATTGAATCCTTCTTTGGAAGATGTCTCCCTCCCCTCATTAAAGCATTGCTTTCGGACATCCCACATAGTAATGAATATGCCGCTCTGTGTCCCGTGATGTACGAGAAAGAAAAAGGGATTTTTAAATACAGCTTACCTGTAAAATCCTTTTCTTGGAGTACATCACGGGACACAGAGCTCCCACCCCTCTTTTGGGTGACCATTTTGGGAGGCATACTGCTTGCTACAAAACTGAGGGACTCCCTCTAGGGGAGGGGGTTATATAGGGAGGGGACTTCCTGTTTGAAGATTGCCAGTGTCCACACCTGAAGGTACTCCATATAACCCACATAGTAATGAATATGCCGCTCTGTGTCCCGTGATGTACTCCAAGAAAAGGATTTTACAGGTAAGCTGTATTTAAAAATCCCTTTTTTCCACACATTTTTGAAACCTGTCTATTCCAAAAGGTTCTAGACTGCACAGGATAAAAGCCAGAACGAGTCCTGAAATAGACCTGTGCATCCCATTGCTCACAATGTCCCCAATTAAGGAGACATTAGAGCCTTCCTTCATGAAATCAGTAAGATCCCTAGACATACATTGTTCCTGGATAAAAAAAACATTACTGTTATTGATCACACAAGGAGAGGGTATGGACTGTGTCTCTTCACCCTCTATGGGGTTTTGATAATGTCATCTAACAGTTAGTGATGTCACGAACCTAAATTTTCCCGTTCGCGAACTGCGAACGCGAACTTCCGCAAATGTTCGCGAACCGGCGAACCGCGCGAACCGCCATAGACTTCAATGGGCAGGCGAATTTTAAAACACACAGGGACTCTTTCTGGCCACCGAAGTGATGGACAAGTTGTTTCAAGGGGACTAATACCTGGACTGTGGCATGCCGGAGGGGGATCCATGGCAAAACTCCCATGGAAAATTACGTAGTTGTCGCAGAGTCCGTTTTTAATCCATAAAGGGCATAAATCACCTAACATCCCTAAATTGTTTGGAATAACGTGCTTTAAAACATCACGTTTGATGTTGTATCTATCAGGCACTGTAAGGATTAGGGTTAGAGTTAGGGTTAGGGTTAGAGTTAGGGTTAGGGTTACAGATAGGGTTAGGGTTAGAGTTAGGGTTACAGATAGGGTTAGGGTTACAGATAGGGTTAGGGTTAGGGTTACAGATAGGGTTAGGGTTACAGACAAGGTTAGGGTTCACAGTGACAGACCAAACTCCCCGTTTAACGCAGCGCCAACAACCGCAAACAGTCCATCATCATCAACTGATTCACTTGTATCTGACAACTCAGCAAAGGAAGCAGCAGCGGGTACAACATCATCATCATCACACCATACGTCCATGTTTGTAATGCTGCCTGACTGAGACATATCCCATTTATCTACATCCCTTGGCAATAATTGTTGCGCATCACTCATTTCTTCCAAATCATGTGTAAATAACTCCTCTGACAGATCAAGTAAAGCAGCTGTGATGCTAGTGTTGATGGTGGCGGCAGGCGGGCGAGTGGTAACTTGAGAGGTGCCCGAAGCTGAGCAGGAGGAGGATGGTGTGTCAAGGTTCCCAGCGTAAGCTGTAGTAGATTGGGTGTCCTGTGTTAGCCAGTCAACTATGTCCTCAGAACTTTTCGAGTTCAGGGTACGTGGCCTCTGAACACTAGGTAATATTCTAGGGCCAAAGGGAATCCCCGCACCACGACCACGACGGCCCCTGCGGGGTGGCCTGCCTCTGCCTGTCATTTTTTTTATATTAGTTTAGTTGTACTATGCGTGCAAGGTACTTTGACAATTGACACCAGATCTGAGTGGCACTGGTGACACTGGCAGAGGCTGGCAGAGTAGAAGCTATAGGCCTGACAAAAAATACTTGCAGAAAACTAACTGCTATTCTATATTGCAGTTAAAATTGTGTTTTTTATTTAAATGTAATGTACTGTGCCACCAGATCTGAGTGGCACTGGTGACACTGGCAGAGGCTGGCAGAGTAGAAGCTATAGGCCTGACAAATTGCAGTTAAAAAAAAAATGATTGCTGATTCATTAGCCCTAACAAGGAGCAGAGATAAGATGATTCTTTCAGAACTGGAGTACTGGAAGACAGAGCAGCTTGCAACACTGTACCCCTTTAACTAGCACAGCACCCCACAGCTCTGGGCCCCTTTAAATAGCACCCTGCATCACTGGATCCCTGTATATTACACAGCACCCTGCACCACTGGATCCCTTTATATTACACAGCACCCTGCACCACTGGATCCCTGTATATTACACAGCAGCTTGCAACACTGTACCCCTTTACATAGCACAGCAACCCACACCTCTAATCTAACTAAACTATACAGTGTATAAATATATGTACAACTGTTAAGATGTATATATATTCTCTACACACTGTAAGATTAACTAACTAAGCTGGCTGCTCTATCTATCTGACTAAAAGATATTACAGTCTCGCAGCACTGATTTAAAAATGATTGCTGATTCATTAGCCCTAACAAGGGCTGTTTGAGACTTGGGAGTGCTGTTATAACAGCAGAGATCAGATAAATCTTCCAGGAATGGATTTCAGGAGCCCTAGCTAACACTGTCCCTATGCAATCGGCAGCAGAGAAACTATCCCTCCTCTCACTAAGAATCCAGCAGCAGAATGAACGTAAAATGGATGCTGCCCTACAGGTGGGAGGGTCTACTAGGGAGGGTATGCTGCTGATTGGCTGAAATGTGTCTGCTGACTGTGAGGTAGAGGGTCAAAGTTTGCTCAATGTTAATTAATAGGGGGCGGGTCGAACATCGCATATGTTCGCCCGCGGCGGCGAACGCGAACATGCCGAAATCGCCGCGAATAGTTCGCGGGCGAACCGTTCTCTACATCTCTACTAACAGTGAAGTTTCAAATAAATCGACTGATATCCAACAATGTCCCAAATAGATCAAAATGTTGAGCAGGGCAAAAGTTCTTTGGTTAGTAAAGAAATTTCAATGGGGGCAGGACCTTTTTTTTTAGATTCATTGAGTACATTCAATGATTTATCCGTATCTGAGGCCGCAAGGAATAGGAGCTCCCCCCCCTCTACTTTTGCCTCCTCTCCTACTTTTCTTCCTCTGCCTCTCTTGCGCCCCCGTCACATTCTCTCCTGCTGCGCTCCATTTTTTGGAGGGGCTGGTATGCTAGCACCTTGATTGACATTCAAATTAGTAGATTGATCCATAGAATTGTCCGACCTGGACATAGCAAGGGTCATCAGCAAACTCTATTTCTGTATCAGAGGAGCTGACTCTCTTTTTGAGAGTACAGTATAAGTGCCACGACCCCATGCACAGTTTCTTTTCCAGATATATACATTGTTGGACACATAATCAAATTTATCCCGCAGCATTTTCTCCTTTTTTTCACTAATTATATCTCTCTCCAATTGTGACATCCTCTCATCTAATTTTGTGTCCAAATCCTCAAACGATGTCATATCTTTGAGAGGTACGATGTCTTGCCGTAATATCTTGATCTCCTTTTGTAATCTATAAATTTCTATAGTTTTAGAATCTATAATAATTTGCATCAAGCTAGGAGAACAATCAGACCACTTATTTTTCAGTGTTTCATCAGGCAATTCAAATGTTGGAAATGTCTTTATTCTCGGACCCCTTGGTATTCTCTCAAGTCTCAGATACTCAGTTATTGTGGTTTTATCCCAGTATGCCCCTTTTTCTTTATCAATTTTCTGTTCCAAAATACGGAACATAAACCTAAGAGTTCCCACATCATCCTCATTATTGGTTCTAAAAACATCCTGTGCATTACTCCTTAATGGGTTATCATTTAGTGTACGGAAAGTACGAATAATGGTAGACTGAGAGCTGTGTGCAGTCATGTTCGCAATACTGTGTATAAAAAAGTCCTCTATATGAAATTATTTGGAAAGCAGGTGTGAATATAAATGTTAATCGTGATGTCAAAAAATAATTTCACTCCTCAAACATAATTTCACAGTCAGTATATCATCCTCAGTATAAAAACTTCTTCCCAGACAGGACATGGTAGCAATCAATATCCACTCAACCTTTCAAAGACAATGACAGATGTAATCCAATGTAAGGATGAGCTACTCATGATTTTTGAATAGTCCCAATCTGTGAGATATTTTGACCGAACAGACACCATTGAGATCCAGACAAAATTAAACACAAAGATTTCCCTGCATCAGATGAAATATGAGATCTCTCCTGCTACAGTCATTTCTGGGTCTGCAACAAAAGCATAGATAGAGAAAAAAAGGGGGAAATGGCTTCACAAACCAGCATTAAATAGTGCTGTTCTTTCAAAGCCCCTGCGCAGGTGACGTTACCTGGCTGCATCTAAAGTAAATATCTCCTAAACGGTGCACGTTTAATGAGATATTCACTGTACCTATAGGTAAGACTTATTATAGGCTTACCTATAGGTTAAAATCCCACAAGGAAGTTTACTCCTACTTTAAAGGCTTCTGTTGAATCTCTCAATACCTCCATTTGCTCGGCGGTAATAAACTGAGGCTTTCCTATGCACAATATACAGCATCTCTCTTTCTCTCAAATTAAACTAACTGTGGTCCATTGTCAGACACTAATTTCAGGGTTACCTTCCCTGCTGGAAACTGTGAAGATAAATGCAATATATATATATATATATATATATATATATTTAAAACTAATTGTTTCTGGCCATTTTCTGGTAGCATGCAGCCAGTTCCTGGAGGATGAAGAAATTGATACCATTGAATGGCCCCCACGCTCACCTGACCTAAATCCAAAAGAACACCTCCGGGACATTATGTTTCGGTCCATCCGGTGCCGCCAGTTTGCACTTCAGCCTGTTCAGGAGCTCAGTGATGCTCTGGTCCAGATATGGGAGGAAATGCCCCAGGACACCATCTGTAATCTCATTGGGAGCATACCCTGATGTTGTCAGGCATGCATACAAGCACTTGGGGGCCATACAAACTACTGAGGACCATTTTGAGTTGTTGCAATGAAATTTCAGCAAAATGGACAAGCTTGCTGCATAATTTTTTCACTTTGATTTTCGGGGTGTCTTTAAATTCAGCCCTCTGTAGGTGGAAAAGTTTTCATTTTTTTGAGCAGTGTATATTAGTTTTATGTATATTATACAAACTATACTATATACTTCACTATATACTTCACCCTGCCTTCAGCCAAATCATGGCTCTCACGGCAAATCACGCTGTGACTGGCCAAAGCATGCAGGTCAGGTGCATACTTTGGCCAATCGGCATCCGTCAATGCACAACACTCTCACAGTGCATTATGGGGCTCACCGTGGCTCTCGAATTTGCCACAAATGCCCCATATGATTGTTTGTTCTGCAAACTTATGTTTGACTCGAACATCGGGACCATCCCTAGTTATCAGTATGATAATTTCTGACAAGTTCTCTGACAATCGAGATAAAACTAGCCTGAAATTTGTGCCAGGGTGGGTGCTATAAATAGATTAGCAGAGAGCTTGTCCTGTCACAGCACAGCTGTGCACATTTCTTCCTTCCTCTGCCTATGTGGAGGGGGGGTGTACCTTTCCTCCAATAAGCTATCACACAGCTATCCAATCAGCTATCACACTGCCACGGCTCTTTACCCATGTGATTGGCTGTGTCTAATCACAGACGATCACGTGTAAACAAGGAAGAGTGTCAGGTGAGGAGACCCGATCAGCAGCATTTCCTCACAGGAAAGATGTAAAAAGGCAACCGGGGCACTGATCATCAGCAGTACCCATTAGTGATGCCACTCTGTGCCTACCAGTGACACCATCCTGTGCTTATCAGTGCCACCAGTATGTGCCCATCAGTAACACCAGTCTGTGCCCACCAGTTATATCAATCAGTGCTGCCTTTCAGTGCCCATTACTGCCGCCTATCAGTGCTGCATATCAGTGCTGCCTATCAGTGCTGCCTATCAGTGCTGCATATCAGTGCCCATCAGTGCTGCATATTAGTGCCTCCTCATCAGTGCCCTTCAGTGTGACTCATCAGTGCTCATTAGTGCCGCCTCATTGTTTCCATCAGTGCAACCTCATCAGCGCACATCAGTGAAGGAGAAAAATTACTTCAAACTACTACAAAATGTTTTGACAGAAACTAAGAGAAATATGTTGTTTTTTTCAAAATGTGGGGATTTCTTTCATTTTTTTTAGCAAAGAATAAAAAACCCAACTGTGATTAATTACCACCAAAAGTGTATGTGAAGAAAATTATTCAAAATGAATTTGGGTACAGTGTTGCATGACTGTGCAATTGTCACTCATAGTGCGACAGCGTTGAAATCTGAAAAATGGCCTGGGCAAGAAGGGGGTGAAAGTGCCCTGTATTGAAGTAGGTAAGTTCATTGGGGGGCAGCTTCTGTTACAGAAAAGGGTAAGTGTCTTTTTTCTGACACGGTGGATTTACATTGGATCAAACTTTCATATTGTTTACAAAGTTCTTTACAGACCAATGAGTTGCTGCTAAATCGTGAAACTTTGGACACTTTTAGCATAGAGGCATTTAGAGCAGTTGTGATAATGCCATCCACTATTTGTAAATGTATTACAGCAAATTGACCTCTGCCCAATATAGTGGTACCTTTCTTACCTTGTAGAATTTGGCTTGCATGGCATCTTTAGTTTACATTTTAGTCACTGGTAGGCAACCAGGCACACTGGCTTAAAATAAACACTGCTTCTACAGGAGTTGCATTTTGATTGTACAAGCAATGTTATCTTACGTGTCCATTCACATTAGGATGTTTAGATACATCTTCTAAAGCGGAGCTCCGGTCATTATTATACAATTATCTGGATGAGCAAGAAACAGTTCCTGACAAATACATTTAGAGGCATAAATTCAGAACAACTTTACATATTATTAGTTCTAACTTCCATTTAGAACAATTGAGTACTGTCCCTGATACTGACTGGACCTTGAAGAAGGGGACACACCCCAAAAGCTTGTCCTGAGAATTAGGATGTTAGAGCAAATAAAAAAAGTAACACGGACAGTACTTAATTGTTCTTGTAGCAAATGCACTAAAGACGGCCATAGACAGTTCATATATTCGATATATAAATATTGGACAGGCTGAATGTACCAAGTTGGTAGAGCAATCAAATTGGGTACAACCAGCCTGCCAGATTCACTTGCGACTATAGCTATTGGCTGCTATAGCCACTATCAATAATCAATGTCTTCTACCGGCAGGAACAGGAAAAATATTTCCACTCTCTATGGCCTGCCAAATAGTGCTGCAATCACTTTAAACAAAACTTCCATTAATAAATGCTTCTTCTGGGTCAGTGACTAGACAATGCTAGAGTCTGAACACCAGCCTGACTGCTAATCTGCTAGCATTTTCATAAACAGCTGAGCGGTGGCAGTCTACATACTACTCTCAGTAAAGAATTCCATTAAAGGAAACATAAACCCAACATTTAATATTTATGATATGTTAAGGTGACCAGATTTTTAAAATGAAATCCAGGGACATGTTGTTGTTTTTTTACTAGTAATGGCGGCAATTAGCGACTCTGCCTGTCGCCACCGCCACCTGCTTTACAGCCTCTCAAGTCTTACTCTTCGGGCCCCGGCTACTACTGAGAGGGGAGCGGAAGAAGATCACTCCACCAGGGAAGGGAAGGAAATAAACAGGCAAACCGCTGGCCGGGGCTTGAGCCAAGGCAGAAGAACATGCGAGCGGAGCTGAATGGGCATGCACCCGAAACTGAAGAAATATTCCCCCAAGCTAGTAGGAGTGTCGGAGCTGTAATTCAGAATTTTTATTTTTAATTCTGCACTGACTGTCTTTGAAATTGCCCCATCCCCTGTTTAAATACAATCAGGGGACAAAACCGGGGACAGGCTTGGTCCGGGGACAGTGTCCTCAATCCAGGGACTGTACCCTGAAACCGGGGATGTCTGGTCACCGTACGATGTGTCCCTGCTGTACCATGTACTTGCATGAGAAAGTATCCTGTTCTCTTTGTGTTGCTTCATGTGTGTGAAATCCCTGCTGTTCCTGACAATCCCTCTGATTTCTATTAAAAACTGACCACACTAAGCAGAAGAATGCATCCAATCACTTTTCTAGCTGTGCTAGGAACTCAGTTTGCTCTCACCAATGATCAGACTTGTCCTGACACATCCCCCCCTATACAGCCATTCCCGGGAAAGACCAGTTTGATGTTGCTTTTCCTCTCCTAGCTTGTATGCAGCTGAGAACAGAGAGAATGCGATCACTTATAAAAAAAAAAAAAAAAAAGGGGAAAAAAAGGTATTTAAAATATTTGTATATTTATACACAAATGTTTTACCTTTTATTTCTATTTGAAACGGAATGAATTGTTTTACAAGGTGATCGTTTACAATCACTTTACCCTTTCTCCAAGCTAAGTGTGTATATTACCAGGTCTTGGTGGATATATAGGAATGGATTTGTATTAGCTTTTGTAACTATAATTAGTGGGAAGTCTTACAATCACTAGATTATTAGAAGATCCATGTGGGGCTTTTCTGAAGTGGCTAGATTAATCATATTCTCCCAAATGATTTGCTGATGCTGACCTTGCAATTACTCTGCTAAAGTATGTGTTTATTGATTAGCCATGGGTCTTGAACTCTTTTTTTTTCTTATATGTATTTCTTAAAATATTAATTAACCTCTCTTGTAATCAGATATGGTTTATTTTCATCTTCATTTCCCTTCAATTCATTTGATTCCCATGAAGATGTTACAAATGTTCTCCTTGCTGCATAAATCACATTCCCAGCTAATTTGCTGCTCTACTTATTCCTCTCACATCTCCATTTAGCTAAGAAAATATAAGGTTCAAGTGGGCCGCACTTCATTTAAAACAAAGCCATTCGACCTAAAGTGTAATATAACTGCTATTTTTTGTATACAGTATATATCACAATGATTCAACATCTACAGTATGAGCATCAGTTTAATTAAAAACATAACTAAAAGGTATTTATTTCAGTCCATTTTAAGATATGTTGACTTTTGCATTCATTGTATGAATATTTTAAACGTTAGGCTCACCTATTCAACTGCCGCATGCACTTACTACTTAACTGATTCAGCCCCGAACCATTTTGTAGCTAAGGGACCAGGCCACTATTTGCAATTTGCCACTGTCGCTTTGACTGATGTGGCTCCCAAACAAAATTGGCGAACTTTCTTTTGGTGGTATTTGATCACCTCTGATGTTTTTTTTTTTTCGCGCTATAAACAAAAATAGAGCGTCATTTTTGAAAAAAATTCAATATTTTTTACTTTTTGCTATAATATATAATCCCCAAAAATATATAAAAAAAGATTTTTTTTTCCTCAGTTTAGGCCGATACGTGTTCTTCTACATATTTTTGGTAAAAAAAAACAGCAATAAGCGTTTATTGATCAGTTTGCGCAAAAGTTATAGGGCCAGATTCACAAAGCACTTACTCCGGAGTATCACGAGTTAGGCACGCGTAAGTCTAAAAATGCACACGCTAATCTATGCACCGTATCCTTAAAACGAGATACGCCTGAAAAACATTTTTTTCCGTCCTACCTAAAATAAGTACAAATACGCTAGACGCACCACTGTTTTGATAGGCAAATATGCAAATGAGGGAGATAGGGCGATCCACACAATTACGTTTGGGCGTCGTAGGTTACGCCCTGTGCGCACCTGTTAGTTTCCAGGAGTAAAGTTACACTTTATAAAAGCAGCCTTAACTTTGCTCCAGCCATGTAAAGGTCTGCTAAAGCAACACCATTAAGGAAGAGCTGAGCACACACACTTGCCGGACTACAATCTGTATGCCAACATGCCAGGGGCATCCATGCTCATAACTATACTAGTGACTTTAGAGGCGCAAAGAAGGAGGAGGGAACAGAGGAGGAGGGCACAGGAGAGGGTCTTCCGCAGACGCCTAGATGTCTTTGCCATGGGGGAAGCAGAGGTGTATCGCAACTTCCGATTCAACCGGGAAGCCATCATGGAAATAACCCGAACCCTGCAGGATGACCTCACCAGCCCCACACAACGCTCACATGCAGTGGAGCCACTGGTGAAAGTCCTGGCAACACTGCATTTCCTGGCCACTGGCTCTTTTCAGCGCACATGTGGAGGTATGGCTGGGATGTCACAATCCTCCATTAGCAGGTGTGTGCACCAGGTTGTCCCTGCAATCCTGAGACGCATGGCCAACCAAATTATAAAACCCTCCCAGGAGGTCCAGCAAATGAACACAGTGACTGATTTGTATAAAATTGCCAGATTCCCACACACCATCGGGGCCATAGGTTGCACCCATGTGGCACTACAGCCCTCCCAGGAGATAGAGCACATGTTCAGAAATCGGAAGCTTTGGCATTCAATAAATGTCCAGGTCATAGTGGATGCCCAAGGCCTCATATGGCACGTCTGTGCCAAACACCCAGGATCCAGCCATGATAGCTTTATATTCCGTCACAGCATCATCTCCAGAGAATTAGAACAGAACGTATATGGGGACTGCTGGCTGGTTGGTGAGTGACATGGGTGTCAGGTATGACTGTCCCCCCCATGATGCAGACATCACGAGGGGCACATGCATGAGTAACATCCTCCTGTCTTTTCCCTTACAGGTGACTCTGCATATGCACTGATGGCCCCAATGGTGTGTGGGAATCTGGCAATTTTTTTTTTTGGTTTAGGGAGCTGTGGTGGCTCAACGTGATTGGCACTGCGCTGACAAGCCATTCACCTCTGCAGCCAAGGGTTCGGATCCCGGTCTCGGCTACATGTGAATTGAGTTTGGTGGTCTCAGCCCGGCTCCCGGTGGGTGTGCTATGCAAGGTACGCCTGTGCTTAGTACACCCACCCCCCCCCCCACAAAAACCACCACACTTGCACGCACACTAAATTGGTTTAAAACACATGCACTTTGGCCATGCGGTCTCCTAAAATAAAGAGAGGCGAAGGACCTACGGGGCTGGCTGGGTGGGCTAGGCCCCCTCACTCCCTCATAGGGGGAGTCCCTCTGCCCCATTGGGGTCCCGTTGGGCCCCAGTTGGGCTCCCAAGAGGAGCAGGTAGGGTGGGGTGAGTGGGAGGCCCCCCTTCACACCCGCCATTGCCACCAGGGGCATGGAGAAGGTTGGCGATTGCCTCCGGGGGGAGGGTCTGCCTACTCCCAACTCCTGCAGTCCGGCTCCTCTCTCTCGAGTTCACGCACAAAAATACACTTTAAAAAAGGAATCTGGCAATTTTATAAAAATCAGTCACTGTGTTCATTCGCTGGACCTCATGGGAGGGTTTTATAATTTGGTTGGCCATGCATCTCAGGATTGCAGGATCGCCCTGGCCAGCAAGTGCTTCTCTCGCACCGAGAAGTTTAATTTTCTTCTTTTAGGTGCCATCTCCCAACACAGCACTCAGCAACAGACACAAAATTCAAACACAACAAACAAACACAAAAACACACAGAACAGACAGCCAAAAAGACACGGAACAGACACACACAAAAATCAGACAGAAAAAAAAGAAAAAACACAAGCAGACAGCTAATACAAATTCAAACAAAAAACCAGACACAAAAAACACTCTGAAAGTACACACAGCTTCTACAACCTCCTACTACAATAAATCTTTAATATAACACTACACTCACCAACAAACAGCCACAGACAACAGAGCAAAAGACACTTGCTTTGCGAAGGGAAACACAGGGATGTACTTTTGCAATTGAAGGGCGTTTGTCTGGGGCTATTTAAGCACAGGGCGATTCTCAAACTAAGTATGCTTGGCCTTTTTCCTATCTCACTGATTGCGCCGAGCCAAGTTCTGCACATGCCCAGTACGGCCAGCCCGGGGTCACGGCTAATTTGAATGGAGCATGCCCACTTACTTCCCACTTGCAATAACCCCGCCTTACGCCTCGGGATTTACGTTGCGCTGGCGCAAATTAGGCCGCAAATGCGCTGTGGATACGGCACTTACGTCAAAAAATTAAGGCGACCTAACTTAAATTAGATACGTTTGGAGTGACTTAATTTGCTCCGCTCTACCTGAATCTGGCCCTTATGCCGCGTACACACGGTCGTTTTTTGCGATGAACAAAAAACAACGTTTTCTGTGAAGTAAAAAACGACGTTTTTGAAACGTCACTTTTCAAGGACAATTTTGCATACACACCATCGTTTTTTCACAAAAAGCGAGGTTACGTTCACCACTCTTTTCCATTGAAGCTCGCTTCATAACTAGCTTCTGGGCATGCGCGGGTTGAAAAACGTCGTTTTAAAAGACGTTTTTGCTACACACGGTGACTTTTTGTGAAACAAAAAACGACGTTTTGAAAAACGACACAAAAAATTCAAGCATGTTGGAATTTTTTTTGGGTCGTTTTTTTAAGACAAAAAACGACGTTTTGCCCACACACGATCAATTTAAATGACGTTTTAAAAAACGTCGTTTTTTTTTTCATCGCAAAAAACGACCGTGTGTACGCGGCATTAGTGTCTACAAAATAGGGGGTAGTTTTATGGCATTTTTTCATTAATAATTTTGTTTTTACTGGTAACGGCGGCGATCAGTGATTTTTATCATGACTGCGACATTATGGCGGACACATCGGACACTTTTGACACATTTTTGGGGCCATTGTCATTTTTACAGAGATCAGTGCTATAAAAATGCACTGATTACTGTGAAAATGACAACGGTAGTGAAGGGGTTAGCCACTAGGTGGCACTGTAGGGGTTAAGTGTGCCTTAGTGAGTGATTCTTACTGTAGGGGGGCGTGGCCTGGCTTGACATGTCACTGATCGTCATTCCCTATGACAGGTAACAGACGATCACTGCCACTGCCACTAGGAAGAATGGGGAAAGGTTTGTTTACACTTACCTCTCCCTGTTCTTCAGCTCTGTGACCCGATCACGGGGTCCGTGGGTCCCACGGGCGTGGTAACGGAGCTCAGAACCGGGTCACAATCGCGACCCATAGCTGGGCTCTTAAAGGTGATGTACCTGTACTTGGTTATACCCAGCTGTGACACTCTGCTGACGTATATCGGCGCTAGGAGGTCCTTAAGTGGTTAAAGCGGAGTTCCACCCAAAAATTGAACCTCAGCTTTTCAGAATCCTCCCCCCCTCCGGTGTCACATTTGGCACTTTTCAGGGGGGAGGAAGGAGCAGATACCTATGTAATCCAGGTATTTGCTCCCACTTCTGGGCATAGGTCGCCATGGTGACCTACGCTATGTCTGACGCCTCCTCAGTCCCCCCCACTGTCTTTTGGGAGACCAGAAGACAGCAGGGACCAGTGGGATCACGCAGCGTGACTCGCGCAAGGCTTCACTTCCTGGTTCCCTTACTGAAGATGGCGGCGCCTCCACCCGAGAGCCGAGAGACAGATTGGATTTGGGTGCCGACATTGTGGGCATCCTGGACAGGTAAGTGTCCATATATTAAAAGTCAGCAGCTGCAGTATTTGTAGCTGCTGACTTTAAAAAAAAATAATTGTCGGAACTCCACTTTAAAGCGGAAGGTAACTGTATCGGAACACCTCAAACTGAAAACGCTATTTAATTCATCTTTGATCTTCAAAGCAAGCTCACCCATCCATTCATGTTTTCATGCTTTATTTGAAATCACTTTGAAATACACCCTGCTACTATTTCTAGATGAGGCCATCTTGAGTGAGGGCAGATGATTCATGTAGCATACACTTCCTGGAATCCATCCAGGAATGTCCTAAGCTCAGGCATGCAGGCAGGAGGGTGTGCTTAGCTGATAAAGCTCCTCCATCCCTCGTCCAGATAAAAGAAAAAGAAATGCCCATGAAGACTCCTGTGATTTTTCGACATCATTTTGGCCTAAACCAGAAAGCAGGGAGCAACTGAAGAAATAAAAAAAAAAGTTTGAAAATATAATATTCTTTCCTATCAATTTACTAAAGCTGACAGTATAAGGATTACAAATAATTAATGTTGATTTAGAGATTTTACTTCCCATTATATATAATTGACGAGTAATCAGCACATTTCCAGGCAGGCTTTGCATTGTGGCAAAATCTATAAACAGTTGTAGATTTTAAGGCCGCGTACACACGATCGGTCAAACCGATGAGAGCGGTCTGATGGACCATTTTCATCGGACCAAACCGATCGTGTGTGGGCGCCATCGGCTAAAAAAAAGCAAACTTGTTTTAAATTTAACCGATGGATACCTAACAAAAAAAACCAATTGTCTGTAGGCACGATCTTCGGTTAAAAATCCACGCATGCTCAGAATCAAGTCGACGCATGCTTGGAAGCATTGAACTTCATTTTCTTTTCAGCACGTCGTTGTGTTTTACGTCATCGCTTTCTGACACCAATTTCGACCGATGGTGTGTAGGCACGACTGACCATTAGTCAGCTTCATCGGTTAACCAATGAAAACGGTCCATCAGATCGTTCTCATCGGATGGACCGATCGTGTGTACAGGGCATAACAGTATAGTTTGGGGTTATATTATGTGGTCATTTTAGACCAATCGTGATCTTTATGGATAGTTTTAATGCAGTGTTTAAATCTTGATAATTGCCTTAAAAATACATATTTTTATTCTATCTATCTATCTATCTATCTATCTATCTATCTATCTATCTATCTATCTATCTATCTGTCTATCTGTCTATCTGTCTATCTGTCTATCTGTCTATCTGTCTATCTGTCTATCTGTCTGTCTGTCTGTCTGTCTGTCTGTCTGTATATCTATCTATATATATAATATTGTCAAAAATATTGGGATACCTGCCTTTACACGCACATGAATTTTAATGGCTTTCCAGTCTTAGTCCATAGGGCTCAATATTGAGTTGGTCCACCCTTTGCAGCTATAACAGCTTCAACTTTTCTGGGAAGGCCGTCCACAAGGTTTAGGACTCAACTCAATAGAACACCTTTGGGATGAATTAGGGCTGAGAATGTGAGCCAGGCATTCTCGTCCACATCAGAGCCTGACCTCACAAACCTTACAAAGCCTGACCTCACAAATGCACTTCTGAATAGACAAGCTCCAAAACCTTGTGGACAGCCTTCCCAGAAGAGTTGAAGCTGTTATAGCTGCAAAGAGTGGACCAACTCAATATTGAACCCTACGGATGAAGACTGGGATGCCATTAGAGTTCATGTGCGTGTAAAGGCAGGTGTCCCAATACTTTTGACAATATAGTGTGTGTGTGTGTGTGTGTGTATATATATATATATATATATATATATATATATATATATATGTGTGTGTGTATGTGTGTGTATGTGTGTATATGTATATATATATATATATATATAAACTATGCTCTTTTCAAAGAGCCTGTACTGCAAAAGTAGGAAACTTGGCGCCTCTGTTCATCATTATAATGTTATGAATTCTTGTGTCAGTTTGTGCCTCATACTGCGAATTTAATGTAACACACATTTGTATAGCATTAAGAACAGCCCTGAGAAAGAGCAATTGCACTAACATAAGATCTGTAATATGAATATAACTATTAGAGGCAGGAGTTTGCACTAACCATTACAAATGGCTTTTTGGGTAGGAGTTGGCATTGACTATTATAAATATCCTTCAGCTTTTAGCTAATACAGCCGCCATCTCACGTAAAGCGGAGTCCCTTGCTGTCTGTCTGGCCTGGGTCCAGAGCATGTCAGGTCCTTTCAACTCTATACCCAGGAACAAACTGCAGAACACCAAATCATATAACGCTTTAAAGGGAAAGAAAAACGTCCCCAATTAAAATGTAGTTTGTACCATCAGCTCCATCACCTGGCATGCTGGCTCAAAAATCCACTTTATTCTGTTCTACATTTTCCTGGATACAACTGTTAAACACTTAGAATTAATGGTTCATAGAAAATTACAATACATATTCAATCAAAGCTTTTTAAAGGGGGGCACCATAAGTTAATTTACTAAAGGCATATAGACTATTTACTTTTCAAGGGAAGTTGCAATTTGCAAGGGAATATGCCCCAGAATTTAGTGAACGATCTGCTGACTTCCATCACCCAAACATGTGCAACCAAACTGCTGATATTTATTTTCCTTGAATGTGGTTGGGTATTGTTTACAAAGTGAAATTTCACCACGTTTATTAAGCTGGGGAAAATTCTCTTGCAAAGTGCATTGTCCCATAGAAAGTAAATCAACCCCTCTGGAGACATCACATAATTCAAGCTTGTAGATGCACTGAGCTGGGAAAGAAAAGTACTGTAGTTAGGAAATCGCACACACTAATTGGTGCACACAGCCTATTGCATTAGGGAGTGCACCCCAAAGCTCAAACACACATCCCTTTCTCTGCAGTATCAGCTGCACTGGAGAGTAAATGGATGGGAAGTGCTCTGTGCTGATTGGCTTCCTGTTCATTCATAAACTGAAGCATAGTAAATACAGTTTTCTATGCTTCCGTTACAGCATGAATGAACACAGTGAGTGTGTTCATTTAGAAAAGGAAGAGGTGGTAAATTACATATTGACTAGCCCTTTGCCCTGCTCTGCATCCTTAAACATCCCCCGCAGCATCCGAGGGGAGGGGCGACAAGAGGGAAGCAAGCAGCACTGTGCAGGGGAGGGTGCCTGGGAAGTAGGGGGATTGGGCATCGCACAGAGTGATTAGGGTGTGCTCAGGCACATCTGGCTATGCACAAGAGGGTCCCAAGAGGGTCCTTTTAACTGTCTGATGACATTCAACTTTTATGGCCTTTGCATCAGTGATAGAGATTGCAAAAGTACATCTGAACCTAAAAACGAAAATTTTATATATTGAAGCTTACTTTCAGTGAGGTGGTCATATTAGTTCTCTTTTTTTCAAGATATATTTCTTTTATTTTCATCTGGTAATCATGTGAATAACACATTTCCTGTCCTATGGTGTCCACAGTTCTCAACTATATCTATCAAGAAAGCTATATTGTTATAGTTAGTCAGGTTGAAGAATTAGACAGAATAAAGTTGCATAAAGCAACTGGACCAGATGGCATACACCCACGGATCCTAAAAGTATTGAGCTCTGTAATTTCAAAGCCATTAAATCTAATTGTTAGGGATTCGTTTATGACTGGAATAGTACCACTGGATTGGTGCTCATATTTAAAAAGGTTTCTTCACAGTAAGAGCTGTGAAAATGTGGAATAGACTCCCTGAAAAATAAGTCTATCAAGTTCAACCAATAAAAAATAAAAAATAAAACATACAATCCCATATACACAATCCTATACCCACAGTTGATCCAGAGAATGGTGAAAAGCCCCAGCAATGCATGTTCTGATTTGCTACAGCAGGGGAAAAAATTCCTTCCTGATCCCCCGAGAGGCAATCAAATATTCCTCACATGAACGTTGCCTGTAAATGTCAGTACCCAGTTATATTATGTACATTTAGGAAATTATCCAGACCTTTCTTTAAAGCAATCTACTGAGCTGGCCAGAACCACCTCTTCAGGGAGTGTATTCCACATTTTCACAGCTCTTACTGTGAAGAAACCTTTTTAAATATGGGCACCACATTGGCTCTGCGCCAATCCAGTGGTACCATTCCAGTCATTAATGAGTCCCTAACAATTAGATACAATGGCTTTGAAATTTCAGAGCTCAATTCTTTTAGGATCCGTGGGTGGATGCCATCTGGTCCAGGTGCTTTATGGAACTTTATTCTGCCTAAATATTTCTGGACCATATCACTTTTGAGACATTGTGGATCATTTGGGGCTGTGTCAATATCATCCCTTTAATGAACATGAGCTCCCCCATGCTCCTTTGTATACAAAGAGCTGAAAAATATATTTAAAAAAAAATTGCCTATTGCTTGTCCCCTTTGATCTGTGACGTCATTGCGTGCTTTTACCTAACTTCTTGGATTACATCTATGATTGGTGGTTGTTAACAGCACCATTTTCTTCAGATTTTGTGTAAGTGTTCTGTATATGCAAAAATGTATGAAGAAAAACCGGGACGGCCGCACTCCAAAAAATGGTTCCTTTTAATAAAACTGGTCACAACATGAACATATCACAGCAAAAAATCAGGAGAAAATCTGACACGTTTCACACTATCATACAGTGCTTATTCAGCACTGTATGATAGTGTGAAACACGTTTTTCTCTATACATTTTTGCATACTATTGCAGTGCCTGCACCCAGGCGTTTGGACTCCACCTTGCAGTTCCCTGGGACCTCTGAGTGGTAAACTTTGTTTCTCATCCCATAAGTGTTCTGTATATGTTTTAATACATTTTAAGTTATGGTTTTACACTATGTGCGGAAGCTTGGTATGTTTCCACATATATCCATCAAATGGGAGTCTGCTATGTGAATTCTGTGTTCACCCCAAATGTGGTTCTATCTTGGAAGGCCTGGAAATCTTCAAATGGGATAAGTGGATAAATCCTGTCATACATGATTGGAAATCACATCAGCTTTGTTGACTCATTACCTATGGTATGTTGGTCTAGATTTTGTGGTAAGCGTGCTTGCCCCACTTTTGGTGGTGGATCACTAAATTGATTTGGAAGTCACTGAGTGATTGTTTCCAGGACCCAACTGGCAATCGCTGCAGCACCCACCATTTTATGAGCCATATTTGCCAGGAACGTGTGCGATATGAATATTGACCAGACTGTATATGCAGTAAAGCATGCTTGTTATACTTACTGTAGAACCTAAGGGGTTAATCCTCTGCATTGTGTAAAAAGGCTGTTTGATCCTCTATGCACAGCTCCTCCTCTTCTTGCATTGTCTCCAAAACATGTCCAGATAAGACCGAGTTGCTGGAGTAAGGCTGCACATGCTCAGTTTGGTATGTATTGCTATGTTTTGTTCCTTGGGAGAGTGCATGTGATTAGCACAGGGCCAATCAGCACTGTCCAGACAGAGGGTCAGGGGTCCTGCATCGTGATAGGACAGCTCAGTGTGGTATGAAAACTCCTCCTACAGATTTAATTAAGGACTGATAGAAGTCGTGATACTGCTATATACTGCTGATGATAAAAGGTATTTAGCAGTTTATATTTACTAAAATAATTTCACAATGTCCTGTGTACTATGGGAGACGAGATATTGTAAATGCAGGGTCCTGGGTTTAGTAACACTTTAATATCACCATTTTAAGTTTAACCATTTTTTTTCATTTCCAAGCATTTATATAGTGTTTTACAAAAAGGCTAATGCCCTGTACACACGATCGAAAATTCTGACAGCAAAAGTCAGATGTCAGCTTTTGAACGGAAATTCCAACCATGTGTATGCTCCATCAGACTTTTGCTGTCGGAAGAAATTCCTATCAGAAAATCCAATCGTCTGTAGCAATTCCGACGAGCAGAATTCCAACGCATGCTCGGAAACAATTCGACGCATGCTTGGAAGCATTGAACCTAATTTTCTCGTCTCATTATAGTGTTGTACGTCACTGCGTTCTTGACGGTCGAAAGTTCAGAGAATTTTTGTGTTACTGTGTGTATGCAAGCCAAGCTTGAGCGGAATTCAGTTGGAAAAACCATCCAAGGTTTTTTAGACGGAAAATCCGATCATGTGTACGCGGCATAAAATACACACTGATACATCTGCACAGAAAGCAGTTACAAGACCCTCTGCAGCTCAGAAAACATAACTTAACATCCTTGACCGGGATTCATATACATTGGCGTATCTTTGTGCGGGCGTAGCGTATCTTCTTTACGCTACGCCGCCGCAACTTAGAGAGGCAAGTGCAGTATTCACAAAGCACTTGCTCCGTAAGTTGCGGCAGCGTAGCTTAAATTGGCCGGCGTAAGCCTACCTAATTCAAAGTAGGAAGGAGGTGGGCGTCATCTATTTAAATTAAGCGTGACCCTATGCAAATGAATGGCCGGTCGAACTGGGTATGCGTGCGCATGCTCAGAATCACGTTGCATATACTCACTAAGATACGTTGGTGCAATGCCTACGACGTGAACATAACCTACGCACTGCCCTATTCACGTAGTACTACATAAATGGCATACGGGACATAAAATTTGACGGCGTCGTTCCCATACCTTTGCATTAGCTGCGCCTGCTATATGAGGGGTAACTTTACGCCGGACGTAAGCCTTACGCAAATCGTGTATATGAAGCGGCCGGGCGCATCTACGTTCGTGAATCGGCGTATCTTACTCATTTGCATATTTATAATGGGAACGCCGAATGCGTCCAGCGTAACTATGCGCAAACGTAGGCAAGTTACGTCGGACGGCTGAAGCCATGTTTTTCGACGTATCTCGCTTTGTGAATCGGAGCAAAGATGCGACGGCACACATTTGGACTTACGTCGGTGTATCTGGGGATACACCCACGTAAAACGTTTCTGAATCCAGCCCCTTGTCTCCTGATTTATAGATGAACACTTTGAGTGTGAAGCTTCCAACTTATCCCTCTTTGATAAATATCTTTGCAAACCAATTGTGTGTACAAAGTGATGGCATTTGTATGGCATCGTTCACAACTCAACTGAACTAATATGGCTGTTGCTATACCTGGCTCAACTTATACTTGTCTTATTATTACACACTGCCAAATTACAATAAATATACTTATTTGGTCCAAAATATTTTTTCTCATATGAGTTACATTGAGGCACAAACCTAGTATCATTTTTCTGTTACCAAATACTAGATTAATAATAACAAACATTTAAATTTCCACTGAGGTCTCTAACCAAGTTCTATGTCTAAGTGTACTCCAGAGTATGGTGAGAACATGAAGTCATGTGCCAAGTCCGTAGGAGCGAGAATTTCAAACCAGGAAGTCTTCGCTCAAGACTGCTAGGTATAAAATATGTTTATGCCACTCACATTGAATTTAGAAGCAATTCTTGGTGTCCTTTGGGTTCTATGATCATTAATCATATTAGAAGCTAGCTGTAAATTGTATAAAACAGACATATTTTCTGGACTGAGGATTCCATGAAATTCGATATCTGATATCCTTTGTGTAGTCCCTTTGTGTAGTACTGAGGTTTTGTTCATTTTTGGGATATTTGTGGGTCACTGGTGTCTGTACAGTTTGTTCAGCCTCACTACAGGAAGTTGAATTCTCAGAAACACGATATGTGTAAGAGGATCTGCGGATGAACTATATTGCCTGTTGCAAATGTCAAAGTCTTCTTTTCAGCCAGTAATTCAACATTTCCCTCACTGTCCGTGGTTAGCTGAAGGAGGTTTTGATATTTTATAGGCGCTAGTGAGGTTATCTACATGTCATGTGAGGACACAAATTCTTGAGTGTACACCCAACACTTACTGTTACAGTGCTGTGATTGTTAGATATACAAACTTGTTATTCAGTTTATTTTATTAACAAAACAAAAGAAAGTTGTGCTGCTAATAATATAGAATAAAGCTGCCAGCACTAACAGTGAAACAACCTGTGAGTGAACAATAAAGAAAAAATAAGTGCAGCGCTAGAAAAAGTAAAATTGCGTGAAGCAGTTTACATAAGTCTCATCCAAATTGGTGAGATAATATTGTGATGAGTAAACAGAAAACACAATATAAAAATGCACAAACAGGATGGTGAAACCCTTTGCAATACAGACAATGAAATATAAAATATGGAGGGAGTCCTTCAAAAACAATGTATAGGTACAGATAGGTCTTCCTATGAAACACTCCTGTGGGACACTCCTGTGTTACTCGGGATTCAAATGATGTGCGTAATCCACTTTAATGAACATGCAGGATAGCCAGACTGATAGATTAAGAGAATGGGTACTCTTACCGCATAGGGTGGACACATATGCTGGGGGCACTGTGTCAGATAAGCTTGTAAGAGCTCCTCGGATGGATGGCTCTATGAAGAGTGATGATTGAAGGAATTGCATGCCCCTGTCGATGAGCATTAGCTCGAAACATGTCGGGTACATAGCTTTTTTATACCCAACTACTACGCTCTTTTTATATTCATGTGATCACGTGTGCCAGATCCTTTCCAGAGTACTGGCATTTTTTTGTTATTTTTATTGCTCTGTATTTTACCAGCCTAATAAAGGCTCCCCTTTTTCAAACAAACTACACCATGTGGAGTTTTTTTGTTTCTTTTATGGATACCTACAAGTGTTGTTCCATCTGAAAGCCTGGAGCCACCCTCTATATTGGACCTTGAGATCCCTGGGAAGGATCTACAATTCCTTCAATCATCACTCTTCATAGAGCCATCCATCCGAGGAGCTCTTACAAGCTTATCTGACACAGTGCCCCCAGCATATGTGTCCACCCTATGCGGTAAGAGTACCCATTCTCTTAATCTATCAGTCTGGCTATCCTGCATGTTCATTAAAGTGGATTACGCACATCATTTGAATCCCCAGTAACACAGGAGTGTCCCACAGGAGTGTTTCATAGGAAGACCTATCTGTACCTATACATTGTTTTTGAAGGACTCCCTCCATATTTTATATTTCATTGTCTGTATTGCAAAGGGTTTCACCATCCTGTTTGTGCATTTTTATATTGTGTTTTCTGTTTACTCATCACAATATTATCTCACCAATTGGGATGAGACTTATGTAAACTGCTTTACGCAATTTTACTTTTTCTAGCACTGCACTTATTTTTTCTTTATAGTTTATTTTATTAGACACAGATCACTAGTATTAAACTCCTTCAAATCCCTACTTAAAAGAGAAGTATTGTAATTTTTTGGGGGGAATCATACTTACCTAGGTAGATGGAACATTGGTCTGATGCTGCATCTGTCCCCTGCTTGCTCTAAGACAGGGGTCTCAAACTGGCGGCCCTCCAGATGTTGCAAAACTACAAGTCCCATCATGCCTCTGCCTGTGGGAGTCATGCTTGTAACTTTTAGCCTTGCAATGCCTCATGGGATTTGTAGTTTCTCAACAGCTGGAGGGCCACCAGTTTGAGACCCCTGCTCTAAGACTAAAAAACAAGCAATCAAACACCACCAATCACTCGGTAATCAGAGCTCCTGAGCAGAAAGCTGGAGACTGTCAGGCTCATTGGAGCACTGTGGAGGGGGCAGGAGGCTAAATTGGGTGCTGGTCCAAGCATGTGGGCGGATCTCGAACCATATGGTCGCAATCTTTAACAAGCATGGACTGGCTCTGTGAGATCAGCTGACAGCGGGCTTCAGACCTGTCTGCTAAAAACAGGTCACAGGAGTGCAGAACGAACTGTACTCCTATAATCCTCAGGAGAAGTACAGCCAAACAAGTTTTGGTTGTACTTCTCTTTTAAAACCAGACTCTCCTCGTTGTTAGTAGCAGGTAACAATTAACATAAGTGAAGATGCATTGAACTTGTGAATATATCGTCTTGTCAGCCTTTTCAGCGTCTATGTTTTACTTACAGTATAATCCTGCTGCTGTTGCCACCCACTATTAGAAACAGAAAAGTGACGGGAGAAAAAGAGTAAGTACATTGAGTCTGCCCACTGTGCTACCATTATTCTTTTTATTATAGTCTCACCTGTCTCCTTTCACTGTTCGCTGTCATCCATAATGCTACTGTATGGTGAGATGTGCATGTGCTGATGGCCATAATCTTTGCATTGTTCAAATCTCACCTGTAATCATTCATTGTCACCCACTCCACTGTGGCATTGGCATAGTGCACTACTACCATAACCTTTGTAGTGTCCTCTGCAACCCTATTAGTGTTCATTGTCACCCACTACGTCAACTTTTTACAATGTTTTAACATTGAGGAACCCCCCCCCTTACAGATAGCTAAAAAAAAGTGGTGACAGTGGTTACTTATCTGAGAGGCATTTCTCATTGCTCAAGGAACACCTAGCAACATCTACCGGAACCCTAAAGTACCACAGAACCCTGGTTGAGAAAGGCTGCTCTACATTGTGACATCACTTGTCAATTATACTTGTTGATCCTACTATATTGATCCTTGTAGATTTTGCACATTCTTTTTTGACTTATGCCCCCACAGCTGTCACTCCACCACAATCCATCATTGCCTGCAGCCACCAATAACACCCAAACCGTAATACCTTTTGCACACTCGTGCTAAAAACAGAGCATCCAGGTCCACAAAGTGAACATTCTTAAATAGATCTGAACACAAACATTGGGTTTCTACACATGTGTCCACATGACATCCAATCACAACCAT
The DNA here is from genome assembly GCA_029574335.1 of Rana kukunoris. Taxonomy (NCBI): domain Eukaryota; kingdom Metazoa; phylum Chordata; class Amphibia; order Anura; family Ranidae; genus Rana; species Rana kukunoris. The sequence continues at coordinate 143,460,636 of CM056052.1, forward strand.
TTACAATCACAATGTTTATTTGCATTTGTGGTCCATCTAGTGTTGCTGGTTTAAACACAAACACATGTAGACAGAGACGTAAATTTACATATTTTTGTGTGCACCTAAACTGATCTTCTTTTCTTTTTTTTTTTTGGAGAAAAAACAATACCAGAAAACAAGACCAGAAAACATGCATCCAAATGCTAACAAACATGACACCAGTGTGCATGAGGTCGAATTCTCTATCTTTTCTTGCAGATGGGAATTACGCTGGAGCAGCAACACATTTTTTTTAAGCTCTTGTGCTAGGATAGATCTTCCCATTGGGCCTACAAAGGCAAGTACAGTGTTACAGAGTGCCCCCTGTCACCTTCCTTCCATAATATAATGAAACATTTTAGCTGGAGGTTTTCTAATAACAAAAACCTGTGCAATACCAAAACTAAAACATTCTATACATTTAAATACATTTTACCAGAGTGTCTAAATTGTAATTCCCTGCACCAGATTTAGTTAAAACACATGCATTATATATATATATATATATATATATATATATATATATATATACATATAAAATGTTTTTATCAGAGTTCAGTTCCTATGAGACATTGTTAAAAACCCCACACATATCCAAACCTTTCTTCTCTTGAATATTATAAAAAAAGTAGACAAGAATACATTTGGCTCCCTAGTTTATATTTAAATTTGCCAATTAGGAACTTTGGCACAGACCTGTAGCAACTGTCGATTGAATGTATTTTTCCTCGTGTAACATAAGATGCGGCCTAATTTTCCTTTATTTTTAATAGGTAAGTATGTTCAGCATGTGCCAAGTTGCTAATGTTATTTATGTGAAATGTATAGGTGTAGTCTGGAATATCTGGATACTGGCTGAGACTATTACTGTGAATTTTCAAGGTTTCAATGTAACCTGCTAGTAAGGTCATTTAACCCCTGTAGTGGTAAGATGTGTGACATTACATTTTCTACAAATTAAAGTATTTACAACTATACTAGTGTCATGTTATTTTATTTGTTATGTTCCCTTTACATAATTTGTTTACAATATGGCGGCTGCTGCTGCTGACTTCTCCTGAAATGACAGTTGTCTGGCGGTTATAGTAATCCAAACGTTTCAATTCATCCTGAAGTTTTCACAGCTTCATGACATTCATTTTCAGCTTTCACAGAAGGAGAATATACAGTATATATTGCCTTTGTTTTGTTTTTTAAATCTATAGTGGTACAAAGTTTGAATGTAGAGTTTTAGCTGCAATCTTATATTGCTATATGTATAAAGTTTTCATACTTCCAAATTTAATTTATTTAGTTTAGTATTATTACCTACTCTGTATTTTACTTTTTCACAAAGATTTTCATTTCATTGCGTAATTCTAGCACTTTTTCAACATTTTTTTCTGGTACAAACAAGCAGAGCTCTATGTCAACGGACAAAATTACTGCCCCTATCAGCTTGTTTGTGGGGAAATGCATATTTACTAAGTGTTTCTGGCCTAATCTATCCGCAGCAGAGATGCTTAGGTTAGTGAACATCATATTATATAATGAGACCCAATACTTTCAATAGACAGGCAAGCATTATGGAAAAAACATATCTATGACTGAACACAGTCTATCACTCATTACATAACCACAGGAGAGAAGCAATGCAAGAAGGGAAGACTTATCTTCTCTTTATACTGCATACCTCCTAACTTTTTGAGATGGGAAGGAGGGACAGCTATTAGAAAAAGTATGTAGGCATAGGACACACCTCTGCTACGCCCCCTGAAAGGAGAATTATAAAAAAAAAAAAAAAATTATACAGAATTATAAAAAAAAAACACCCACCTCCTTTTGTTTTTTTGTTTTTTTTTACAACTATTATTCATTTATACTGGCTTTTGACATTTACAAATGCAGCAATTTAGAAATTGGATGAACGTTTTAGCACTGGGAAGCACTACAGTATTTGAATAAGGAAATGTGCATTTTATATACAACTATATAGATCAGACCAAAATGAGGGACAAATGAGGAGGAAAGAGGAACAGAGGGAAATTGTTTTTCAAATCAGGAGCAGTTGGGAGCTATGATTCAGTTTGAAATGAAGAGCTGATCGCACGATCAACTCTTTACTGGACACCTCAGTAATACACCACACATCAGCATGCATTCACATTGACAGGGCATGTGTTTAGGCTCTCCTCCTCCCAGCTTTCTTTAAGCCCAGGTTCACACTGATCTGCAGGAATGAAGCCGTACAAGATCAGCTGAACTCGCATGATTTCACTCCCACGTGGCAGTCCCAATTTCGGCCGCTATTTTTTAAAAACATCTGTGCAGGTTTCTGCACAAATGTCAATGTAAATCGCAGCCTGAAATTGAAAAAAGTAGTACAGAAACTGCTTTTTGAAATCGGTGCAGAGGCGTAGATGCGGCGTCGCACCAATTCGGATGGTGCCATTGCCGTCGATTTGACATGTCAAATCGCACCAATGTGAACCAGGGCAAAAGCTTGTTTTTCTTTATTAGCAATAGTAAGGCCATAGTGCTGATTTTTAAAATGAGCTCATAGTGTCCCACATGATAACCAAATGGTATCATCTAAAAATGCAGAGATAGTATGAAAGATGGTATGAAAATTAACATACAACTAAACAAAAGCTATTAGCAGCACTGTTTTAAAGTATTTTAAAGTATTTAAAAATGAATGAATTGCACCCAAAGGGGAAATATCTGCTTTAAGTCCCCCTCCTCACCTGCCACATTTGGCATGTTGTTTTTTTTTAGGGGAGCGTATAGGTACCTAGTTTGAACACACCATGTAAACATTCACAGTGCAGGTGGGAAAAGTATGTGAACCCTTGGATTCAAAAACTGGCTGAACCTCCTTTGGCAGCAATAACTGCAACCAAACATTTCCTGTAGTTGCAGATCAGACGTGCACAACAGTCAGGAGTAATTCTTGACCATTCCTATTTACAGAACAGTTTCAGTTCAGCAATATTCTTGGGATGTCTGGTGTGAATTGCTTTCTTGAGGTCATGCCACAGAATCTCAATCGTGTTGAGATCAGGACTCTGACTGGGCCACTCCAGAAGGCGTATTTTCCTCTGTTTAGTCCATTCTGTTGTTGATTTACTTCTATGCTTTGGGTCGTTGTCCTGTTGCAACACCCATCTTCTGTTGAGCTTCAGCTGGTGGACAGATGGCCTTAAGTTCTCTTGCAAAATGTCTTGATAAACTTGGGAATTCATTTGTCCTTCGATGATAGCAATCCGTCCAGGCGCTGACGCAGCAAAGCAGCCCCAATTTATGATGCCCCCACCACCATACTTCACAGTTGGAATTAGGTTTTGATGTTGGTGTGCTGTGTCTCTTTTTCTCCACACATAGTGTTGTGTGTTTCTTCCAAACAATTCAACTTTGGTTTCATCTGTCCACAGAATATTTTGCCAGTACTGTTGTGGAACATACAGGTGCTCTTGTGCAAACTGTAAGCGTGCAGCAATGTTTTTTTTGGACAGCAGTGGCTTCCTCTGTTGTATCCTCCCATGAAATCCATTGTTATTTAGTGTTTTACATATCATAAATTCACTAACAGGGATGTTGGCATATGCCAGAGACTTTTGTAAGTCTTTAGCTGACACTCTATGATTCTTCTTTACCTCCTTGAGCAGTCTGCGCTGTGCCCTTGCAGTCATCTTTACAGGACGAGAAAATATACAAAAGAAAAAATACCGCACTATCTAGTAATGAGTGAATGGAGCGGCTAACACAGCAAAGAAGATCCAAATTGCTAAAATTATTGTAGAAAAATTGTAGCGCTAGTAATGAATAGATTTCAAGTGAAAAAATCAATAAAACATAATATACAAATATCCAACCGATAGGTATGAAAAATGTTTCGTTACAATAGAACTTCATCTGGGGTGAAGTTCTATTGTCACGAAACATGTCGGGAAGGTCTGCTTTCATCATTGCTTCCCTGATTTTATGAGCTCTTTTTATCACTGCAAAATGTGAGTTTCTTCCTTTAAATACATTTTGTGTTATTTTTAAGGGAATTATGCTATGTGCACTCCATTTTCTTCTTTTTCATACCTATCGGTTGGATATTTGAATGTATGTTTCCTTTGGGATTTGGTGTATACCAATACCTGGTGTGAGCCCCTGGATTATTCTGTTTGAGGCCCTATCAAGAGTACCTGATTTTGAGACAACTGTGGTTCACCCCTTATAGTGTATCGATTTATACAAGTTCAATTGGCCTAGCAGATAGACCCTTCTGGGTCCAATCTATCCAGTAAGCTCCTTGTCATAAGTGGTGGCGGATATACTATTTAAGAAATCACCGTTGGACTTTATTCACTCACTCAATAATGGGACTCCTTCTTTTTTTCAATTTATTTCTGGTGTGGTCCAGATCTTATTAGCATTATTACTCACTAGTTGGAGGATACATGGACTATATGCATATATAGTATATTTTGTCACTACCATTTTCACATGTGGTGTTGTATATTATGTTTTATTGATTTTTTCACTTGAAATCTATTCATTATTAGCGCTACACTTTTTTCTACAATCTTTACAGGACGGCCACTCCTAGGGAGAGTAGCAGCAGTGCTGAACTCTCTCCATTTATAGACAATTTGTCTTACCATGAACTGATGAACAGCAAGGCTTTTGGAGATACTTTTATAACCCTTTCCAGCTTCATGAAAGTCAATAATTCTTAATTGTAGGTCTTCTGAGAGCTCTTTTGTGCGAGGCATCATTCACATCAGGCAATGCTTCTTGTGAAAAACAAACCCAGAACTGGTGTGTGTGTGTTTTTATAGGGCAGGGCAGCTGTAACCAACACCTCCAATCTCATCTCATTGATTGGACTCCAGTTGACTGACACCTCACTCTAATTAGCTCGTGGAGATGTCATTAAGCTAGGGGTTCACATACTGTTTCCATCTGCACTGTGAATGTTTACATGGTGTGTTCAATAAAAACATGGTAACATTTAATTCTTTGTGTGTTATTAGTTTAAGCAGACTGTGATTGTCTATTGTTGTGACTTGGATGAAGATCAGATCACATTTTATGACCAATTTGTGCAGAAATCTATATCATTCCAACAGGGTTTACATACTTTTTATTGCAACTGTAATAATAAGCAAGTTGCTTTCAAATTGTGCTCTTACAACATTACTTAAAGGGACACCTATAGAAATAATGAAATACATAAAATCCAATGTATCTCTGTATAAAGGTTACATATCAGTTATACATGCTTATGTAGAAATAAATATCTTGTTTGACGTATTAGAAAACATCACTAAAAAGGCAAAAAGATTTCACTTATAGCAACCAAACAAGCTTTAGCTCTTGTTTCTAAACTAAGTCTGAGAAGATTATCTGATTGGTTAGTATTGGCCCCCTCTGCTGTGCTCTTCATAAAGAAATTAAAATCTAGACAGGATGTCCCTGAACTATACAATGCCTGGAGTGAGTTATATGAGCACATCATATGCATAAACATGAAATCTACAAAAAAAAAATATATATTTATCAAGGCAGCAAAAAGCACTGTACCCAATAAACACAATGGGGTCAATTCACAAAGAGAAATGTTATTGGTTTTCTTCAGGTGTTAAATTAGCACTCCTTATTTAACGCTAGCAAACATGGTATTCACAAAAGCTATAATCGTTATTTAACATAGTCGTTATGGTTTTCAACTGACTCTTTATCCAAACGTTATGCTAACTACTCAGACGTTATTATTAACATTTGGGACGTTAAAATAACTCTTAAGATCGTTAAATAATGCTGGAGAGATGCATTCTGGGAGCAGAAGGGGAGGAGAACAGCTGCATGTGGAAAAGAGCAGATACAGAGAGAGAGAGACACAAGCAAGACACACGTGGAGATTGAGCATGTGATGTGCAAAACTTCTAGTGTGTGTTTTTCTAAAGCCATCTGTATTTCCTCATACAGAGAATAAATCATGGGAGATGAGAATCGGAATTTAGCTATCACCTGGGTTTCAGAAAAGTCATCCAAAATAGTATGTGAAGGGAATACATGTTTATAAATCTGAACAACATTCTAACATGTTCTTCTTCGCCTCTGGATAATTTTAAGTTCAAATAGAGCACGGTTCTAACTTGCCCAACACTACACTACACTACAAAAATCGCCAAAAGCTTCCTCTAACAACAAAATATCGCCTGGGAAATGTCATAACGCCACCCTGAGGGAGGTGTTAATTTAACGATTGCTTAACGATTGATAACTGTCAAAAAAAAAATTGTGAATTGCACTTCTGTACATATTTAACGATTTGACTCTTTAAAATAACGTTTTGAATCTTTAAAATAACGATTTGACTCTTTAATAAGGATCCACACCTTAAAATATCGGTTCTGTGTAGGGAAACGTTATTTGATGATTTTTCAAAGCGTTAAATCGTTTAGTGAATTGAACTAGCTTCAATAACGTGCAAAATCGTTAAAATAACACTCGCAATCTGAAAATAAAGCTTTGTGAACAATGGGGGTTATTTTCTAAAGGCAAATCCACTTTGCACTACAAGTGCAAAGTGCACTTGAAATTGCACTGAAAGTGCACTTGGAAGTACAGTGGCTGTAAATCTGAGGAGATCTGAAATGAGGGGAAGCTCTGCTGATTTTATTATCCTGTGACCACGTTACCAGCTGAACTCGGAAGACACGGCAGGCACATCGAGGAGCCGGCCGGCTCAATTTTACTATATGCTCCAAACAATTGATAACATTGTAAGTGCACATTTTTATATTCCACAATAAATGTATCCCGGATTTTATACTATGCAAGTTTTTTCTCTTATATGGCACATCTTTACATGCATTGAACGTGACTATCTGCATTGAGGATTTCAATGGTGGAGAGCCGTTTGGAAGTTACCAGCCTTTATGTGATTGCGATCTCCTTAATCAGGGATCATTTTTAGCTGGTAAGAGGCAGCAATTACCTATAGTGGAGGCTTTTCTATTTTCACGTTTTCTGGATGCTGGGAGTTTTTTTTCACTGGAGAATCAAAGTCTGAGCACATGTATTGGGACTTCATATATATTGATTGTTCATTATTTGGACTCTGAATGATTACACCTATCACTGGGTTATTGTATTATTTTAGTTGGTCACTCTCGGTTTATGGAGAGTGTCTTGTCTAAATCAGTATTTCTCAACTCCAGTCCTCAAGGCGCCCCAACAGGTCATGTTTTCAGGCTTCCCATTATTTTGCACAAGTGATTTAATTAGTTTCACTGCCTTCGTAATTACCACAGCTGTTTCATCTGAGGGAAATCCTGAAAACATGACCTGTTGGGGCGCCTTGAGGACTGGAGTTGAGAAACACTGGTCTAAATTACAGCATTATTTATTTATTTATTTATTTCCATTTATATAGAGGTATCTGAATATTAATTTTTACTTTATTAGCACAGCTTTTTGTTTTTTTATTTGGTTTTGGTGTAATATAACACTTTTAGTTGCTTGCTGGTCATCTTTCGAATGAGCGCAATATTTTTTTTACCACTGCTGATTTTATTATCCAATCATGTGCAAGCTTAAATTCAGTTTTTTTTATTTCCCTTGCATGTCCCCCTCGGATCCACAGCGACTGCACCCCCTAATGTGTTATTTTGATCCCATTAGATCAAAGAAGTATGCAATCTATTTGTTAATCTCACTATTGCACATAAAAAAATGCTTTGCAGTTATGACTTTACTATCTCTGTAGAGACTGAGTTTCTTTCTTTTAGGTTTTTTCTGGGAGTGAGGATGTTTAAATACCTTCTGTTATAAGAAGGCAATGCTTTATCTCACAGTATTTTAAATTGTACTGCCTCAATGCAACCTTAATGGTTGTACTGTTTTCTTGGACTCACAAGTCCTACATCATAAATCCAGTAAAGCCATATATTGCACTGAAGTGGGCTAAAAAGCCTGGGAAAGCTGTATGCAAATTGGTAATACCAGTTCTGTAAAATTGCAGCTATAATTACCCTGGCAGTTCTAAATCTACCATGGCTAAAATGGGCAAAATGGAATGATTTGCATGACTTTACGCAGTTATCAATAAGCAGAGCATGAGCTTCCTGTTTTTTGGGTTTTGTGCTGGAAGTGTAAATACCTTCTGTTATAAAGAGGCAATACTGTATTTTGCTATGCAAAAAAAAAATCTGTTAAAGTACAGGCTCTAAACACTACACATAATGTTGGCTTTGCTCCCAGCCTCATCTCTGCCCTTATGCCTCCCCAGCACACTCTTGCTTCAAGGCTACTATAAAACAATACAAATAAAATTCTACTGCTTGCCTTACTGAATGAATTAGATCTGTCTCTCAGGTACAAAAGGAAAACGCTTAAAACCCAATTGAAATCATACACATTTGTATCTAATGTACTCCTGTTTATTATGATTTGTGACTGATTTTGCTTGGAAATGCATTAAAATATAGTTGATGTCCATTATATCATTCATTTGAATAGCACCCCAATGTACTAAGGAAATACAGATTCCATTGCTACTCTATGCTAGAAAAAATGTTGTGTGTCCACTTTTTAGTCCACTTCTATAATTTGGCACCCTTTTCAAAATTAATTGACTGCCATAAAGACTACATATTAACATGGGACACAGCACCCAAAGGAGAGATTTGAGAAACTTGTCAACTTTAAATCATTGGCACCACATCCCGTTTAGGTAAATATATATAGAAGAAGAAAAATGGTATTTTAAGGTGCAAAATAACACAAATAAATATATCAAAAAATAATTTTATTTATACAAAAATTTTAATTGTCAGACAAACATCTATCAAAAAGAGAACATACGGTTTCAGAATGTGCAAACGGACAAAACTTTCTACATGTTTCACTACTACACTTATATTTGTTGCGCACTAATTACTGAAATATAAGGAAAAAAGGATGAAACAAAGTATAATACACAATCATTACAAAAGTTGATAAATGCATATTAACATAAAAGTCAATCCCCAAATCGCTGGGTACACTACCAATGAACAATATAAGAGCCAGTAATTACCTGCATGTAAATAGAGGGTTGTAAAATCTGAATATTAGTGAGGCCAAGAGGTCAGAAAGGAGCCCAAATAGGAAATCATTTTGTGTGCCATAGAGGGAGGCACCAATAGGGACAAATTAAACAGAGCTCGGAAGTATGAGGTCCACCTGGATGCGGAGATGAGCAATTAATTGAATTACATTTTTAATTAATTTTCTGTTGATAAGGGAAGACCGAAAAAGGTCTGCCGATTGGTTCCCGATCAGCACTCTTAGCCAATGGCTGAGAACGCTGACTGGATTGTTCTGGATTGTTCTGGCGAGTGGGCTGTCCCCTTGGCAGAACACAATAGCACAGCAGAGAAGATTGCTGTACTAACATTGGATTGTTAGTAAATCGGCTCCTCATGAGCTGTCTGTTTTTTTGTTTTTTTTCAAAAAAAAAAAAAACTACTAGTGTGTACTAGGCTTAAGACTATGAAATTGGAGGTTATATAGCCTGTACAGCCCACACTTTGCCAATCACCTGATAGCAATTCACAGGTAAGCAAGGTGACAAAAATTGATCTTATCCATGTCCTGAGTGCAAACAGTGGCTTATCAAAAGTCTCTCCAACACAGCATTGTAATATGATAAGATGTAGTACATAATAGACATGTGCATTCGTTTTCATCTGGATACAATTTCGTCCGAATTTCAGCTATTTTCATTACTGTTTTAACAAACAGAAACAAAAGTGCAGAATACGAAAACCAAAAGATCCGACATAAATAAATGCTTTATTTCCGTTTTCGTCGGTCGAATGTTCCTAACCTTAACTCTATTAGTCTAAGATTATTCTACATAGAGAGAAAAGATTCGACATTATAGAGAGAAAATATTTGATCGACATTGTACAGAGAAAAGGTCGCTGCTGGAATTGGTTTGCGGAAGTAAAATAAAAATAATGATGATGATGAATGTTATTGGCTGATTGTAACCAAAGAGGAGGAGCAGTAAAATAGTTAGAACTAACTTGACAATTCAACATGAACGACGAAGATTCGACAAAGCATCGAAAAACATACACACGTTGAATCTGTCATTGAAGGCTTAAGGTGTCTGTCGAATGTTCAAAGAAGATTCGACGGAGCAGCTAAACTGTACGACACCGCAATTGTATATTTCCAGGCAAATGCTTGGCCCATAGGCTGTAGAAAAATTCTAATGCTGTTTGACAAGTAATAATAATTAATAAATATAATTATTACTAGTCATACAACATTAGAATTCTTCTATAGCTTGTAGGCGGAACATTCGACCGTAAATGTACGATTCAACATACAGTTTCGCTGCTCCGTCGAATCTTCTCTGAACAGTCGACAGACACCATAAGTATTCAATGGCAGATTCAACCTTAATTCATTCGGATTTTCGGACGAATGCGATTTCGAATGAAAAACTAATTTCGGGGGTAACTAAATACATTTTTTCAGATGAAAATTAAATTCCAAAACAAAATGTGCACATGTCTAGTAGTTTACGTGACCGATGCACCCTAAACCATATGAAACAAAGAAAAAAATGTGTCTCTAGAGTCTAATAGGTAGGAATCCCTACTAGTGTGGTTACTAGTGTAATCGACCACACTAGTAGGGATTCCTACCTATTAGACTCTAGAGACACATTTTGTTCTTTGTTTTATATGGTTAGGGTGCATCGGTCACAACTGGCATACTTATAGCAGCATAGGATTATTTTACTTTATCAATCTTTGGGCCTGCTGGCCCGCACAGGCTCCTGACCTAATTAATCCACCTTTACTCAATTTCACTGAAATTAGTGGAAGCTGAGGAACCAACATCTACCCTCCTATTAACACAGGGTATCTCTCCAATTGCACCCTAATTCCAGCCAAAAGGGGGGCCTATTACCATTGGGCTCACCCCACGGACATACCCGACAAAGATCCTCTCCCGTGCCCTCCTCCGTGCCCTCCTCCTTCTGCGCTCATCTAAAGTCAGTAGTATAGCTATGAGCAAGGATGCCCCTGGCATGTTGGCATACAGATTGTTGTCCTGCAAGTGTGGCTGCTCAGCTTGTCCCTAACAGTGTTGCTTTAGCTGACATGTAGACGGATTGTCCAATTTTAAACCTGCTTTTATAAGGACTAACTTTAGACTGGACGTGCAGCTGATGCGCACAGGGCGTAGCCTGCACCGCACAAACTTACTTTTGTGGATCGGCGTATCTCCCTCATTTGCATATTTGCATAGGGAATTAATGGTGTGGACGGAATAAATGTGCACCTAGGATGTGCAGGCGTAGGCAAGTTAGGCCGGTCGGGAATAGCCTATTTTGGTGCGTATCTAGTTCTGTGGGTACGGTGCATAGATATTCAGGTGCAAATTTAGACTTAGGCGGCACATCTCGAGATACTCCGGTGTAAGTGCTTTGTGAATCTGGCCCAAAGGGTAATAAAATGGAGTTGGACAACTTGTACATGTATTTATTGTTATAGGTAAAATTAATCTGATGGCCTTCAGCTAATACTACTGGATATACAGAAACTGTGGATTACTTTTGAACACAGTGATTGGGTATTTGGTTCATATAAAATATAATTTACTATATTATTTATACATTTACAGTTTTAGCCTACCAGATATTTGAGACTGTAATGTTCGCTGTAACGATCGCTCAAGTTATTATTAAATTGTGTACATGAAATTACTTAACAAAATTAGAACCTACCAGCCTTCTGCTAAATATATCTGAAGTGTATTGTAGAACATCTCTCCCAAAAAACAACCAAAAACTGTTTTGAAGACTCCAACAAACAATACACAGCATTCTTAACAATGTAGTATTGCAAAATAAAAAGTTTATTACAGAAACCATCATTCCATACCAAATGCTTTAATGGAAAAAACTTTAAAACTCCAGTAATTACCACCAATAAAACCAATAACTATCACAAGACTCTGTATGTAATAGATATGAAATATTAATTTAGAATCGGAGCTATAAATCATCTGCCCAGCCTCCATTTCTTGATAGCTTTCCATTCATATAAGCTGTAGTACTATGAATCCAAAGAGGTGAAGGAAGAGAGGGTGGGCATGGTCAGGTACTCCTTGATGAGAGCCTGTGGCAGCCACTTTGTTGTGTTAACCCCCGCCACACCAGATGATGACAGCGGCAGGGTTGGGGGGGGGGGTCAGGACGGAGGAAGATTTTCACTTACAGGGGAATCAGCATAAGTTACATATCCTAATGACTGTTAGGTATGTCCCTTGTGCTGATGTATCTGTTGATGATTTTGGCAGTACTTAGGCTTTATTGATTGTTTGGATGAACTGAGGAAGTATCAGTTAAAATATAAAAACCCCACCATGGGTCCAGTTGTCATATACAGTATGTCAAATTTGCAATAAGTTAATATTGTTATTATTAAGCAGGATTTACACAGCACCAACAGTTTGCACACCGCTTTAATTATACATAAGATATAATGAACCTTTGATGCAAAGTTATGTGAATTCATACAAAATAAAAGTTCCACCAGTGTCACGTTCCTAATATATTTGTGAATAACAGTTCTTGGAAGGCTGGCCATGTATATTATGTGGAGGGAGAAAACGCGCATCTATTAACCTCCCTGGCGGTATGATTATGTCAGATTTTTGATGCTGAAGTACCATTATTTTGCATGGAAATTTGGCGTTTTAAATTGTAGGCCTGTAATTATTAGGAATAACACTAATAACCTAAATCTGTCCAAACAAGAGTCTATTAGGCATCCCGAGTAAGATAACGTTTGAAACACAAAATCATAAATTATAACATAATAAATAACTATAAATAATTATAACAAATAATAATATAATAATGATAATAAAAATGAATCAATAATGTAATCAAACCAAAAACACTGAAATTTGCTCAGTTGCAGAATTGTCGCTGTCATTACTATTAGTGTTTAAAGACGAATTTCCCCACAAATCACTATCGCTCAATTCTGCAAGTGATTCTAATTTATTATCGCTGTTTTCTAGCTTTAAAACCACTTTTGACATAAAGGGACACTTTTTGGTTGCTATGGACTATCTACAGTTTCCAGGCAGAAAGAACAGTTTTTATAATATAAAAGTGCATGCTGTACACTGGGCAGACCACTAGGGACAAAGGGGATGTGAAATAATTTTATACAGTACTGTAATTTGTAATATTACAGTGTACTGTATTTTTACTTTTTTTAATTTGGCACCAGATCTCCGCCCCCATGCGTCGTAACGCCACAGGGAACGAAGCTCAGCGGCACTCGGGCACTGTGTGAATCGAGCAAGGAGACAGCTTACTCACACAGCGGGGAGACATGGCAGGATCCAGGGGACAAGGTAGGTAACTTTGCCTGGAACCTGTAATGCGAGTTTGGTGTGGGGATATCGCTAATGGTACTGAAATTCCACCCCGAGCCAGACTCAGGAATAATGCTAGGCAGGTTAAACGAAGAATTTAATTTAAACTGACTTTCTTATTTTGCTACATATAGATCAGAGTGGCACTTGAAAATCCCACTATACATGCAGTGAAATTAACCCAGTAAATCAAATTGTATTATTGTAAACTTATACAAAATAGTTTCTTTAGAAAGGGGAACTCTTCCTTAACTCATCATTCTCTCAAGACCTATACTGTATGTCAAGGATCTTCAAACTACAGTCCTCCAGCTGTTGGGGAACTACATGTCCCGCCAAGGATTAGACTACCCATTGCTCTCTATGGAGTGGCGGATGACACTCCATAGAGTGTCTGTTGACACCCGCCCCTTGTGACGTCACAAAAAAACCCCACACAAATGGAAAAATGCAACTCGCAGCATCGCTGTAAAAACTGTAGAGTGTAAAATCTGGTGCAGCTGTGCAAAGAAGCCAATCAGCTTCCAGTTTTTTTATTTTTTATGTCATAGCCTAATTGAACAAGCTGAAGTTAGAAGCATGCTCAGCTACACCAGATTTCGCACTCTTTACTTTTAGTAAATCAGCCCCACTCTGTACTTCACGTTAGACTGCTGCTTATACACTTATTCCTTCATTTGACACTCCTAAAATGACCCTGGGAATACCTTTCTTCTCTGTGGAGTGCAATGTAACCCACTGGAGCTAGATAATGCAGGTAAACCTCCTGTAAATATAATGCAATGCAAAATGGGCAAAATAACCTTTTGGGCCAGATTCTCATATATTTTCGGCGGCGTAGCGTAAGCCATTTACACTACGCCGCCGCTGCGTACTAGAGCAAGTGCTTTATTCTCAAAGCACTTGCTCCGTAGTTTTCGCCGGCGTCTCGTAAATCGCCAAGCGTAAACCCGCGCAATTCAAATGGGGCGGCTTGTATTTAAATTAAGCGCGCCCCCGCATCGAACGAACTGCGCATGCGCCGGCCGGGGAAAAAGCCCAGTGCGCATGCTCCAGCTCACGTCGGGAAGTGTCATTGAAACCGACGTCAAAACGACGTCATTTACGCAAGTCCCTATTCGCGAACGAGTTAGTAAAACGACGTAAGCGACGGAAAAAGCCGACGCTGACCCGACGCCATACTTAACATGGCGTCCGACGGCACCCAACGGCATCCGACGGAACTTCGTAAGGTTACTCCACATAGAAGCTGGGGTAACCTTACGAGTCCGTAAACGACGTACGCGACGACGGGGCGGCGTAAAAGCGTTCGGGAATCGCCGTACTAGCCTCATTTGCATATGCAAATGTAAAAACAACGTGAAGGCCACCTAGTGGCCGGAGTTGTCATTACACCTACGATCCGAAAGTGTAATGCTTTTACACTTGTCGGATGTAGAAGCGTATCTATGCAAAAGTGATGCTAAGCATCACTCGCATAGATACGAGGACAAAAAAAAGGCGATACGACGGGGTATCTGAGATACTCCGTCGTAACGCCTCTGAGAATCTGGCCCTTAGTTTAGGCACTGTGTCTAGGGCATCTTTTCTATCATAAATTACAAATGGATGGAATAAATTGAAGTGCAAAGAAACATGCAGGGAAAAAGTGAATAAGCATTACACAGAATTCTTGATTATGCATACATTTCTGACATATAGAAGCTGAACAAAGTGAAAAGAATCATTTATATTTCTCCTGCCAGGTTCAAAAATGTGTCAAATTGAATTGCTGTTACTTTATTGATAATGTAATTTGTAAAGCATACTTTTTTTCTTTATTCAGATTGATACATGATTCAGTTTTGAGTTTGTTAGGCCTTAAAAAACCTTTTTGCCCAGTGTAATTTATCTGAATTCTAGAGGGTGTGAGCATAGCTCCACTGACAGGTCACATTAGAAATATTCTGTGAGATGAAGCAAGGCCTTACAGGCCCTCCATGCTCTGGGCCCACTGAGAGCAGTGGTTTACTAAAGGCTCCACAGAACTGTACGAGTTGATTACAAGGCATCACCATGAGTATGAAACATTGCCTAAAATAAACATTGCATAAGGGATATAGTTGTGCTGATTTCTAAACTTTTGATGGGAGTTTACTCACAGCTTGTACATATCAAAGGAACCAAAGTTGCATTTCACTAGCAACTGCTATTGTTAAAGCCTAACTCCGGAGAACATACAAAACCTCCCTGCTGGGAGACTTCCCCCACACTGCAAGGGTTAAATGTTTGTTTTAGGTCTAGAGGACGAAAAAAGCAATTTTACTTACAAGGGCCATCTCTCCCTTAGCACAAGGCCTTATTCTTTAGCTTCCACATGTCCACTGCAGGGCTATGGACCTAGTGTTTGTCTTGCTGATGCCAGGGCACCTGTGACCACTGGGGCATAGAGGAGAAGAGGTTGTGGGGATTGGTCTTACAATACAATGGCAGCCTGCGGGGGGTTGGGCAAGTAAAACTTTCTTGTTCCCCTAGACCAGTCTTCAATTAAAACCCCTCAGCACCAACCCAGTTTCAGTTTACACACAGTAATTACACCTCCTTGATTAGTGACCACAGTGAGAAAGCTCCCAGCACTGTGGTTATAAGGAAACAGACAACCAGGAAGTGTGGAGATCAGAGCAGAATTACAGCAAAATCAAAGCAAAAATGAACAATGAGGACATGAAAACAGCACTGCAGTAAGGTAAAAGAAGCTATTTAGCTTAAAAAAAAATCCTTTAGTGACCCTTTAATAAGGTTTGCATGTTCTCATGAACCTTTCGCCTGTTCGCATGTTCTGGTGCAAACCGAACTAGGGGGTGTCTTCGGCTCATCTCTACTTATGAATAATGGGAGTGAATAAATGGTAAACTTTGTTCTGTATACTAGCAGGTAGACATTGTTTTTTGTGTTCACAGATAATTATGGAATCTTGAGTTTCCTGAAAAAGCAGGATTTGACCTGTGAAACGCATCATGCATATGTGATGTCTGAACAACGTGTGCAATAATTTCTCTTTTCCAGGGATTTATAACCTTTTGAAAGTGAAATAGAATAAAATAGATTTTCTTTTATACATACATTACCTGTAATTTCGTACCTTTTTAAAGTCCTTTTTCATTTTTTTTTTCTGTTAGGGTTTTTTTTTTAAAGTAAAGTATATGCTAAGCATGTGGTATCTGTAAATTTATAAAAAGTTGAGGGGGGACAAATGCACATTTCATTCCCAAACTTTTGTATTTTGCATTTGTAAATGTGTTGCATTTATGTGTGGTTGAATTAAGTTTAGACATGTCGCATGGCATTTTTTTACGGTTTCTGTTTTTTATATAATCTTTATTTAAATTTTTATATTTTGCAGTAAAACATGAAAAATCACATCACTTGAGTAGAAGTACAACAAAAATCCCCAGCATAACTGGGGAAGCAGGGGAAAGGGAATGGGGAGTGGGGGGGGGGAGAGAAACACATTCCATTGCAATGTCATGTCGGTGACCTCAACATGGGGCCCACGCCTCGCTATGGCACTCAACAAAGGCGGTAGGGCATTCCTCCGCCCCCAGGCCAGGAGGACCCCGACAGGCCTCCCCCCCAGGAGGGGGGCCATCAGACCTCCATCATACCTCCATACAGGGGAGAAACCCCCAGGCTCCCCCCGCAGCTCGCATAGGCGCAGGTCCCACCAGGGCACCGGATTTTAAGACGAGTTCTCTACCAAGTGAAACCCCAAAAAAGAAAAAAAAAAAGGGGGGGGTGAACAAGAATCAGTTAACTAAAGGGAAACAAAACAGAAACAACAAGTCGCAAAAAACATAGGATAGGTCTCCAATATTGGCCATATAGGCCGTGGAAGGGGAGAGACAGAGGGACTCATCTGTGAGCGGGTTGCATAAAAGGACACCATCAGTCATGAGCATCACTACCAGCACGTCTCCTCAGCTTCAGCGAAGGCTCTGCTAACTCCAGCAGCGCAACATCCAGGCTAGATGGCACAGGGTCTGGGTTGGCAGTAAAGGTCCGCCACTGTGCCCAGATCCCGTCAAAGCGGTCACTCCTGTCCTTGCACCTCGCCACCCACTCCTCCGCCTCTCTAATGTCCTCCACCCTCTTCAGTACGGTTTCTGTTTTAACTGACTTGAAAGATACTTTGCAGGTCGATGCACAAAAATGCAGTGTGCTGGACTACTACCTAATGCACTGCAGACAGTGATTTACACATATCTACGCATTTTATTTTGCATTTGCAAAATATAAATAAATAAAATGGAAAAAATTCTACACTTTGCATGTGCATTGGGCCAGATTTATTTACTGTACTTCCTGACAGTCATTTTTGCTTGGTTTTTCAGATACAGTGGAATGTGTAATATGGGTAATCACCATTAATAACTATACATGTCTCTAGACAGATGAATATCACTTTATGTTTTTGCTAATTCAATAAAAATAAGGGATCATCAAACATCAAGATAAATGTCCTCAAATTCTCAATATCCCATATGTGTTTTAGTTCTTTTCTATCACATCATCTTATAAAAATCCCTCCAATAGATAAAATGACTCTGTACTGGGCGCAAAAGACGTTTATTTTACATTGTTCATTTTTTTCAAGTGTTGAAGGCTAATACATATTCGTTTAACATCTGTTCTCCTCGACTAAGCTATGCGCAGTCTTCATTTTGGGAAAATAAAATTTGGATGAGTACTGTATATCTATGCATTCAATGAGATAAATCCAGATGTTCACCATTAAAATGTCTTGATGTTGGACAAATGACACAAGTGGGATTTAATAAGCAAACTGAATTTGCAATAGCTTTCTTGTTTTTAACCCATTTATTGGAGGAGATATTGGAATGTGGTGGTCTATTATCCTATTTTATTTCCTGTAATACATTAAATTATAAGTAAGCCCAAGCACTAAAATCTAATGTAAGCTCTAAAGCCCAATTGAAGTTAAAATTTGCTACAATAGCTGCAGGATGCAGCTAAATTGTATGCTTGTAGTATTTTACCTTTTTTTTGGGGGGGCGGGTGTTTTTTTTTTCTTGAAAACAGCCACAACTAGAGCAGATATGTTTATCTCCTGCCAGTGGATGTAAAACATGGATCTCCAGACTTTTCAGTATGAAGGGCCACATCATATATTTAACAAATGTTTGTGGGCTGAAAAATAAATCAGTTTTACGAATGAATGAATTAAATACATTTAAATGAATTAATAAGTAAAATGAAGCAAATAAGTTTCAAATAATATGGAAAAATTCCCCAATGGGGCTTTTTGGCAGCAATTAATTAGGATCAAAAATAAGAGATGAATGATATTATAAAATTATTTTTTCTGAAATATCCAATGTCATGTTATAATTAAAATATAAACTCCGGCCATGAGATACAATGCACATTCCACAATACAGCATGCAAATACAGATATGCACAACGTTGCATAACATAATATCAAACTCTGTAAAAAGCTGACGCATTTCGACCTGTGCAGCTGTGGTCTTCTTCAGGGGGATAATTTCCTCTAAATAGATACATTAAATATATTCAGAATTTAAAAAACATATCGTCATACACCACATTTAATATAAGCCATGGTGATATATGTACTGCCGAGAGTGTATGAAATGAGTGATAACGTGACGAGATATTTGAAAATTTGTTAAATAATCTGGAAGGCTCCATGGCTGCCCCCACCTCCCGAAGAGAAAGGAGCCCAACCCACAACGGGCTTACAAGGAGCCACATTCTTGATGCCCTTCGAGGGACGGGAGAGTCGGCACCTGGAACGAATCCCCAAACAATGACCATAAGTTAAATCAAAGGAGTTGGCTCCTAGCAAACTTGCAAGAGTGTCTGAGAAACTATAAATATTTATTTATGACATATTTACTCACTACAAGCATTGATTATCAATGTATAAGCTCATCATGGTAGCATATATGTCCCATGAAACATGGATAAAATGTAGCTAAATGATGATATATTCATAAGGGATGGTGGATGTGTGTTTATAATTAAAAAAAGATAAACCTTATTAAGGTGATATTTAGGACAGTAAACAACTGATAACAGTGTCCATTTAAGGTTTGCCCGGTGGGACAGTCAAGAGAATGAAGTGACATATGCTGGAATTAGTAAGTAAGTAATACAATTAAATGATTAAATGAAAATTGTCAGCCCTCTACGTGCTGGCTGAAGCATTAAAATAATGAATTTAAAAAAATGTGATGTCAGCCAACCATGTGCTAGACATAAATATGAAGAAACAAACAAACAAAAGTGCAACCAAACCAAAATCGAAATATGAAATTATATATCTAATGTTATCATTTATATGTAGCTCATTATAAGCCATAAGTTGTATGTAGTTTAAAAACCTAACTGCAATTATGCAGGAGAGGTAGGGACCCTATAACCAAGTTTTAAATAAACTCAAGCCCACCAGATCCCTCCCTTAAATCAGGGTTCTCATCAGAGTTCCCCTTACATCCCTCCTTAAATCAGACTTTCCTTTACATCAGAGTCTCCCCTTACATCATGGTCACCACCAAAGTCGCCCCTTATATCAGCATCCCCCTTACTCTAGGGTCCACATCAGAGTCCCCTATACTTAGGATGCCCTATCAGAGTCCCCCCACTTACATCAGGGTCCCCATCAGAATCACATTTAAGAAGGTATAAAAGTTGATATTTTTCATTGAACAATGTATATAGTGGTGGAGGTTCACTTGCCTTTTATGAACTTTAGTCCAGCCAGTGAAATACATTTCAGGGCTTTCTGCACCTGGAGATTTCAGCGCCACAATGACAAATATAAATTGTCTAGTCTGCTGGCTATCCAGATTGTGTAGTCCCGGAGTTTCTGTCCACACAGACTCACCATGTCATCTCATTCAGTCTTGTGTCATACCAACGGCTCAACTTGGGGTGCACAAGCTCCTACCTAATTAACACAGTCTTTTAAGTTAGTAGTCATCAACCCTGTCCTGCAGGGCCCACTAACAGGCCAGGTTAACTGAAATACATTACAGGTGACATAATTTGCTGATCAGTAATTGCAGTATTATAGTCTGCATCTCCCCAAGGTAATAGATAAAATCTGGCCTGTTAGTGGGCCCTGAGAACAGGGTTGACGACCACTGTTTTAAGTGACATGAGTTCCTCTTTCCCTGAAGCCAGAGCGGACACTTCCAGTGTCTGTTTATATAAACTGCTCATCCAGCAGCTTGTCTTCTGAGAAGCATCGTATGCCCTTGGTCCCGACACTGTAATTGCCCTCCATTTGTTTCAAAGCTTGACAGACATCTATGCATTGCTAAACCCACTGTTATTCACTGTACTGCTCTCAGTTCACTGTTACTGTTCCTGTTCCTGTTCAACACATGGCTGAATTTTCATATATGGACAGGCTGGTTGTACAGAAGTCAATTTACTGATTGACTTTTGTACAGCCAGCCTGTTGGAAAATTCCTTCATGATCAGCACTAGGGATGAGCCGAACACCCCCGCGTTCGGTTCGCCCCAGAACCGTCAAACAGTCCGATCGTTCGCAACATTTAGAACCCCATTGAAGTCGATGGGACTCGAACGTTCGAATTCAAAAACGATCATTTTAAAGACCAATTTTCAAGTTATTGTTGGAAAACGTCTTTCAGAACCCGGGTCTTGCCCCAGGGAACATGTATCAATGGGAAAAAGACTTAAAAACAGGACTCCTGAAAAAACGACTGTTTTTAAAACTTTTTTTTCCATTGATAGTAGTATCAATGGGAAAAAAGTTTTAAAAACGGTTGTTTCGTTTCACTCGAATTTGCCGCGAAAGATCGTTTTTGTTCGAAATTCATCCCTAATCAGCACTTCCAGCTATAGTCAGCAGTGCTGATAAGTGTATTCTGATGGTGGGGAAGTCTCCCCTCTGTCAGAATACAATACCTCAGCGGGAGCGATTGGATTAGGTAATCAAGTAATTTTTTTTCATTCAACCCACTGGTTGGATAAAAGAAAATGAGCTACAGTATGGGCTGCCACTGCCTTAAGCTAAGTTGATACTAGTGCAGTTCTAAGTTGAACTGATTTTCAGTGCGATTTTATGGTGCAACATTGCAAATTGTTTTACACATTTTTGATGCATTGTCATGGTGCATTTTTTGTAGCAGAGACTTCTCAAATCACTTAGCATTGGCATTTTTACCACTGCTAATGTGACAATTAGAATGCTGGTTGTTAAGGAGCTGGCACCTGGCTCTCTGATCTGCTCATTCAGGTGAATGTAAACAAAGGAGCTGGGGCATTTAAACACCAAATAAAAGTGTGAGGGTTCCCCTATAAACCATACCATGTCCACCCAGTCTGGTATGCTGGTATAACTTTTAAGGGGGACCAAATGCCAGAAAAACAAAAGAAACCTGTGAGCCCCCCGCCCGAAATTCAACCAGGCCCTTACCCAAGCATGCAGTCTGGTACGTCAGGAAAGGGGAAGGATGAGCACCTCACTCCTTCATCATGGGGGGTATTTTAACAGGGGGGGGCCCTGTCAAAGCCCCCTGTCCCCATTTTGATGAGGGCAAGGGCTTGTTCCCCACAGCCCTGGCCCAGTTGTTGTGGGGGTATGCGGCTTATTAGAATCTGGAAGTACTCTTTAACAAGAAGGGGGGCCGAAGATACCCCCCCAATGTGAATGAATAAGGGGTACATATTACCCCTACTCATTCACCAAAAAAAGAATGTGCTCTAGAAATAAAAACATCCAAACATTTGACAAGCCCTTAAAAAAAAAAAAAAAAAATCTGGGAATCCCAAAGCCAGTGAGCCAATGAGGAGAGATCAAGGGGGCGAGACTGAGCCGTGGCTCTATGGGTCTCATGGACGCATAGAGTGGAGCTCAGAAGGGAGCATGCACCAATGCCCTCATAGCAAGTGGCTTGCTATTGGGGGCGCTGGTCAGAGGGGAGGAACCAGGAGCGCCAGAAGAGGACCCAAAAAGAAGAGGATCAGGGCTACTCTGTGCAAAACCAATCCACAAAGCGAGTAAGTATAGCATATGTGTTACTTTTGCAAAAAGAAAATGAAACTATAATATCACTTTAACAAACTTTGTTGCAGAGAACTACGTGTTTTTGCTTTGAAGGAGTAGCTATTTGTTAGATCATGTCCTGTGGAGGACTGATTCTGAATGAGAGTGACTTTTGAATTATCAATCAGCTGATGCACTTGGAGACCTCTAATGAGGATAGTGGAAAGGTCTGCATTCATTTAGAAGTGATTAACCCTTTAGGTGCAAAACTGCCATTTTTGTTGCAGAGCATGCCTAAAATCTGGCCTAAATCTTAGTGCTGGGAAAATCAGTGAGCCAATCACAAGCAAGAAATTACATCTGTAGGGGCGTTCCGTACACCAAACTGTTTACAAAACACATCCAGTTTGCCATATTGAATTTAATTGAATTGAGACTAAAAAGTAAAAAAGAAAATTTTTAAAAACAATAAATTACAATATGACTTGTGTCACAATTATATATGCTATAATTTATTTTATTTGTAATATTTTTTTTTCACAAAAGTGGAGTTACCCTTTAAATAATTTTCAGCTGGAAATTGATGATAGGTTTTGTTGTGATTGGATTTGGGGTTCTTCAAAAATGTTGTGCCAATCCCTCTATACTAGGGATGAGCTTCGAGTTCAATTCGAACCCATGTTCGAGTCGAACATCGGCTGTTCGACTCGAACATCGGCTGTTCGACTCGAACATTGGCTGTTCGACCGTTCATTTAATTTCGAACATTATGGGCCATTTGTGCCAAATTTGAGTGGCGCGTCACGGCCCATAATTCACTGCGGCATCAATAGGCCAACCATGCAGTATGAGGCGGTGTACACACGACCGAGTTTCTCTGCAGAATCCAGCGAGAACCTCGATGGGAGACGTATTCTGCTGAGAAAACCGGTCGTGTGTACACTTTTCGCCGAGCAACCCGTCGGGAAGCTCGTCGAGCCAAAAAGAGAGCATGCTCTCTATTTCCTCGTTGTTCTATGAGGAAATTTGGCTTGACGAGCTTATCGACAGCTGAACGGGAAACTCTACGGGCGGAACGATGAGTTTAGCCCGACGAGTTTCTCGGTCGTGTGTATGCCACCTGACTCGCATGCTTTGGCCAATCACAGCACGGAAAAAATGGAGAGTCATAATTGGCCAAAGCCAGGGTGGTTTGGCCAATTATGTCTCAGGGGGTTTAGTACACACCCCACACTATATAAGGCCGCCTGCGCGGCGGTTGTTAAAGACAGACAAAGAGAGAGAGAGACAGTGTCATTTATTTTGAGTTAGATAGAGCAGGCAGGCAAGGCAGTTAGCTTCAGTTACAGTGTGTAGAGCATATATATATGCATCCTGGGTGTTGTGTGTGTGTGTATATATATATATATATATATATATATATATATATATATATATATAATATATTTATATATTTATACACTGTATTCAGTTAAGCTAGATCCGTTCCTGTTATTCTCTTCATATTATACTGTGCTAGCTGCAGTATTTTCACTCAGTGTACTGTGTCCTTTGCACAGTGTGCACCTAAGGCTTACCTGAATACAATTGTTGGGGTTCTCATACAAATACAGGCAGGGACCTGCAGTATTTTGATGTAGTGTCCTTTGCACAATGTGCACCTAAAGCTTACCTGGATACAATTGCTGGTGTTCTCATACAAATGCAGGCAGGGACCTGCAGTATTTTGATTTACAGTTCCTGTCTTGTTTGCACCGCCTGTATACTACTGTTCAGAGTATATAGGGCCTTAGGGCCCCACACCTTTCCTTTTTTTTTATTTGGGTGCAGGGTTCCCCTTAATATCCATACAAGACCCACAGGGGCTGGTAATGGCCTGGGGGGGGGGGGGGGGTCACCCATGCTATTTTTCTCAATGGTTTTCATCCATATTGCCGGGACCGGACATGACATTAAAGCCGTAAGCAGTTTTAAATGACTTTTTTTCCTATATAAATGTCATTTTGTGCAGGGACCATTCTAAACATGGGAAACACGTGACACTTCACAGGCATACTATAGACCAGTGTTTTTCAACTCCAGTCCTCAAGGCACACCAACAGGTCATGTTATCAGGCTTTCCATTATTTTGCACAGGTGATTTGATCAGTTTCACTGCCTTAGTAATCACCACAGCCATTTCATCTGAGGGAAATCCTGAAGACTTAACCTGCTGGTGTGCCTTGAGAACTGGAGTTGAAAAACACTGCTATAGACGCCCAGCAGGTACAATATTTAAAAGACTATTTCACTTTTTTTTTTTTTCACTTTAAGCATCATTAAAATCACTGCTCCCGAAAAAACGGGCGTTTTTAAAACTTTTTTTTGCATTGATACAGTACATGTTCCCTGGAGCAAGATCTGGGTCCCCAGACCCTTTTTAGGACAACAACTTGCATATTAGCCTTTAAAATTAGCACTTATGATTTTGAACGTTCGAGTCCCATAGACTTTAATAGGGTTCTAAAGTTCACGTGAACTTTCGGTCCGTTCACAGGTTCTGGTGCGAACCAAACCGGGGGGGTTTCTGCTCATCCCTACTCTATACATGCATGTAGAGTCTAGTGGAGACAATCACACAATGGCTTCTTAAGTCTCTCGGGGGCTTCAGTAGTATGAAGATCGTCCCCTAGTTCAGGAGATATAATATCACTTGTTATATGTTTTTTGTTAGGTTTGTCACTCCAAAAGTGTTATAGACACAAAAAGCCAAGCAGCCAATATAATTAAAAGAAGGTCAGCAATGGCACCCTATGCATTTCTTTTGTCAAAAATGTCCTTTAAGGCCGCGTACACACGATCAGTCCATCCGATGAGAACGGTTCGAAGGACCGTTCTCACCGGTTAACCGATGAAGCTGACTGATGGTCTGATGTGCCTACACACCATCATTAAAAAAACTATCGTGTTAGAAAGTGGTGATGTAAAACACAACAACGTGCTGAAAAAAATTAAGTTCAATGCTTCCAAGCATGCATCGACTTGATTCTGAGCATGCATGGGTTTTTAACCTGCCTACTAACGATCGATTTTGACCTATCATTAGGCGTCCATCGGTTAAATTTTAAACCAAGTTGGCTTTTTTTTAACCGAAGGTCAAATAACCTATGGGGCCTACACACGGTCGTTTTTTCACCAATGAAAACGGTCCATCAGACCGCTGTCCTCTAGTTAACCTATCGTGTGTACGCGGCCTAACTCCTGTCACTGTTTCCCTGAGGTGATTGGCATTACACTTGACAGGAATGCCCAAAAAATGATGTTCTTAGTTAACTCCCTCTAAACACAATACATTACTAGTTAAAATCTTCTGGCTATTTCTCAGAGGTTATCAAAAAATATATGTATACCATAAATTCCTGAATACTCATGATGTACTGGAATAACCAAGAGCATGTGAAGTTCTTCAGGCACACAATGATGATCAGAATTGCAAATCCTGCATAATATTTTTACAGATGTTCTTTTGAGAAAGAAATTTCTTTGATTTCATTTGCGATCCCAAGCAAATCATTGCTTTCATCTTTGTCCAGAGTCGGGATAAAATATTCAACCACCTTAAACAACAAGGGCAACTTCACTATGAATTGTCAATGAGCTGTCATTTTCAAGACCTTAACAGACACCCTTTGGACTAATACTGAGTCTGTAAATAACTCCTAGACTCTGAAAAATCATGTGCTCTTTTGTGCAATTTCTAATGCCATGGCACGTAAAACATATAGAAGATCTGGAGAATCGTGCTGCCGTCCACTCTTGTAAAAGCACAACATAGGGCCAGATTCACATACAATCTGCGGCGGCGTAGCGTAAGCCATTTACACTACGCCGCCGCAACTTAATGGAGCAAGTGCCGTATTCCCAAAGCACTTGCTCCGTAGTTTGAGGCGGCGTAGTGTAAATGGCCCTGCGTATCCCCGCGTAATTCAAAGGGGGCGGCTTGTATTTAAATTAAGCGCGCCCCCGCGTCGATCGAACTGCGCATGCGCCGGCCGGGAAAAAAGCCCAGTTCGCATGCTCCAGCTCACCTCGGAAAGCGTAGTTGAAACCAACGTAAAAACTACGTGATCGTCACTTACGCAATGCCCTATTCGCGAACGACTTAGTAAAACAACGTAACCGACGGAAAAAGACGACGCTGACCCGACGCCATACTTAACATGGCAACGACGGAACTTCATAAACCTACCCCTCATATAGCAGGGGTAGGTTTACGCTTACGGAAACGACGTAAACGACGACGGTCGGCGTAAAAACGTTTGGGAATCGGCGTATTAGGCTCATTTGCATAGGCAAATGAGAAAACAATGTAAAGGCCACCTAGCGGCCAGAAAAGTAATTACATCTACGATCCGACGGTGTAAGTGTTTTACACCTGTCAGATCTTCACTGTATCTATGCGTTAGTGATTCTAGGAATCACACGCATAGATGCACAGTGAAAAAAACAGAGATACGACGGTGTTTCCTGCGATACACCGTCGTATCTCTTTTGAGAATCTGGCCCATAGTGTTTATTCCGACAGTACTATTTCATGTTGGGCTTCCAACATTCCATGTTATTGGATCTTGTTTGCTCTGTCAGGGATTATTTATTGCTAGACTTTGTTGTTGTTTGGTGTTGTTTTAAATTGACAGTTGTTGAGGAAGAGAATGTCCCACCACCACCACCTCCACCATTTGAACATTCTGCTACATTAAATATAGAGATTGAAAAAAATAAGTTCCAGAACAGTGTGCACCTAAACCACCTTTATAATATATAATTCCCTATCACTGTACTATCCAATCCTACCCTCGGTTTAAAAAAATGTTAGACATACACCAGTTAGGCCTATTAATTTTGATTAAAATTCTCCTGGTGCTGGCCAGTTTAACTTTATCCTAGCATCCTAATTCATGTAGCAAAGCCCCTCAAAAGGCCATTAAAGCTGAGCTCCACTCAAAAGGGGAAGCTCCACTCGTTCGCCTCTTCCCCCATCCGCTGCACCATTTGGCACCTTTGGTGGGGGAGCGGGCAGGGCTGTCTTTAAGGCAGGGCAAAAGGGGAAGCTGCCCTGGGCCCCATCATTGTTGTGGGGCCCAAAGCAGCTGCCTCATACTTACCAACTATCCCAGTTTAAATTCCCTTGTCTCGTGAAGTTTTAGTCCCATGCTGTGTCCTGATATCTCAGTGTGAAGTTCTGTTACTAATGCTGCCCAGCTCTGCCCTATTGCTGTTTACAGATGACTCACCTGCAGACCCTGTGTTTACATGTAAACAACCTGCATTATTATGTAAATAGTGGTGGCATTAATCTGTAAATAGCCGCAGACTGGCAGTAACCTCTAGCAACCAATCAGTGAGCAGTAATAATGTGCAGTAACCTCTAGCAACTTCTTAGTGCGTGGTAAGGATGTCCAGTAACCACTAGCAACCAATCAGTGAGCAGTATGAATCTCTAGCACATAAACAGTGAGCCATAATGTGTTCTGCAACCTATAACAGCCAGTCAGTAAGCGGTAATGATACCTCTGGCAATCAATCGCAATCGCTGCCTGATCTGATTCAGTAAACTGATTTTGAGTCTAGCTGCTATTTATTGCATGTCTCAGTTGGAGAGCAAAATTGCATGGGAGGGGGCCCAAGAAAATGTTTGCCCAGGGTCCAATCAATATTAAAGATGGCCCTGGGAGTGGGTACCTGGTTTTGACAGGCACCAGGTCCCACTTCCAGCTCAGTTTGCCTCCCTCTTTCCCCGCAGCCTTCTGGGACACTTCACAGTTCCCAGAAGACCGCAGCACTTTCACAAAGTGCCAGCGTGCCTCAAGCATGTGCAACAGGATACCGGTTGTAAAGCCACAAGGCTTCATTGCCAGTTTCCATTGGTCAAGATAATGGGGCCAGCACCTGAAAGCCGATTGAAGAATCAGCCCTGGTGAGAACACCGCTAGATGTCTGGACAGGTAAGTGCCCTAATATTAAACGTCAGCAGCTACAGTATTTGTAGCTGCTGACTTAAAAAAAAAAAATTAAGGGGAGGCTGGAGCTCCTCTTTAACTATATTATCATGCACCGTTATTGTAAGAATAATCATATATTTCACCCATAATGTATTCAATAATTGTTTTCTTCCCAAAACACATAATTAAAAAGCAACAGTGTACACAAATTGCCAGTAACTAATTTTTCAAATCATGTATACACAGTTCTTTTTGTACAAAACACAAAAAATGCTAAATACTTCCTAATGACCTGAAAATCTCATTAAAAAAAAAAATCATTTATTTTCTTAGGATAAAAAAAGTTTTGTAGAGCATACATATTAAGGCAATTTCTAGTTACCAGAAGCCAAGCAAAATTATACAACTACGTTTTCAACTACGTTTTCTGAATGAATGCAAAAATAAATCATTGCATTTATTTGTGTTTTACAGTACATATTTTTTAAATGTATATATTGACTTAACCTGTAACCATTTAAAAAAAATAGCAGTTAAAGCAAAGGAAAATCAAGTGTTTGAATTGCTTACTGCAGCATTTTACCTGTCCCTAAATTATACAATTTTTTACTTGCAATTATCCTTTGAACTTGCCAGAGAATTTGAATACTATTGAAAGAGCCAGTTACCTAACATAGCCACTTCCTTCATTGCATATCATAGCCCTCTTATTATTATTTTACGGGCACGACATCTCCGGGACCCCGGGATGTTCTTGCTTCTTCCATCCTCCCTGGGGTCACCTGGTTTCCATCACACCACCCACTGGGTTCGGGATCTGAGCTTTTATTTATGCGTGTGTTGGAATAAACTGTTGCATGTTTTTATCTCCTTATTTCTGGGCCCTGAGTTATGTCATTTACTACCCAGCCTTGATAGTGCTCCTATTGTGGGGATTTTATGGAGCTGCTGACATATTCAAGATGAGGGTACCCATCAGGAGTCACAGAGCTTTTAGCATACCTCCCAACTTTTGAACTTCAGAATGAGGGACACTTGAGAGGAGAAGTGCCACTACGCACGCTGTGGCAAAAATGGGTGTGGTCAAATTATTAAGAACGGGAGGGACTTATGGGGCGTGGTTAAACAAAACATGGGCTTACTGCTTTGATTGCTGTGTCACAAGCAAGAGTCTCACAGACACAAACCCCAGTACAATCATTTAAAAAAAAAAGAATGAAAAGCTTCCATTACAAATTGTTTTGCACACACTGTGGAAGAGTGTGTTATACAAAGTGTGGAAGGATTCAGGAGTGCATTACGTACAGAGTGTTAGGTTCAGGAATATATTACGTACAGTGTGAGGTTCAGGAGTGCATTACATACAGAGCGTGAGATTTAGGAATACATTAAGTACAGAGTGTGAGGTTCAGGTGTGCATTACGTACAGAGTGTGAGGTTCAAAAATACATTAAGTACAGTGTGAGGTTCAGGTGTACATTACATACAGAGTGTGAGGTTCAGGAGTGCATTACGTACAGAGTGTGAGGTTCGCATATACATTACATACAGTGTGATGTTCAGGAGTGCATTACGTAGAGAGTGTGAGGTTCAGAAGTGCATTACGTACAGAGTGTGAGGTTCAGGAGTGCATTACATACAGAGTGTGAGGTTCAGGAGTGCATTACGTACAGAGTGTGAGGTTCAGGAATACATTACGTAAAGAGTGTGAGGTTCAGGAATACAATACGTACAGAGTGTGAGGTTCAGGAATACATTACGTACAGAGTGTGAGGTTCAGGAATACATTACGTACAGAGTATGAGGTTCAGGAATACAATACGTACAGAGTGTGAGGTTTAGAAATACAATACATACAGAGTGTGAGGTTCGGGAGTACATTACGTACAGAGTATGAGGTTCAGGAATACAATACGTACAGAGTGTGAGGTTCAGGAATACATTACGTACAGAGTGTGAGGGTCAGGAATACATTACGTACAAAGTGTGAGGTTCAGGAATACAATACGTACAGAGTGTGAGGTTTAGGAATACAATACGTACAGAGTGTGAGGTTCGGGAGTACATTACGTACAGAGTGTGAGGTTCAGGAATACAATATGTACAGAGTGTGATGTTCAGGAATACAATATGTACAGAGTGTGAGGTTCAGGAATACAATACGTACAGAGTGTGAGGTTCAGGAATACATTACGTACAGAGAGTGAGGTTCAGGAATACATTACATACAGAGCGTGAGGTTCAGGAGTACATTACGTACAGAGAGTGAGGTTCAGGAGTACATTACGTACAGAGCTATAATGTGGGACAAAGCCCCTCTACTCTGGGACTGCAGGACAAAGGAGAAAATGCGGGACAGTTCCATCCATTCGGGACTGTTGGGAGGTATGCTTTTGGATGTCTACATAAGTGTGGCTTTTATAGATTTATAACATTCCTTAAATACATTGAAAGTTCATATAATCTTATGGGAAGAGAGAGGGCCACTTAAGCAACTTGGCAACCGGTCCCGGGCCACAATGAGCGGAGCTGGTGGATGGCAGCCCACTCTACTCTATAAAGCCCAC
Source organism: Rana kukunoris (assembly GCA_029574335.1). Classification (NCBI taxonomy): domain Eukaryota; kingdom Metazoa; phylum Chordata; class Amphibia; order Anura; family Ranidae; genus Rana; species Rana kukunoris. The sequence goes on from CM056052.1 coordinate 143,491,682, forward strand.
TCTACTCTTTTTTTTTTTGCGGATCGGATTGGAGGTAGGCATTTGTAAACAGACACAAGTCCATTTACATCTTCCACTCCTTAGAAGTGAATGGTGGGTCCAGTTGGATCGGACTGACTGTGTGAAAGGGGCCTAAGGCTGCTTTCACACTGATGCGCGGTTGCTTACCCGCACCACAAATGCAGCACAGTTCACCTGTGTCTTTTCTGCAGGTTAGCTGCACTTTGCCATATACTTCTATTATATCATGTAGGTGTGGTGCACTTTCAGAAAGCTCACCAAACTCGCAGGTAATAGAAGTCTATGGCTCAGTGCAGGTAATCAGTTTAAAAGCAGCCCAGTAATCACTGCAGAACAGATATGCCCATATATACACTGTTGGCTAGATTCAGGTAGAGCCATGGGCATCCGCTCATAGGGTTAAGGGGGGCGGGGGGCGAGTGACCCCCCCTGAAATCGGCAAGGGTCTGCCATGCTCGCATCTGTAGCTGTGCTGACTCTCTCTTTGTTTGTGTAAGTCGGCTCCACAGCTGTTGCAAGATCAGTGTCACGGAGCTTACAGAGCTCTTTACTGCCACCTCTGGCCACTTCCTGTATGTGCGCCCTCGTGTTTTCTTTGCTGCCTGTAATGTATTTTCAAATGGACATGTGGAAACATGACTTGGGAAAAGGAAGACCACCGTGACCTTACAAGGGGGGGCTGTGAGTACAAGTGAAGGGAGGAGCCTGTTTGTGTACAGGGGGGGCTGACATATATACAGATGAGGGGGGGCAGCTGAGTGCATACAGGTATGATCAGTGAAGGGGGGGTGCCAGATATAGGAAAGATCATATCATCTGTCCTGTCCTGTATACAGCTATATACACCCATCTTCCTTCCTGTATTCCTCCATCATCACTGACTGCAGATATACATCATCTGTCCTGTATATAGAGCGGTATATACCCACCTTCCTTCCTCTATATACCAATACTATCCACCCTTCTATATACACATACTGTACACCCTCTGTATTGTACATTTGATCAGCACAGTGAAGCTGCATATCATGGGCACATGCCTGCGCTTTATGGGATAATGACTAAGCCCCTTCATGACATTGTCAAAGAAGCTGAGCACAGGTGATCGTAAAATTATGCCCCCCCCCCCTGGAAAAAGTTCAGCGGACGCCCATGCGTAGAGCGGCTTAAATTTCCGTGGACGTAACGTATCTCAGATACGCTATGCCACCGTAAATTAGAGAGGCAAGTGCTGTATTCTCGAAGCTAATTTACGGCGGTGTAGCGTAAAGGGGCCAGCGTAAGCCCACGTAATTCAAATGTGTTTTATGTAAATTAAGTGTGACCCCAAGTAATTGACGTTTTTTTCGAACTGCGCATGCGCCGTCCGTGGACGTATCCCAGTGCGCATGCTCCAAATTACGACGCTAAGACGCATTGAATTCGACATGAACGTAACTTATGCCCAGCCCCATTCCAGAACGACTTCCGCAAACAACGTAAACGAAGTACAATGCGACGCTGTCCCGACGCCCATACTTAACATTGGCTGCCCCATCTTTTTGTTGGAATAACTTTACGCCTGAAAACGCCTTGCGTAAACGGCATATCTGTACTGCGACGGCCGGGCGTACGTTCGTGAATTGGCGTATCTAGCTAATTTGCATATTTTAGACGTAAACCCCCTAGCAGCCAGCGTAAATATGCAGCTAAGATACAACGGAGTAGGAGACTTATGCCTGTTGTATCTTAGCAAGATTTAAGCGTATCTCGTTTCGAGAATACGCTTAAAGATACGACGGCGCAGATTCGGAGTTACGACGGCTACTGATATGCCGGCGTAACTCCATGAGAATCTGGCCCTGTGATTTTAGTAATAAACTTGCCTTTAATAACAGTACTGCACTGCGCTGACATGCCGTTCACCTCTGCAGCCAAGGGTTCGGATCCCGGTCTCGGCTGCATGTGAATTGAGTTTGGTGGTCTCAGCCCGGCTCCTGGTGGGTGTGCTATGCGAGGTAAGCCTGCGCTTAGTACGCCCACCCCCTCCCACAAAAACCACCACACTTACACGCACTCGAAATTGGGTTAACATGCACGCACTTTGGCCACGCGGTCTCTAAAAAAGAGAGGCGAAGGACTAACAGGGCTGTCTGAGCGGGCTAGATCCTCTCACTCCCTCATAGGGGAATCCCTCTGCCCCGTTGGGCTTCAAAGCGGAGCAGGTACTTCCGGTTCCGGCGCCGCATGTAGGGGAAGCAAGCTCCGGAGGCTCCGCTCAGACTGCCGAATAACCAGCTTACAAAGCCCCGGCACTGCCCCGGAACACGGCGTTTCACTGCGCCCACGCATAGCCCTACCCGCAAGGCATGGAGCGGTACCTGACACAGCCGCGGACATCCAAAGATCCCGGCGGCACGGACGTCCCATCGGAAGCCACGGCCACGTCCAATATGGCGGCCGCAACACGAGGTACCTCCTCTTCACAGTATGCCCAAGTACAGCCAGTTCAGGGATGTCCTGATCAGGGCATTTCGCTAAGTGAGGACATGGACACTCTAGCTACTGGCTGTGGGGAGCAGGGAGACACACATGAGCGGATTGCTAAAGCTGTGGCGGCACTGCTTTCGCCCACCATCACAGCAGCTGTTGAACGTGCAGTTGCAGTAGGCATTCAGCAGCTCCGCAAAGAAATTGGGGAACATTCCCTGAGGCTAACCACCGCAGAACAGCGCATTTCCTCAGTAGAGGACGATCAGTATAATATAAGCGGCGCCCTGGAACGGTTCACCCAAGATCTACAGCACCTCCATGAACGCATGGAAGACCAGGAGAACCGTTCCAGGAGGAATAATTTCAGGATTATTGGCCTGCCGGAATCATACAAGCCGGGCTCACTGCTGGACATATGCTCCGCCGCCCTCCCTGAATCCCTGGGCCTAGGTAGGAGGTGTGTGGTGGAGAGAGCCCATCGTATCGGCGCTATGTCTGAGGATCGTGCCCGCCCTAGGCCGGTGATTGCGAGGTATCTAAATTATGCTGACCGTATGGACGTCTTGCAGAGCTTCCGCAGAGCTCGATCGGCGGAGTTCGAGGGACACAAGTTGCTGATTTTTGCTGACTATTCTGCGGAGGTGTCTCGTAAGCGCAAAGAGTTCCAACCAGTGTGCGCGGAACTACACAAGAGGGGTATTCGCTTTACGCTGGCATACCCTGCTATCCTTCGCCTACAAGCCCCGAACGGAGAACAGCTCACATTGCAATCTCTGGATAAAGCCCGCGCTTATCTCCAGTCACTCGCAGCCGACAAGATACCACCAGGCACTTACGCTGACAGAGCTAAGCAAGGTCCCAGGGATCAGAGAAGCCCCAGGAAGGACCCGCCAAAACGCCTCAAGCACGCGTCCGCTCAGGGCCACCAAGAATCTGACTGATTACAAAAAGCTCATATTTCCTGGCCCAGGCCAAGAGGAACCGGATTGGTCCGTGCGGCTCCAAAGCAGCCTTATGTCTTCTCTAATTTTTGGGTCATGCGGGGATAGCCCTACGGCTGGGATGATGCCCCTGATTCTAGTCCCGCAGGTTGTCTACTGCCCTTGTGGATACGATCCAATAGCAATGCTGCTGTATGTATTCTCGTTGGAACTGCCATAGCTAGTTATACCCACCCTGATGACACACGCTGGTTCAATGTTTATTATGTTTATTGTTGCTGTGCCTATATTGTGTTGAGTCTCCCCTCTTAGAGGGTCACCATGCATCCCCACTGCTGAGCCTTTTCATGTTTTATATTTTTTCTTTTTTTTTTTGGGCGGTTTTGCTCAATATGTTCAACACCACATTGTTGATATTTCTTAACTTCTAACACTTTCTTTAAAAAAAAAAAAAAAAAAAAAGCCGCAGTGTTGGATTCTACTAGTATCCCATGGTGGCGGTCTGACGGTACATCCGGTGGTGGGAATGCATGCGGAAAAAAGAGAAGTCTCGAATTAATGTTTTTTTTTCTCTTGTTTCTAACTTTCTTCCTTTACCTTTCTTTATTCCCGTGATTGTGCCCCTTTTCCTGCTGAGAGGATGGTTCCAATGGTCCTACCACCGAACACTACAAATGTACACCCACTTTCGAAACGTGCAAGGTCGCCCTGACCCAGGTAATTCACACTTACATCCTCGTATTGATCATCCCATGTTATGCCACCCATGGCTCAGATCTGTGTAGTTTCCTGGAATGTTAAGGGGCTAAGGTCACCCATCAAACGTATGAAAGTTCTCAGGCACTTAAAAAGGCTTAAGGCTGATATTGCTCTAATACAGGAGTCACATTTGGGAGAAAGAGATTTTTCCCGTATGCAGAAGCTATGGGTAGGAAAGGTATTAGGCTCAGCCTCTTCTGGACGCAAAGCAGGGACACTCATTTTACTTCACAAGAATCTAGATTATGATCTCCTCTCGGTTAATAGTGATGGAGATGGTAGACGGATTTCTGTCCACCTCAAGCTCCCATCGGGAGAGATAAGGGTAACTAATATTTACGCTCCCAACTCCCCTGACCAGGCGTACTTTACTAAACTTGCGTCTCTACTGGCAGCAGATGGGGACGTCCCACATCTTATAGGGGGTGATTTTAATTGCACTTTCTGCGATCGGGAAGATAGATCCGCCGTGCGCTCTCCCCCACCCTTGGCCCGTTTGTCCCGTTCTACATACCTATCGCATATGATACAGGCACTCAACTTAGTCGATACATGGAGGCTCCATCACCCTCTGGACAAGGAGTACACCTTTTTCTCCCCTGTCCATGGCTCCTTCGCTAGGTTGGACTATTTCCTGTGCACTCTCTCTCTTATGCCCAAGATTAGCCTTTCAAATATACACGACTTGGTGATCTCTGACCACTCTCCTATTTCGGTTTCAATATACACTCCTCAGGTCAACTCAGGGGCTAGGCAATGGCGGTTTTCTATCCCAAAACGAGAGTTTCCAGACAATGATGTCAGAAGCTTGGGCGGAATATGCGCACAACAATACTCAGCACTTAGACGACCCTAACTTATTTTGGGAGGCGGGTAAGTCTTATATTAGGGGGAGGATTATATCATTTACATCGGCCTACAAGAAGAACACTCAAAAACAATTTATAGATGCTAGTATGAAAGTTCGGACAGCCCAATCGATCCTTAATGCTAATCGTACTGATGACAATCTGGTCGCCTGGCGAGATGCTAAAGACCAGTTTGACACCTGGGCAGAAAGAGTGGAGCTGATGAAGCTATCTGCCTCACAGCTACACTATCATAAATTTGGCAACAAAGCCGGGAAGCTACTTGCGAGACTCACCAAAGGTGCATACACCCCAACTCATATCACAGCTCTGCGCAACCCTGACGGCTCGCTGTCCACGGAACCACAAGATGTCAATAAGACGTTAGAGACATATTATACCCTCTTATATGGTCCAGCACCCATAGATACTGACATGGCTCAGGAATGGCTAGATGGTGTCGTTCTGCCGCAAATTGACCCGGACTTTTTGACCCGACTAAATGCCCCCATCACATTAGATGAAATTAGAGGAGCTATAGGTGGTCTCTCCAATGGCAAAGCCCCGGGCCCAGACGGTTACTCGCCTGAGTTCTTTAAGATGATGCTAGAAACAATTGCTCCTACTCTCCTATCTGTCTACAACTACATTTGGACTGGTGGACCATACCTCCCCACTGGTCATCTAGCCAACATCAAGCTTATTGGCAAGAAGGTGTCGTACGTTTTGGCGCGAATTATAATGATATATTCAATATTTCAGCAAAAATATGAAAAGGCCATTAAAGCTTAAATGTGATCGTAACGATTATATAAGGAAATCAAGATGACTCCAAAGTGAAAAAGAAACACATGTGACTTAGATGTACAAGGCCCCCAATACATCAGCTATCTCTACTTTTTACAAGCTCGAATGAAACTGAATGACAATGACAGTTATCACAAAACAAACGATTGTTGTCCTAAACCTTGGTGAATAAACAAGCGATGTTTAAGGAAACCAGCCTTATCCTAGAACATCCTTTGCTAGTCAAGAACTGATTTCAGGTGAGGAAATAAATCCATTGTAGTCCGAAGACCGAACATTGACTCAGCCATTCTAAAACAATGACTTGTGTTGACCAACTAAATTTCCTGAGAAGAAGATATTTACACAGCTGGGCTCTCGGGCCACCACGGAAGAGATAGTTTTAAATACGGTCTTCACAAACCAATGTACAAAGTTGACTTGCATTATGAATATACGGGGTATTAGAAAAATATACGTTGACATGAAAAATAATATTTCCAAATTATCAAGGACATCTTAAAAACTGTGGGATATATATAACCATCGCATCAGCTAATTTAGAAATTTGTAAAAAGAATTATAGGAGAAATTTGTTTTTATCAATAGATGTGTTTTTAAAGAAACTAAATCCACATTATGAAAGATATAGAATTGTGATTATAAAGATGTATCCTGCAACATGTGTCCCTCAAACACATATCAAAATAATTCATGTATCCACATTAATAATTATTTTGCATTGATTGAGATATCAACCTGTGCATGATTGGAAAGAATGTTGTTGGGAAAATATGCGGTTATACAGGTATATACGTTTATGTGATGTAGGGATCAAATATATACTAATTGGATATGATGGAACATAAAGTTATCAGAGATACATATATAGAAGTTACCAATAATAAGAATAATAAGTTAATAATAATATAAGTCTCCCCAGTAATATAAAATTATCTTACAGATAATCTCACAATAAAGGTGAGACACCTAGTGGCTGAAAGTGATATTACTTGAGGTTCTCAAACTCAGAGACCCAGTAAGTGACTAAAATCGTCAGCCAATAGGGGCATGACATGTCTTGCCAGGAACTCCCATAGAGACCAGAGGCCAATGAATGAAGGACAGCTGTCAGATGGGCAGGATGTAGGATGATTTAATGGTCCTATTGTTTTGGGTAATATAAGAAAGATAGCCCATGAGAGAGAGAGATCATTCAATGATTCAATTCAATGAAAGATGAATAAGGTACAGGCAATGAAGATGGATCAATGATGAAAGAAGACCCCATCCATAGGGGGAGGGGCACGCTAGGACAAGGTATGAAGGCAGCTTGTCGTCCCATGAAGGGCCATAGAAAGCACTGCATATTAACTCTGGTCACCTGCAGATAGCCATCTTGGAATTGGTAAATATGCCATTTTACTTTATCAGAAATATTGTTGTTCTGTAGGATTTAAAGTTGTATATCGTGTAGTCATGGTCTGGTCTCATAATCAATAACTGGTAGATTTTTCTGTAAGCATACCATTTTTATATTTTAATATTTTAATATTTTTTTACATAATTTCAAAATTAATGACAGAACAAAGCCTTCCAATACATTTTCATATTTTTCCCTCTTACTTACCTGCAGTAAAGTAACAGGTAGAAATATGAAATAGAAGCTTTCGTTTCATTGTCTTTTTATATAGTTATCTTGAGACTGGCCATGACACACAGATCAAAGGTATTGCACGCCCATTTTGGGGATAGTTTAATGTATCGCAATGTGTTTATGTAACGCAACTGGTATTCTAATGTCATGTAAATATCCATATTTTGTCAACCAATAAATTAGCTATTTTGTATGATTACACGTCTCCGTGAATACGTTCATAATATAGACTATGTCATATAGATTGACTTGTATTTAAAAACTTCTTCGTTATCAAAGAATTCAATATAATTTTACTGTGCGGGTAAATATAACCTTAAGAAAGCACAACATATAAATGGAGGCACTGCTGAGATAATGTCGATGTTTTGTACAAGTTCAATCATAGTTATGGTGGTGACAAAAATTACATTTTGCATGAAATTATGAAATTATGAATTATTAATTTTTGAAATCATGTATTATCAAATTTGGATAAAAGATATTTTTCTTTGCCTAAAAAGGTCTGGTCAAAATATATTGTTTGTTAATAGGGATTACCAAGAGTCGGCCCTTAGTGGTGAGACAATAACTCAGAGAAGATTGGTACGGATACAGGAAATGTTGGAAAAAATTTCCAAAGCTGAAATGACAGATGAGGCCAAAAAAAAAATTGTCTGATGAGACTGATATAGCATACATTACAGGCCGTAAAACCCATGCCCGTCAGATAATAAAAGACGTGTGGAACTTGGGCGGTCAAATTGATGCACAAGATAACTCATCTAAGGTAAAGACAATAAAAAGGCTTGATCACATTATTGCGGATTTACGCATTATCCTGATGTATCTTAGTAATGGGTTTAACTGTCAAAATCCCCAACAGGAGATAGATATCTCAGAAATCCAGCCACATGTAACAGAAAAGGAATGTGAGCTCACTAAAAATAGAGAAAGTGACCAATGAAAAGGCAGATCATTATCACAAGTCATTAATAACAGTGCGAAAGAACACTAGAATAAATCAAGACAAATGTCACAAAGATGCGAGACGATTAATATCAATAAAAGAGGTTGAGAGTTTTCTGCAGAAAACTGAATATCTTGACAAAAGTTGCAGAGTAATGAGCAGTGAAAATTTAGAAAGTTGCCGAGTAATAAGCAGTGAAATTTTAAAAGAAGAAACAAAGCAGTTTAAGTCAGAACAGAACTCTCCAACTAAGCAATCAAAAGAATTAAAGTGAAGTTTGTGCCCCGGGTTAATTCTCAATGCCTCACCCTGAATGCGTTTAGAGTGTAACCAAAATCTATAATACTGGACTCCAATCTAAAATATTGGAGTTGGACATTGGTGAGGGACCAGAAAAAGAACCCTCATCTATCCCAAGCCATCTGTTGAGCAAAACGGGGTAAAAAGTGAACCACCACATGAAAGTAGGTTTAATAAGTTTCCCCTGGGATCAGAGGAAAATATAGATACCCCTAAACAGGACGCCTCAGTGGATATGAAACGATTAATAAAAAAGATGAAGAGTTTTCTGCAGAAAACTGAATATCTTGACAAAAGTTGCAGAGTAATAAGCAGTGAAAATTTAGGAAGTTGCCGAGTAATAAGCAGTGAAAATTTAAAAGAAGAAACAAAGCAGTTTAAGTCAGAACAGGAATCTCCAACTAAGCAATCAAAAGAATTAAAAGTGAAGTTTGTGCCCCCGGGTAATTCTCAAATGCCTCACCCTGAAAGTGTAGAATGTAACCGAAATCTAATATCTGACTCTCAATCTAAAATATTGGGGTTAGACAATGAAGAGGGATCAGAAAAAGAACCCTCATTCTATCCCAAGCCATCTGTTGAGCAAAAGGGGGTAACAAGTGAACCACCACATGAAAGTAGGTTTAATAAATTTCCCCTGGGATCCGAGGAAAAGATAGATACCCCTAAACAGGATGCCTCAGTGAAGTTCGTGCCCCAGGGTAATGCTCAAATGCCAAACCCTGAAAGTGTAGAATGTAACCAAAATCTAATATCTGACTCTCAATCTAAAATATTGGGGTTAGACAATGAAGAGGGATCAGAAAAAGAACCCTCATTCTATCCCAAGCCACCTGTTGAGCAAAAGGGTAAAAAGTGAACCACCACATGAAAGTAGGTTTAATAAGCTTCCCCCGGGATCAAAGGAAAAGATAGGTCCCCTAAACGGGGCCCTCAGAAATAATATACATTTTAAATGATACTTTCCCTGTCTTTGAGCAAGAGGGATCCATGTGCGTCAATGACCACATCGAGGCCTATGAAAATACCTTATCAGCTTTAGGCCTAGATGATGACCAGTCAAGGATTAATTTCTTACCGTGGGTATTTAAAACCAAACACCGTAGATTCTGCGAATCTTTAAAAAGTCTGTCTGGTACTTCATGGCAAGAAATTAAACACCGCTGTCATATAGAATTTGGCCAGTACAAAAATGTTACAGCAGCTGGTGTGGCTAAACAAAATCTGAGATGTTCCAGTAATCAAAGCCCCACAGAAGTGTTGTCTGTGCTCAGAAGTGCTTACCACTTAACAGAAAATGAGACAGATTGCAATAAAAGTGAATTTAAATCCACGTTCTTTGAGACTCCACCTACCCACACAAAAGTGCGTTTAGCAAAAGACTACTACGAAAGGGTGTTCACTTAAGTCCTTGGTAAAAGAGGGTAACAATGTGTACTCTATCCAACGAACTGGTGAATACGATGAAAGGCCTCAACCCATCACTCAAATCGTGGATGAAACTAATGTATCTCCCCAATTATTACAGTTTGATACCCATAAAATGACATGTGCTGATATAGCCAGAGGAGATATGCCACAGAGTCTTCCCAGCGGGAGACCACATACCCCACAAATTAGAAGGGGGGAACAGAAAACACCCTTTAAAGGGAGAGCACAAAGCCCACCTCAGGATTACCATCCTGGGGAACCAGACGCAAGGTTTCAGAGAAACTATAGGGTCTACCTCCAACGGGTCAAATTCAAACCCAAAGGTAGAAACCCATACTATTACCGGTCCAATTCGCCCCGGGGACCAACACAGGTAAATAGGGAGCAACCGCAGGGTAGGACACCCCAAAATCCCCTGAAAAATAGGGAGAAATTAAGGCCCAGACAACTATCCCAGAATCAGGACAGTGTTGCTGAAGGGGATATGTCTGATAAAACTGAGCCAGTAGTCCCCAGAAATTACAGAGACTGGGTCACAGAACCCTATTCTGATCAGCCTGTAAGCAATACAGAAACCAAGATAAAGCAAGTTATGCATATGATACACGGTTTCGTTGCTGTACGAAGTGTGAAACACATTTCTGTAAGAGGCAAATACTGGGGCCAGCCAAGGGCCACAGAGCCTTTAAAGCGCCAATGTTAAAGTAAATTAGAGGAATGCACTGGAAAGGCATAGGAGACAGAGGTTCTGACACCATATAATGTTTTTTTCCCAGGTTACAGTAGTAAGGATCCTGGAATCCCCAGCAGGGATCTTGGTCGTTAGAAACTGTTATCCTATCTTTCAGTGGTCACTTCGTTCCTCTGACATAAACAGGTCGCTCCAAACAGCTTAATTTCAAGAAGTCCCAGAAGAATTTCGGAGGTTGGTCGAATTCTAAAGACATTAACATCAGAAGGCCTAAAACGGTTTGATATTTTGGTAACAGATGAGTCGCCACCTAAGGTAGTTTGATTGCCTCTATTAAAAATTGTATTGACACCCCACAGGGGGGAAGGTTTTATTTGTTTTTCCCCAGTAGAAGGTTGACTATCATATCAGATATTTTGTTGCTGACCATAAGTGTCGCATGTCAAACTGAATTATTTTAAAATGTTACTATTCCAGAACCACTATAATTAAGTTAAAAGAAAAAAAATGGTTCTGAAGAATGACAGTAGATTGACTATTATGTCAAATACTTCATTGCTGACAGTAAGTGTCGCATATCAATTTGAAATAATAAAAAAAAAAAAATGTTTTACTATGCCAGAACCGCTATAAGTAGGCTAAGAGAAAAACAAAATGGTTCTGAAGCATGTCAGTTATTAATGCTTGGTATCCTCAGGTATAAATACATGTCCTCATGTTAATGAGCCCTAGAGCTTTATCTCCCAGAGCAAATATTCAGACATTGTCTTGAAGGCCAAAGTGCTTAGCCAAAGGACAGGTGACACAATGGGCCAAAAGGGGGGGCTCTGAGGAAGCCAGGATACCAGCCTGACACTGAGATCTCAAAACGCAGGTCATGTAAAAAAAAAAAAAAAACGCATATACTGTTTTTCTCATGGAATCCACTTTCCTTTACAGGACTAAGAGGTCCATAAGCCAATCTACAGATCTGGGAGTCCAACACGTGTGAGTCATCCAGAGAAAGAACCGTACGGGGGAATCAGAGACACCGCTAATGGCTAGTCTGCACAGACGGAACTCAACAGGACAGCCAAGTACAAAGTCTCGCCGTCCGGGTGATCCAGTTCCCGCTAACCAACGGCTAACCAACCCTGAGATGCATGCATCAATCACAAACCCACTTCTTTTCCTCAAGGAACTACACCCATCTGCAGGTGTCAACTCTTCTTAAAATGCTATTTTCAGCATCCACAATCCGGATGCCATACAAGGCCGAATGAAGCCTGATTTCTTCACCACTTTGCATTTTGAAGTCCTCCAAACGACTACCCCGCATTTGGAGCTTTCAAAAGGGGGGATCTGTCGTACGTTTGGCGCGAATTATAATGATATATTCAATATTTCAGCAAAAATATGAAAAGGCCATTAAAGCTTAAATGTGATCGTAACGATTATATAAGGAAATCAAGATGACTCCAAAGTGAAAAAGAAACACATGTGACTTAGATGTACAAGGCCCCCAATACATCAGCTATCTCTACTTTTTACAAGCTCGAATGACTGAATGACAATGGACAGTTATCACAAAACAAACGATGTTGTCCTAAACCTTGGTGAATAAACAAGCGATGTTTAAGGAAACCAGCCTTATCCTAGAACATCCTTTGCTAGTCAAGAACTGATTTCAGGTGAGGAAATAAATCCATTGTAGTCCGAAGACCGAACATTGACTCAGCCATTCTAAAACAATGACTTGTGTTGACCAACTAAATTTCCTGAGAAGAAGATATTTACACAGCTGGGCTCTCGGGCCACCACGGAAGAGATAGTTTTAAATACGGTCTTCACAAACCAATGTACAAAGTTGACTTGCATTATGAATATACGGGGTATTAGAAAAATATACGTTGACATGAAAAATAATATTTCCAAATTATCAAGGACATCTTAAAAACTGTGGGATATATATAACCATCGCATCAGCTAATTTAGAAATTTTGTAAAAAGATTATTAGGAGAGAAATTTGTTTTTATCAATAGATGTGTTTTTAAAGAAACTAAATCCACATTATGAAAGATATAGAATTGTGATTATAAAGATGTATCCTGCAACATGTGTCCCTCAAAACACATATCAAAATAATTCATGTATCCACATTAATAATTATTTTGCATTGATTGAGATATCAACTGTGCATGATTGGAAAGAATGTTGTTGGGAAAATATGCGGTTATACAGGTATATACGTTTATGTGATGTAGGGATCAAATATATACTAATTGGATATGATGGAACATAAAGTTATCAGAGATACATATATAGAAGTTACCAATAATAAGAATAATAAGTTAATAATAATATAAGTCTCCCCAGTAATATAAAATTATCTTACAGATAATCTCACAATAAAGGTGAGACACCTAGTGGCTGAAAGTGATATTACTTGAGGTTCTCAAACTCAGAGACCCAGTAAGTGACTAAAATCGTCAGCCAATAGGGGCATGACATGTCTTGCCAGGAACTCCCATAGAGACCAGAGGCCAATGAATGAAGGACAGCTGTCAGATGGGCAGGATGTAGGATGATTTAATGGTCCTATTGTTTTGGGTAATATAAGAAAGATAGCCCATGAGAGAGAGAGATCATTCAATGATTCAATTCAATGAAAGATGAATAAGGTACAGGCAATGAAGATGGATCAATGATGAAAGAAGACCCCATCCATAGGGGGAGGGGCACGCTAGGACAAGGTATGAAGGCAGCTTGTCGTCCCATGAAGGGCCATAGAAAGCACTGCATATTAACTCTGGTCACCTGCAGATAGCCATCTTGGAATTGGTAAATATGCCATTTTACTTTATCAGAAATATTGTTGTTCTGTAGGATTTAAAGTTGTATATCGTGTAGTCATGGTCTGGTCTCATAATCAATAACTGGTAGATTTTTCTGTAAGCATACCATTTTTATATTTTAATATTTTAATATTTTTTTACATAATTTCAAAATTAATGACAGAACAAAGCCTTCCAATACATTTTCATATTTTTCCCTCTTACTTACCTGCAGTAAAGTAACAGGTAGAAATATGAAATAGAAGCTTTCGTTTCATTGTCTTTTTATATAGTTATCTTGAGACTGGCCATGACACACAGATCAAAGGTATTGCACGCCCATTTTGGGGATAGTTTAATGTATCGCAATGTGTTTATGTAACGCAACTGGTATTCTAATGTCATGTAAATATCCATATTTTGTCAACCAATAAATTAGCTATTTTGTATGATTACACGTCTCCGTGAATACGTTCATAATATAGACTATGTCATATAGATTGACTTGTATTTAAAAACTTCTTCGTTATCAAAGAATTCAATATAATTTTACTGTGCGGGTAAATATAACCTTAAGAAAGCACAACAAAGGGGAAGGACCCTCTGGACCCGGGCTCTTTCCGTCCTATCTCTCTATTGAATGTCGACTCCAAAATAATCTCTAAAATTTTGGCCTCTAGGCTAGGGGACATAATGCCATCACTTATTCACCGGGCACAGTCAGGGTTCACTAAAGGGAAATCTGCAGCTGCCAACATCCGCAAGGTACTGGCGGCTCTTGAATATGCAAAATCTCACCCATCACAAGATGTAGTGATAGTTACATTAGATGCCGAAAAAGCTTTCGACAATGTTAGCTTCCGCTGGCTTTCCATGGTCATGCTCAAATTTGGACTGGTAGGCCCTTTTAGCACGTTCATTCACAACATGTACTCAGCTCCCTCGGCCACAGTGTCTGCAGCAGGAATCCAATCACCCTCCTTTAGATTACATAAAGGCACGAGACAAGGCTGTCCCCTTTCCCCTTTACTTTTTAATCTAGCCATAGAGCCCCTCTCACGTCTTCTTAATGCTACCCCTCTCCTTCATGGGTTGCCTTTTGGACATGAGGAAATGAGAGTGGTTATTTTTGCCGACGACATACTTATTTTTTCCACTTCCCCCCAGAAGGACATCCCCATCATCCAGACGATATTTGACTCATTCCGCAAGTGTTCAGGCTTGAAAATAAACTTCACTAAAAGCGAGATTCTTCCCCTTGGGCTACGTTCATCTTACCAGCGCTCGTCCCCTTGCTCCTCCCTTCGGATCGCGGAACGTCATATCACCTATTTAGGGTTAAAAATTGGCAAGGAACCATCCTCTCTGTACTATCTGAACTATCCACACTTAATCGACAAACTAGTCAATGAAATGGAAACGTGGGCAGATTTGCCGCTCTCGTTCTTTGGGAGATGTTCATTGTTGAAGATGGTGAGCTTTGCCCGCCTACTGTATCCTCTACAGACCTTGCCTTTACTTTTGAAACATAAAGATGTCCAAATTTTGAACAAAGCTACCTCTAGATTCATTTGGAAGAAAGGTAGGCCAAGGATTGCTATGTCTAAACTCCATCTCCCGAAGGGCGAGGGTGGCGTGGGTCTCCCAAATATCAGATTGTATAATTTATCTTGTCTATTGAGGATTGGAATAGATTGGTTAATAGGTTCCTCACGGTACTCCAACCATGCCCTGGAATCCGCCATGGTATCCCCCATAAATCTAGCCACCCTTCTTCACAGCTCGCTCCGAACTCTACCTGACCCCATCAAGCAAAATCTTCTTTTCATAGACACAGTAGTGGCCTGGAGAGAGATCAGGAAAAAACTGGGTCTCTCCCCTCATGTTTCTAGACACCTTCCGATCCACGGCAATCCTATGTTCTCACCCAGTCTCCTTTACGAACCTTTCTCTAAATGGAAGGACAAGGGCCTAACCAAAGTATGCTCTCTGTTCCAAGACTTATCTGGCAACCCCAAACCTTTCACATTACTGGCAGAGGAGTTTTCGCTACCCTCAGGTCATTTTCTCCCGGTTATGCAATATGTAGACTTTGTTAACAAGGTGTGCCCTAAAAAATATATTAGATTCCAACCATCCTTCTTGGACAAGCTGATTGCGGACGAAAAGTACTCTATAGCTGTTATCTACTCCCCCCTTAATTTACGGCTTGCAAAACCGCTACGCCACACTTCTATGTCTGCTTGGACTGTAGACATCCCAAATCAAATAGATATAGATGACATTATTCGGGGCTATGGGCTCACTAGACGTATTACTCCGTGTGAATCCTGGAGAGAAACACAATTTAAATTGATGCACAGAGCATACTACCCTTTCTCCACAACGCACTCTCCTGATATAGGTCCTGCTTGCCCGTGGTGCCTCCAACATAGACCTACCTTGCTACATCGTTTTTGGAACTGTATTGCTGTTACAGCCTTCTGGTCTAAGATTCTACTCTATATACGTGATGTGACAGGCTGCCTTCTGGAAAAAGAGCCTAGGCTGTTATTATTTGGCTGCCCACCAGAGGATAAGGCCCAGTCTGGGGCCTACAATCTTTTTTCTCAAGGTACACGGCACTGGATCCTCCTCACTCTGCTGGTGGCTCGCAGGACTATCCTTAACCATTGGATTTTGTCTACCCACCCATCCCTTGCTACAGCGATTCAAAGCCTGAGGACTTTATTGTACAGGGAAAATCTAGACTTACATACGCATCCCTCGCAATCGAGAGACAGTTTCAACAAGAAATGGGAATCCTTTATCAAGTTTCATCTGTCTGTCTCCGAACAACAAAATTTGCTATCTTGCCCCTTCAGGTTCTCAACTAGGGGCCCCACCGGGCAGGTGACCCCCCCCGGTTGATTGTTTGATATGTCCACTTATATGCTCTAGATGGCCTGCCGGGTGTCCCCTTCCCTCGATCCCCCCCTGGCCGACCTTGCGAATATTCGATATCTTCCTTACCTTACTTACTCTGCTAAGTGGATGTAATAACCCTGAGGTTGAAGTTTGTTTACCAGTGTTCCTGATGAGATGTAGTATGTTGTATACTTTTGCTTTCTCACAGTCCTATGTCTGGGTTCCCACCCTCCTCTCCCTCCTCTTCCCTCTTTACCCCTTTCTTCCCTCCCCCCTACTCTATGCACCCCCATTCTTCTTTCTTCAGTTCACACATTCTGAGCAGGTTCTAGATTCGTTGTTCTACTTATTATACTCTCGCACTGGACTATTTTTCTTCTATGTTAAGCATAAGATATAACAACTGATATTATCTGTTCTATATGTAGTCACATTACATTGTTCTGATTGGGTGATGTATCCTATCTCTTATGTAATCTGCCTCTGTACATTTCTTGTTTTGAAATTAATAAAATATTGATGAAAAAAAAAAAAAGCGGAGCAGGTAGGGCGGGCTGTGTGGGAGGACCCCCTCACACCCGCCATTGCCACCCGGGGGCATGGAGAAAGAAAGCAGATTGCCTCTGGGGGAGGTCTGCCTCAGTGGCGGCTGGTGATAAAATATTTTGGGGGGGCGCAAACCCCTCAAGGTCCTTACCTGCCCATCCTCTGCTGTCACCACTCCCAATACCCGAACACACTATACACAGAGCACACACAATACATACAGAGCACACAGTGCATACACAGTGCATACACAGAACACAATGTGCATACACAGAACATATTGTGCATATAAAGAACATACCGTGTATACACAGAACACACAGTACATACACAGAACATACCGCGCAGACACAGAACATACACAGAACACACACCGAACATACCGTGCATACACAGAACATACCGTGCAGACACAGAACAAACACAGAACGCACTGTACAGTACATACACAGAACATACTGTACAGAACATACTGTACAGAACATACACAGAACATACTGCACAGAACATACACAGAACACACAGTACATACACAGAACATACCGTGCAGACACAGAACATACACAGAACACACTGTACAGAACATTCACAGAACACACAGTACATACACAGAACACACCGTACATACACAGAACATACACAGAACATACCGTGCAGACACAGAACATACACAGAACACACTGTACATACACAGAACATACTGTGCAGACACAGAACCGCTGTACATACACAGAACATACCGTGCAGACACAGAACATACACAGAACACACTGTACAGAACATACACAGAACACACCATACACACACAGAGCACACCGTACATACACATAACACACTGTACATTGTATATACATATAGAGAACACACAGTACGTACAATGCAGAACACACTGTACATACAATACATACAGAGAACACACAGTACATACAATACAGAACACACTGTACATACAATACATACAGAGAACACACAGTACATACAATACAGAACACACTGTACATGCAATACATACAGAGAACACACAGTACATACAATACATACAGAGAACACACAGTACATACAATACAGAACACACTGTATATACAATACATACAGAGCAGCACACTATATACAGAGGGGGGGGATCCAGAAGCACTCACATTAGTTATATTGGCCCCTGAGTCAGTTAGGATGAATTATCCTGTAAACGGATGGAGTTGGCATGTGCTCACCTCCCCCCACAGACCATGCTCTCTCTCTCTCTCTCTCCCCTACAGTAATGTTTTGAAACCTCTTCCCTGCCTGAATGTCCATTTTTGACATATTTTAAAACAATCTGTTGCTGTGAAACACACCAATCTTCTTATTACAGTCTTACTGTGGAGCAAAGAAACATTCTGATCACCTTGCCTCATGGAAGCTGACAACCCAATACTGTCGGAAACAGAAAGTGAAAGTAGCTGCCCGGAAAAGCACCTCCCAAGTCCTACAGAGGGTGCTAATTGGTCAGATAGCTAGACAGCCAGAAGACTGACCCAATGAGAGTGCTGGGGCTATTCCCTGAGCGCCTCTAATCCACACAAAACTCTGTGAATGTAGCGTCTCGCCTGCAATCACGGGATTGCATTGGCATGACGCTTCCATAGGGCACTGGGGCCGGCGCTCGAGCCCAGTAAGTTTAAAGAATTTTTTTTTTTTTTTTTTTAAGGGACCTTTTTTTTAACTTTTTTTTTGCCTTTAGCTTAGGGAGGGCGGCGCCCATGCGCCCACTATAGATGGTCCGCACTGGTCTGCCTACTCCCAAACTCCTGCAGTCCGGCTCCTCTCTTGAGTACACGCACAAAATACACTTTAAAAAAATAAAATAAAATAATAACAGTATTCTATACTATTCCATTCCAGAGCAGAAGGTCGCGGGCCACATCACAGGGCTCCGCGGGCCACATGTGGCCACCCCTGTTGTAGCTGAAATGAATGTTCTGGTGACATAGTCTCCTTAACATATATGAATGTTATCTTTGGAGCAATGCTTTTCATATAGCACATGCCTGTGTAAATGCTTGCAGACACTTGCCACTGTTTCTGAACTGCAGGAGAACCTTTTCCTTGGATTTATTAAGTGTGGTGGGCAAATTCACCCCCTGGTGTTTGGGTTGATGCATGCAAAATCCTTGTGCATTAACATAAAATGACATGGTTTTTACAGTTCTGTGCTTTTTTTAACAGATGCAAGGCTATCTGTGGCCTCAATACTTTTTAACACATTGGCTCAAAACAAATACACTATTTACTGTATTTGCATAGCTGTTCCTAGCTAGTAACACAGAGGCCCAGATTCACAAAGCACTTACGCCGACGTATCTTGAGATACGCCGCGTAAGTGTAAATATGCACCGTCGTATCTGTGCGCCGTGCCCACAGAACTAAGATACGCCTAAAAACTGACTTCATCCGACCGATGTAATTTGCCTACGCCGGCGTATAGTGGGCGCATATTTACGCTGGACGCTTTTGGCACTCCCATTGATTTACGATGCAAGTATGCAAATTAGGGAGATACGCCGATTAACGAACGTACTTGCGCCCGGTGCATGTTTTAAGCGATTTGCGTAAGGTTTACGTCCGGCGTAAAGTTATTCCCCATTGGAGGTGCAACTTATGCGAAGGTATGGACCAGGTAACGGATGCCGTCTAATTATGTTACGTTCACGTCGTAGGCAGTGATTCGACGTATCTTAGGCAGTTGTTTCGACATGATTGTGAGCATGTGCACTGGGATGTGTCCAAGGTACTACACATGCGCAGTTCATTTTAAATACTTGTCTGAAGGTTGGCCCATAATTTGCATGGCGTCATGCTTCATTTAAATGTATCACGCCCACTTCCACCTACTTTGACTTACGCTGACTTACGCCTACGACTATACGCTACGCCGGTGCAACGTTGGGAGCATTTGCTTTGTGAATTCAATGCTTCCCTCTCTGCGTTGCGCCAGCGTAGCATAAATAAGATACGCTACGGCGGCATAAATATGCGCCGATGTATGTGAATCCGGGCCAGAATGTATTAAAGCCATTGGATTAGCCCTGTTTATTGTGAGAACAGTTTGGGGCTTGTAATTACACCCAGAGAGTACACAAACTTACCTTTACTTGGGGGTTGTACAATACCTGGGTACCACTATTGCCTAGGTCTGTCACCCTTCGTGTCTTAAAGGGGTTGTAAACCCTCCTGTTTTCCCCTATAATGCACCCTATGTATTAAGGTGAAAAAACTTCAGTCATTGGCCCCCCAGCCCCCTCCCATTTTACTTACTTGAGCCCTGGAATGTCCCACGACGAGAATGCGCAGTCTCTCTGCCTGGGGTTCTCGGCTCTTGATTGGATAGATTGATAGCAGTGGAGCAATTGGCTCCCGCTGTTGTCAATCAAATCCAATGATGTGGGCACCGGGGGCGGGGCCAAGTCCTGCATTCGGTGGCTATGGACGCCAAATGCTGGACACGGGAACATGCCTGCAAGGTAACCCATCGAGAGAGCGCTTCTCCCAGGAGGTTATCTGATGCAGGAAAGGGGACGCAAGACCCCAGAAGACGGCCATCGGGGCCAAAAAACAAACCTTTAGTATCACTTTAAATTATCACTAATTTTGGATAGCAAAAAAAGTTCTGCAATTATCCTAGACCACTAGTTAAACTGAATAGTTACTTTCAGGTTTACCTGATGTATAGTTGTACACTGTTTATTTGTATATGACCTTTGAATTCAGTTTAAGGCTGTGCTATAGTTACCCTAATTGCTTGCTGCAAATAATTTTATTGGATTCTCATCTATTGAGATTCATCCAGACCTAGTAGGTTTCTGTTCTCATAAATGTCTTTACTTACTCCACATGCAAATCATCATCGTCTCTCTAAAAAGTTACATTTTTTTAATTTGCTGTAGTAGTGAAATGGCAGGCAGTAACAAATTCATTATTCAAGGTGCATCTGTGAAAATGTACATCCTATTTTATTATATGGATGTTCAGAATGTAAAACAGAACCACATGTATCCATATAGTTTGAATTCGTTTTTTTCCACAGCTTGCATAAATCTTGGAAAATAATTATGCAGTATTCTGATATGTAGGAGTTATTTTAATCTTAGTAAAGTTATACAATTGTGTGCATTAAAAAAAAAGGAATTCTCTTGAAAATAGATAGATGTTTAAAATATGGCGTGATGGTTTAAGGGCAACTTTATTTATTTTAAAACATTATTTTATATATTTAAAATATATATATATATATATATATATATATATATATATGTATATATATATAATATATATATATTATATATATATATATACATACATACATACATACATTATCTCACAAAAGTGAGTACACCCCTCAATTTTTTCTAAATATTTTATTATATTTTTTTATATCTTTTCATGTGACAACACTGAAGAAATGACACTTTGCTGCAATGTAAAGTAGTGAGTGTACAGCTTATATAAGAGTGTAAATTTGCTGTCCCATCAAAATAACTCAACACACAGCCATTAATGTCTAAGCTGCAACAAAAGTGAGTACACCCCTAAGTGAAAATTTCCAGATTTGGCCCAATTAGCCATTTTCCCTCCCCGGTGACTCGTTAGTGTTACAAGGTCTTTGGTCTGAAAGGGGAGCAGGTGTGTTAAATTTGGTATTATCGCTCTCACTCTCTCATACTGGTCACTGGATGTTCAACATGGCACCTCATGGCAAAGAACTCTAAAATGATCTGAAAAAAAGAACTGGTGCTCTACATAAAGATGGCCTAGGCTATGAGAAGTTTGCCAAGACCCTAAGACTGAGCTGCAGCATGGTGGCCAAGACCATACAGTGGTTTACCAGACAGGTTCCACTCAGAACAAGCCTGGCCATAGTCGATCAAAGAAGTTGAGTGCACATGCTCAGTGGCATATCCAGATGTTGTCTTTGGGAAATAGACGTATGAGTGTTGCCAGCATTGCTGCAGAGGTTGAATGGGTGGGGGATCAGCCTGTCTGTTCTCAGACCATACACACCAGACTGCATCAAAGATGCTACTCACTACTTTACATTGTAGCAAAGTGTAATTTCTTCAGTGTTGTCACATGAAAAGATAGAATAAAATATTTACAGAAATGTGAGGGGTGTACTCACTTTTGTGGGATACTGTATATATATATACACACACAATATATTACCAAAAGTATTGGGACGCCTGCCTTTACACACACATGAACTTTAATGGCATCTCAGTCTTAGTCCGTAGGGTTCAATATTGCGTTGGCCCACCCTTTGCAGTTGTAACAGCTTCAACTCTTCTGGAAAGGCTGTCCACAAAGGTTAAGTGTGTGTCTATGGGAATGTTTGATCATTCTTCCAAAAGCGCATTTGTGAAGTCAGGCACTGATGTGGACGAGAAGGCCTGGCTCGCAGTCTCCACTCTAATTCATCCCAAAGGTGTTCTATCAGCTTGAGGTCAGGACTGTGCAGGCCAGTCAAGTTCCTCCACCCCAAACTCACTCATCAATATTTTTATGGACCTTGCTTTGTGCACTGGTCAGTAGTCATGTTGAAACAGGAAGGGGCCGTCCCCAAACCGTTCCCACAAAGTTGTGTACATGAAATTTTTCAAAATGTCTTGGTATGCTGATGCCTTAAGAGTTCCCTTCACTGGAACTAAATGGCCAAGCCCAACCTCTGAAAAACAACCCCACACCATAATCTCCCCTCCACCCCACTCCACCTGACATCAACCCGATAGAACACCTTTGGGATGAATTGGAGCGGAGACTGCAAACCAGTGCCTGACCTCACAAATGCACTTATGGAAAAAATGGTCAAACATTGCCATAGACACCACTCCTAAACCTTGTGAACAGCCTTCCCGGAAGAGTTGATGCTGTTATAACTACAAAGGGTAGGCCAACTCAATATTGAACCCTACGGGCTAAAGCCCGTAGGGTTCAATATTGAGTTGGCCTACCCTTTGGGTTGCTGTAAATAGGAAACTTAATACTTACCACTTCTGCCACCTGTACTGCTAAAAAACAATTCACTGAAGAGAAATCCTTTGATGCAGCAAATGTTACACCAAAAAGCATAATTTAGCTTTGATCAATTGCTGAAGCCCACATTTTTTATGATGCTGATGGATGAAGGTTTAAGACAAAAAATATTGCAAATGTGTGTAGGTTATCGGACCGCCACACACCGATATATGTTGGCTGTTTGAAGAAGGATACTTTGGTTAGGGCAGCAGCTAGCTGCCCTAACCAAGGTATCCTCCTCTTCAGCCGGTGGTCCGGGTTTCAATAATAGTGGTCTTTGCGGTGGATTCACTGCAAGATCACTATTATCGGCGGTGGGAGAGGGCTCTTCTCTCCCGTGGCCTCGGCCGCTTACCGGAGCCGTCGGCAGGCACGGAGGCGATCGGGTCCTTCTGATGGCTGGGTATGAAGAGGAGTGAGGGGAAGATGACCCCCACCCATCTCCATACCATAGCAGGGCGGAAAGCAGCGTCAAAACATCACTTGCGTCCATAGCTCTTAAAAAGCCATTTTTTTTTTGTGTATATATGAGATCTTGGGTCTTTTTGACCACAGATCTCATATTTAAGAAGTTTTCTTTTCTTTTCTTTTTTTTTTTTTTTTTTTTTACAAGGGATGTTTTTTTTTTTAAAGAACAGTGTAAAAAATGAAAATAAAAGTAAAAAAAAAAAAAAAAATTTAAACCGCCGAGCTCGCGTGGCGAAGCGAACACAGTAGACTTAATGGAATAAGCAAACTTTTTTTGTGGAAGCATCCTAAAATATTTCACGCAAAATTCTGAGTTTCAAAGTCCGAATTTTGAAATATAACATCAGAATTCTGAGTTTCAAGATCAGAATTACGAAAGATCAAAAGTCAAAATTATAAAAATGTGTCCAAATCAAGTGTCGGCATCGCCAGAATAAAAAATAAAAAAAATCTAGAAAAAAATAATGCAGGCAGCACATTTACAGTAAGAATGGACTATCTGCAGCATATTCCAATTTTTTAATGGGTTTAGATATACTTTACAAACTGGCAGTATGTACGATTATGTTTAATTTGTATAACTGTCTGATATGTAAATATAAATTTAAATATTTACACTGTTATCTACTCAAGTCGACACTAGAATATATAACTCCTACCAAATTGTTCTACATATTACCACTCTTTTCATTGTGCTGTGGTGTGATGGGATGCATGCAGCATTGCCTCAGTGCACTATATTTAGTGTGACAGTTCTGGCTAACCTTCATTCAGTAGTAGTACTGGTATATAACAGAATATTTTATGACATAACTGCTTATGGAACTCACATCTGTGTCTTATTAGCCTTCACAAGATCAGGGATGCTGGGGGAGGAGAGGGGTCTCATGAAATATTTTGCTGATTATATTAGGAGAGAATAAAGTTGCCATTAAAATTTAGTTGCCTAACAATTCTGTAATGCCTTCCAATTCATTGCAGAACTGTCCAGCAAAACAAATATAATTAATCAATTTCCTCTAGCTTTCTGGAGCAATTTTATAGAAAACCATGCCCAGATGGAATATAAATTGTGACTTGACTGGGGGAACTTTTAGGGTACAGTAGTCTGCAAGATCAGTCATTTTGATTGACTTCAAGTCATGGAAAGGGTAAATATGCCACTGAAATTTTAGACCTTTAGTAGCCCTGGTGGCAAGATCACTGTCTTACCAATACCTTCCTTGTTTTGCTCTCTCCATATGTAATTGTTCAGTCTATACCTCTGCTCTGTACTTGATACTCTGCACAGCATGTAAGACGTTGAAATACTCTGAAAACACTGACATTTGAAACGCAGATTTAAAGAATGAGTAGATAAGGTAAAACTACTACCAACACTAGGAGAACCCAATTGTTTTGCTTTGTATAGTATAAAGAAAAGGTTGGTATCTCTATAATGTTTTAATTCCAGTCCAGGATCTTTTTGGGAGAATCCCTTTCAACTCTTGTTCCCCAGTTACTGGATCAAGGATCAGTGAAATTTTCTACCAAGGAGAAGAAAAAAATTCCCTTTTTCTAGATAGGATAGGCTAAGATCCATAACCATACTGGTCTTAATGCCTCGATATACAAAAACAGCTGGCAAATATTTCATGCATTTTGTCAAGTTGAAATGTCAAATCCCTGCCCTCAATATAACCCAGGGCCGGCGCTACCACTAGGCAGACTAGGCAACCGCCTGGGGCACCCTGCCACCTAGGGCGCCCGGCTGCTTGTTATTCTACTCCAGTCCCGCACTGTCCACAGAGCTTCCAACTATCCACCAGGCAATGGCCACTCCCCCCCCCCGCGGCTCTCCGCTCTTACATCATGTGTACTGTGCACAGTTTAGCAACCACCCAGCCCTCCGCTCTGATGTGTATCCCCCCTCTGCCCTGATATCATGAGGTCACATGTGTCCAGCAACCCCCACCCCAAGGGCGCGCTCCGTTGTGTGTCCAGCAATCCGTTCTGAGATGTGTTCAGGCAGCAGCTCAGCATGCCCCCCTCCCCGGTCTCCCTCTGACACTCTGACATGTGTCCAGCACAGTGGCTGCTCTCCCTCTGCTGTAGTGTATTGTGTCCTCCATGTCCAGCAGCACTCCGTCCCCTCCTGGCCCCCTCCAGGCCATGTAACTGGCACTGAGTAGTGCATGCATCGTGGGATATATCGTGGCTGGCGGCAGCTCTCTGGGTTTGGGGACAGATGCACTGATAGATATAGCAGTTCACCTTATCGGAAGTTTTCTGAGCTGGTGTGGTGAGTAAGAATGTGCTTTCTCTCTGAGTTTATGAGATTGTATTAGACAACTACATGGAATTTTAAAATTAATGTGTGTATCAGTGTATGTATATTGACTGATCTGCATCTGATCTGTATATTGACTCATCTGCCCCCCCCCCCCCCCCCAGGGTGCATTAATTAGCAGTGGTGAAGCAGCATTGATGGGCACATGTGAGACAGCATTGATGGGCACTGGTGAAGAGGCATTGATGGCCGCTGGGTGAGGCTGTATTTAATGGACACAGGTAAGATTGCATTTGATGAGCACATATGAGGCTACATTGATTGGGTGAGTGAGTGAGTGAGAAACTTATATAGCGTGGCACATGCGAACTAAATCGCCTCTGGGCGCTTGTTGTTCCTGTCCCCTTTGATATCAAAAGAGATGCGTTTTGATCTTTCTTCTGAATGCTAAGTGATTCTCCTCCAACCGAATGCTGGTTGGTAAAGCGTTCCATAGTCTGGGACCTTGGATCGCGAATCTTCTTTCTCCTTTGGACTTGTAGTTGGCTTTCGGAATCTGGAGCAGGTTTTAATTGGTGGATCGCAACACGCGATTGGGATTGTGAGCTTTTATTTTTTCTCATAAATAATGGGGAGCATTTCCATGGATGCATCTATGCGTTAGACAGAGTGCTTTAAAAGTAATTCTGTCTTTTACCGGAAGCCAGTGAAGGGCTCTCAGTGAAGGTGAGATTGAATCCCAGGGTTTTTTCCCCGTCACAAGTCTGGCGGCCGTGTTCTGAACGACTTGCAGACGAGCGATTTGGTACTTCGGGAGTCCAAGGTAAAGAGCATTTGCATAGTCCAATCTGGAGTTAACAAGTGCTCCCACCACGACCGCTAAGTCTTCTTTGGGGATGAAAGGAGTAAGTCTGCGTAGTAGGCGCAGCAGATGGTGGGATCCGCTGACTACTGACCCTATTTGTGCGTCCATTGTCATATAGACTTTTGACTTTGGCGCTAGGGGAGATGATTTTGCCCAGAATTGGCGGGGGTGTCCATGTTGTTGCCGGTTGATTCGTACGCTTGGCGTGAAACAGGAGAAGTTCTGTTTTCGCTCCGTTGAGTTTAAGATAACTCTTTGTCATCCAGTCCTCTATCAAAGAGAGGGATGTCTCTAGATTGAGGTGGTGATCCTTTTTGTTGCTAATGCAAAAATACAGTTGCGTGTCGTCTGCATATGAGTGATAAAGCAGTTTTTGGCTGCTGATAATCTCAAAAAGAGGACGAAGATAGATGTTAAACAGCACCGGTGACAGAGGTGATCCTTGAGGGAGTCCGTGTGATACTGTGCGTTTCTCAGAAGTGAAAGTCCTAACTTGACTGTTTGCGATCGGTTTTCCAAAAATGAGGAGAACCAAGATAAATCGCCTTCTGCGACTCTGGCTACTTCAGCTAGCCGTGTCAATAAAAGTTTGTGGTCTACCATGTCGAAAGCTGCGCTTAGGTCCAACAGAACCAGAAGACAAGATTCTTCTTGGTCTGCGGCCTCGAGAGCGTCGTCCCATATTTTGAGCAATGCGGTTTCTGTCCCGTGTCCGCGCCGGAATCCCGATTGAAATGGATCAAGTAGCTTGTGGGTATCTAGATGCTGTTGCAGCTGTTGTACCACTACTTTCTCCATTATCTTTGAGAGTACATTTAGGCCTGTTATGGGATGGCGGTGGAGTGGGTCCTTAGGGTCTAGGGTGGGTTTCTTCAGGATAGGTTGGATTACACCCTTTTTCAACTGTGAGGGCACTAAGCCTTCCTTGAAAGACTGGTTAATAAGCTGCGTGATGGGAGGCGCCAGGATGTCGGCGCATTCCTTCAACAGTTTAGTGGGGATGATATCATTAGGCGAAGTGCCATTACGCAAAGTGCCAATGATATTTTTTGTGGCCTGGCATTGGTGAAGCAGCATTGATGGGCAGTGGTGAAGCAGCATTGATGGGCACAGGTGAGGTTGTATTTGATGTGCACAGGTGAGATGGCATTTGATGGGCACAGGTGAGGCTGCATGGATTGGCACTGGTGAAGCAGCATTAAAGTGGATGTAAACCCAAAAACATATATATTTTTTTATGTCACAATGTAGAGTATAAGATTTCCTATCATCTGTGCCCAGTCTTGCCACACAGAGTTAATCCAGCGCTGAGTAATCCTCTTTTAAAGTTCAGTGCAAATTAACCGAATTCCAGATAAAAACTTGTCAAATTATAAAGTCCGTTTCTCTGTTATTGCTTTCAGTAACAGGTTATTTACATATCTAGCTTGGACATGTTTATCATAACAAGAGGCGATCCAAAGTTCATTGTATATTACTAGGATGTGTTATGATGTTATACCACCTCATGTTATGATAAACAAAACATAACATATGATAAACATGTCCTAGCTAGATATGTAAATAACCTGTCACTCAAAGCAAGAAGAGAGAAAACAGACTTTTTTTTAGGAGTTTTATCTGGAAGGCTGTTCATTTTCACTGAACATAAAAGAGGATTTCTCAGATCTGGATTAACTCTGTGTGGCAAGACTGGGCACAGATGATAGGAAATCTTATACTCTACATTGTGACATCAAAAAAATTATGAAGCAGCATTGATGGGCACTGGTGAAGCAGCATTGATGGGCACTGGTGAAGCAGCATTGATGGGCACTGGTGAGGCTGTATTTGATGGGCACTGGTAAAGCTGTATTTGATGGGCACTGGTGAGGCAGTATTTGATGGGCACTGGTGAGGCTGTATTTGATGGGCACAGGTGAGGCTGTATTTGATGGGAACTGGTGAGGCAGTATTTGATGGGCACAGATGAGGCTGTATTTGATGGGCACAGGTAAGGCTGTATTTGATGGGCACAGGTGAGGCTGTATTTGATGGGCACATGTGAGGCTGCATGGATTGACACTGGTGAAGCGGCATTGATGGGCGCTGGGTGAGGCTGTATATAATGGGCACAGGTGAGATAGCATTTGATGGGTACATATAAGGCTGAATTGATAGGCACTGGTGAAGCAGCATTGATAGGCGCCGGGTGAGGCTGTAGTTAATGGGCACAGGTAAGAGATGGCATTTAATTGGCACATATGAAGCTGCATTATTGGCATTAGTGAAGCAGCATTGAAGGGCACTGGTGAAGCAGCATTAATGGGCACATGTGAGGCTGTATTTGATGGGCACAGGTGAGGCTGTATTTGATGGGCACAGGTGAGGCTGTATTTGATCGGCACATGTAAGGCTGTATTTGATGGGCACATGTGAGGCTGTATTTGATGGGCACATGTGAGGCTGTATTTGATGGACACATGTGAGGCTGTATTTGAAGGGCACATGTGAGGCTGTATGGATTGACACTGGTGAAGCGCCATTTATGGGCGCTGGGTGAGGCTGTATATAATGGGCACAGGTGAGATAGCATTTGATGGGTACATATGAGGCTAATTTGATTGGCACTGGTGAAGCAGCATTGATGGGCGTTGGGTGAGGCTGTATTTAATGGGTACAGGTGAGAACAGGGCCGATGCTACCACTAGGCAAACTAGGCAGCCTAGGGCACCCGGCCACTGGTGTTCCTATTCTCTCCCCTAAGTCCCTAAGCAACTAAGTCTCAGCATCAGCAGGCAGCTGCCGCTCCGTTCACAGATAGTGTCAGAGGCGCAGCGCCTGGCGGAGGGCTGTGTCTGTGTCCTGACTCCAGAATTAATGGAAGCAAGCAAACATTCATTGATGGGTGCTGGTGAGGCTCCATTTGATAGGCTCTGGTGAGGCTGCAGTTGATGGGCGCTTCATTAGAAAGGTGGGGTATACATGGGCAGGGCAAAGGGTGTGGGGTTAGGGGTGGAGCCAAGGGGGGCAGCAAAATTAGGTTTCGCCTAGGGTGTCAAAAATCCTTGCACAAGCCCTGATACAACCAGCGGCGATGCGTTCATAAAGGGTGCAGGAGCGCCGCCCCCTCTCTCCTGCACCGCTCTATTGCCATAGATAGATTCATGGAATCGATTTGCTAACACTGAATCCGCCTCTCAGTCAATCAGGTTGCCAGGTCTGTTACCAGTCACCTGATTGTAGCGGCAATTGATGGGCACACTGGCAGCGTTTGATGGGGCATAGTAGCGGCAAATGATGGGCACAGTAGTGGGATTTGATGGGCACAGTGGCTGAATTTGATGGGCACAGTGGCTGCTTTTGATGGCACAGTGGCTGCGTTTGATGGCACAGTGGCAGCATTTGATGGGCACAGTGGCTGCTTTTGATGGCACAGTGGCTGCGTTTGATGGAACAGTGGCTGCATTTGATGGGCAAAGTGGCTGTGTTTGATGGCACAGTGGCTGCGTTTGATGGGCACAGTGCCGGATGGACACAGTAGCTGAGTTTGATGGGCACAGTAGCTGCAATTAATGTTTTTTTTTTTTCAGTTTGTTTGCACCCCCCAAAAAAATATTATACGCACCAGCCGCCACTGAATACAACCCTTGTTGAAATACACAGTAAAGGTTTGAAGTACGTACTGGTCCATATAATATTTTTGGGGGGGTGCAAACAAACTGTACAATACAGCTCACAGTTTAAAATCTCATACAATGAAGAAACTGCAATTTCTGCAGCCAATACCATGAGGTGATGACCAAGAATATACTTAAGCTATGTACACACGATCGGCTTGTCCGTCTTTTTTCTATCAGTGTTAAAAAATAGAACATGTTTTAAATTTTTCCTATGGATAAAAAAACAATAGAAAAATCCGATCGTCTGTGTGGAACTCCATCGGAGAAAAATCCATGCATGCTCACAATCAAGTCGACGCATGCTCGGAAGCATTAAACATAATTTTTCTCAGCTTGTAGTAGTGTTTTACGTCACTGCGTTTTGGCACGAGCGGAATTGAGTCTGATAGTGTGTATGCAAGACTAATGAAAGTCAGCTTTATCGGATTTCTAGATTGTAAGGTCTTACGAGCAGGGCCCTCTGATCCCTTCTGTATTGATTTGTATTGTGAATGTACTGTCTTCCCTGATGTAAAGCGCTGTGCAAACTGTTGGCGCTATATAAATCCTGTATGATAATAATATCCAACGAAAAAATCCATCGGATTAGATTCCATCACAAATCTGGTCGTGTATACAGGGCTTTAGAGGTTTATGTACAAAAATATTGCTTTGCAAATGTCTCAGTATTCCCACAAAAGTCATGAATAATACACGTTATAATGCAATAGTACCGAAGATGAAATTTTCGCGCCAAAAACTAATTAAATCATACAAATGATTAAATATAAAAATAAAGACAAAAACAAATACAGATGTAGCATGTGTTTGTTTAAGAGCTGCTCCCCTGGAAAATGGAGTGGATGGCTCCTATTTTAGTAAATGGTTTGTGTGGTAGGGGGCGCTTTACATAAATGATCTATAAAGTGCTAGTGCAAAGTGCAAGTGGGTATGGCATATATTGTAATTCCAACCAAGAAAAAAACAAATGTTCATAAATTGGTTGTCAAACCAGTGCATAAAGTGATAGTAAGTAGTGACAAAAGTGATAATAATAATGTGATTTCACAATGGCTTGTGCAACCAAACCAATTTAAACCAAATAAAATTAGATATAAAAGAGTCCAAAAAAAAGATAATGAAATCTAGACATGTGCAGACTGGAATATTTTGTTTCGTTTTTTAGTTTGGAAAATAAATTTATTTAGTTACTCCCGAAAATCGTTTTGATTTATTTTGTTTTTCGTTTGGGAATAGCTTTCGTCTGAAAATCCAATAATACTTTGTTTCTGTCGAATGGTCAAAAGAATATTCGACGAAACGTCGAATCTTTACGTCGAATCGTACATTTCCGTTCGAATATTCCGCCTACAAGAATTCTAATGCTGTATGACTAGTAAAAATTTTGAATCTATTTCCTCATAAATCGAAATCTAATCTCTGTAATGTCGAATCTATTATTTTTATAGTGTCGAATCTTTTCCCTATAATGTCAAATCTTTTCCCTATAATATCGAATCTTTTCCCTATAATGTCGAATCTTTTACCTATACTGTCGAATCTTTTCCCTATAATGTCGAATCTTTTCCCTATAATGTCAAATCTTTTCCCTATAATGTTGAATCTTTTCCCTATAATGTCAAATCTTTTCCCTATACTGTCAAATCTTTTCCCTATACTGTCGAATCTTTTCCCTATAATGTCGAATCTTTTCCCTGTAATGTCAAATCTCTCTATATCAAATTTTTACCGCAGCGAAAATGAAAATAAAGCATTTTTTATGTCGGATCTTTCGGTTTTTGTTTCTTGCGCTTTCGTTATTGTTTGTTAAAACTAGGGTTGTCCCGATACCGATACTAGTATCGGTATCGGGACCGATTCCGAGTATTTGCGGGAGTACTTGTACTCCCGCAAATACCCCCGATACCAAAATAGAATACTCCCCCCCCCCTCATATTGCAGCGATGGCCGGTCCCTCATATCTTTAGATATGATGATGCCGCCGCTGCCGCATACCGCCATTAATCCCCTGCAATATCGCGTAGCGCACATTACAAGCTTTCATTCTGAATACTTGTAAATGCCCACGCCACCATGTACAGACACTCCCCTTCTCCGGATTGGTGGGATCCCTCCAATCCAGAGCAAGGGGGAGTGTCTATACACGGATTCGTGCATTTACAAGTATTCAGAATGAAAGCTTGTAATGTGCGCTACGCGATATTGCAGGGGATTAACGGCGGTATGCGGCAGCGACGGCATCATCATATTTAAAGGTATGAGGGACAGGCCATCGCTGCAATGTGGGGGACATACATGGCTGCAATGTGGGGGACATACATGGCTGCTGGAATGTGACATACATGGCTGCAATCTGGGGGACATACATGGCTGCAATCTGGGGGACATACATGGCTGCAATGTGGGGGACATACGAGGCTGCAATGTGGGGGACATACATGGCTGCTGCAATGTGGGGGACATACATGGCTGCTGCAATGTGGGGGACATACATGGCTGCTGCAATGTGGGGGGACATACATGGCTGCTGCAATGTGGTTGACATACATGGCTGCTGCAATGTGGGGGGACATACATGGCTGCTGCAATGTGGGGGGGACATACATGGCTGCTGCAATGTGGGGGGACATACATGGCTGCTGCAATGTGGGGGGACATACATGGCTGCTGCAATGTGGGGGGACATACATGGCTGCTGCAATGTGGGGGGGACATACATGGCTGCTGCAATGTGGGTATGACATACATGGCTGCTGCAATGTGGGGGGACATACATGGCTGCTGCAATGTGGGTATGACATACATGGCTGCTGCAATGTGGGGGGACAGACATTGCTGCTGCAATGTGGGGGACAGACATGGCTGCTGCAATGTGGGGGGACATGGCTGCATTTGGGGACACATTTAAAAAAAGTATCGGTATTCGGTATCGCGACTACTTGAAAAAAAGTATCGGTACTTGTACTCGGTCCTAAAAAAGTGGTATCGGGACAACCCTAGTTAAAACGATAACGAAAAAAACTGATTTTCGGACGAAAATTCTTTCCAACGAAAATGAATGCACATGTCTATTAAAAACTTGACCATGGTGATACAGCATAAAGGACACATATATAATTATAAAAAGTTCTTAACGTCACAGATCCAAATAGCTAGGATGCCACTGGAAAATAAAAATTGCATAGAAAATCTCATTCAGTAAGTGCCTCTGTGTGTTCCTCCACCATAGACAACGATCGACACCTCAAGCATGCTCTTTAGTGGTCAAAGGCTATACAGAAGTGCTGGACCTCTTTCCTAGAAAAGAAGGTTAGATTGCGCTTATGCAGGATAATGCCTTCATGCATATATTGCGTCTCAGATAGTAGACAAAAAAACCTTGGTTCTTTAGAATTTCAAAGAAGGGACATGTAACAACAAAACAAAGCCTCCATAGTGCAACTGGTTTATTTTATAAAAAAGGATAATAAAAATATGGTCCAAGTGGCCGCTTACATTAGAGAGTGTCCAATCTGCAGGCCTGTCAGTCGCACGGGTTCCTCCACCTCCGTGTCTGGTACCCCGCCCCCCTGTTTTTGCCTCACTGACTGTGATTGACAGCAGCAGGAGGCGATGGCACCTGCTGCTGCATCTCAGCCAATTAGGTGGGAGAGACCCAGGAGAGCTTCGGGTCTCGTGCATATCGTTGGATCGAAATCAGGCTTAGTTAAGTATTAGGGGAGCTGAGGGGGAGATGCACATGCATAGAAGGCATGAAGTTAAAAATCCTTCAGCCCTTACAACCATTTTAAGGATTTAGAATCATTTTAATTAAAACAAATTATTTTATTTAAAGTAAAAGTTCTTCCCAGTGGGAGCTGTCGTATATGGCTGTATGTACCCCAATTAAAATAAACTTCAAAGTGAAAAGTAAAGAACAAGTTAACAAAGTTTGAGCTTTGCTTTTGTGCTCCACTTTCAGAAATGATCTCCCTGAAAGTATTGAGTCTATGTCAATGAAAGAAGCCTTTCTCTGTCTTGTTTCCGGACTCTAGGCAACAACTAGCAATTGCACACCAAATGCCAAACATGCACAAAACCTCAAATTATGAAAGAGTTCTACAGGTAATTTTTATTCATTGATTTTTGGTGATCAGATGGGAATGATTATTTGTTGTACCATGTTATAATTTCTCAGCTCCAGTATTTTTTCACTTACTAGTTACTACACCTATATCAATAATTACTAAGGCTATGTTTATGGTTTACTGACAAATAATTCAAAGGTGTGCAGTGTGCTGAACGGATAATCACAAAAGTTGAACTGTAGTTTATGGACTTTATAGACACGACCACACCAGATAAAATAAAATATAATATAAATCTTTATTAATTGAGCAGGTGGGGGACCCCTCGTAGGACAGACATTTTTTTCCAGACCAGACCATCCATGCCTTATCTATGGCCTGTCCGTAGCAGCATTTTTTGGTGTCAGTGTGTGCATATTTTGTTTATGGTGGTTTTATTCTCCTACTTTCCTGCTTCCATCCTTTCCTTGTGGTGCAATCATTTGTGATTTTCAGGGGACCTCAAATGGGCTGGAATTATTGGAACAAATGAATATATTATATGGGCCTTTTTCTTATTTCTGTGGTTAGATCAATTATTATCTTTTATTCCTTGTGTCACATGTTATGCCTGGGATGGTCTCCGGTCAATGTCACTGTAGCATTCCTGAAAAGAAGCGAAATGCACATAGGTGTTGATTTACTAAAGCTCAATACAGGCATACCCCACTTTTAAGTACACAATGGGGTTTATTTACTATCGCTGGAGAGTGCAAAATCAGACTCACTTCTGCATAGAAACCAATAAGCTTACAGGTTTTATTATCAGGCTTAATTGAACAAGTTGGAGTTAGAAGCTCATTGGTTTCTATGCAGAAGTGAGCCTGATTTTGCACTTTCTAGCTTTAGTAAATAAACCCCAATGTGTACTTAAAAGTGGTGTAAGCCTGTAGACGGTGCACCTTGCAAAGTGCAATTGCACTCTGCAAGGGAAGTGGCTCCAGAGCTTAGTAAATGAGGTAAAGCTTCACTTTGCAAAGAATACGCAATCACATGCAAGGAAATAAAAAAATAGCATGTTTTGCTTGCACGTGATTGGTTGATAAAAGTCAGCAGAGCTTCTGCTCATTTACTAAGCTCTGGAGCAACTGTTCTTGCAGTGTGCAACTGCATGTTGCAAAGTGCACAGTCTTTAGAAATCATAACCCGGCATATGTGACTCGAACATTGTCCTTGGATTTCTCAGAACCTCACCCCTCCCCCGGTGTGACCCATCAGAGATCCAGGTTGGAATACCTCTGAAGGGTTTATGGTTAATAGGCTTCTGTGAGGGTAAGGGCAGAGAAGTGTGCCAGGCTGTCAGAGGAAGGACTTCTCCAAATCAGGAATAATACGCTAATTTACATTTTTTACAGATGTGTTTTGTCAAATTAAACCACACTAATAAATCCCTGTTCGAACAGCAACATTTTGATTTTACCCAGATAGCTTCATTTGGGGTGTATAGTTAGAGGGAGAAAGCAGTCTGCCTTTGTGACGCGGCAGGCCAAATTGAAACAGTGACCTAACAATATAATTTATGTTCAGTAGAGATTACAACCCCGAGGATGTTTACTTATAAAACGGTGGTATAGCAGATGCCTGTAGAAGACCTTCACGGGTGCAT